>SJYV01051884.1:0-13582 GCA_006410875.1 Neotragus pygmaeus | reverse complement strand
TGTGGCGGGAAGCCCCGCTTTCTTGGCAGGTTGGCCCGGGGATCTCGGGGGACACCTGGAGTCACCCGCATGGAGTCAAGCCTGTCTCTTATACACATCTGATGTGTATAAGAGACAGGAATATGGGTGGTAAACAGGCACTTTTTCTATATTGGGTCCTTCATCCAAAAGCTCAAGCCTTTCTGACACACTGTCGGCACACACATCTTTCTACTCCTTTCTAACCCAAGAATAGTTAGGAAAAAAAGTGAATTGCTGATCGGGGAAGGAAAATGGGGCAAGTGGGTGGCAAAGTCACCATGTAAGTACTTGCCCTAACGCCTTGGGAGCAGGTCCATAGCTTTGCCCCTCTCCAGGCACCGTTCACATGGGATTTTAGGGAGAAGAGCTTCCCCTGATGCCGGTCCATTTTATGGAATGCAATCACCACTTTACACCCACTTCTCACCCTTTTCCAACAATCACAAGTGTACCATTTTTCTAGCTATTCTCAGAGTGGGGGGTGACTCTCAATTTGAGGTTAATAGAGAACCAAACGGTTGATGTTGCTAGAAGCATATGGTACAGGTTCATGTTAAAGGGCTCTCTGGGTTGAGGAGGGGTGATTGTGAGCTGAAATGAAAGGTCTCGAGAATGACCTGAAGCCTCACCTCACCTCACCGCCCACTGCCTCGGCTTCTCCATGAGGTGACAGTGACCCAAGGAGAGCCTTGTGGGGTGGGAGAGATACCACCTCACGTGTCCACTCAAGCATCATCAGACTGGCCTCCTGAGGTCATGAGACCAGGAGAGTCAGGGCCAGGCCGACAGCTGCCCCGGAGCCTCAAATTGAAGCAGGCTTCTCAACGACCTTCATTTGGCTCCTGATCACCACCCCCCGGCCCCCGCATATGAGACTCAGCCTCTGCCTCCCGGGTCCAGGCCTTCTACCTTGGTGGGCCTCCCACTTTACTTCCAGCTAAACATCAAGTCCAAGCAGCTGAACCATCCTCTGCAGATGTGGGGAAGGACCTGCCCTGTGGCCTCTGCACTCTCCTCCGTCCCTCTCAGGATCAAAGTCACACACTGAGAGGCTGCCTGCTGGGGTCAGAGGGGCAGCCTGTGACCACAGAACAAAGTGAATCTGATTAGGCCTCAGGACGCGATAACCTATGACCTTGGCCCCACTAGCACCTTGCCTTGAACTGAACCACTGAACAAATCAACTAAAGACAACTCACAGCAAGCTGCAGGCCTCGGGAAGAGAGTCAAAGAAAAAGGGTTCTAGGCAGAACAGGAGACTTTTCCCAAAGGTAAGACGGGTAACCCCATTCTGGCTCTTACCTCCTCAGCTTCCTTCTGAGACGTCTTGGGGACATAGTGGCACCGGTTAGCATAGAGGGGCTTCAGATCCTGGAAAGGGAAACAGCAAACCAAAAGGCTTTGGGCTTTGGAAAACAAAGCAGCAAGTGCTCTGATGGGTAAGAAAAGATTTGAACACACACACATCCCAGAGCAGGTAGTGTTGGGTTAATTTCTGTGAGGATCAAATAAAAATGTTCTAATAACTACTTTCTATTGGGCCACTTAATTAATGAAAATTAGGAAATTGATTGTGAAGTGCGTTTCTTAAAATTTCCATTCTGGTTTTCTTTTATTTCTAGTCTTTGTCTCTTTGCAAAGAATCCCCAGGGAACAGGAGTCAAAACTCCAGGTGATCACAACATGGCCCTCCGCAATGGAGGGAGGCCAGCTCCAACAATGAGGTCTCATCACCTGAGGACAGGACCAGGGCAGGCTGAGGCATCCTCCCTGTTGTCATTGCCATAGTTTTTCCAGAAAGAAGAGCTCAGGAAGCACATCCCAGGGGGATGGGCAGCCACGGAGCCCACACTAGGTTTCAACTCAACTGAACTATGAGCCATTTTCACTCAAATACACAGATTAGAAAAAGACAGTGAACTCCAAAAATACTGCTAAAGCTCAGGAAAACTTGACTAGCCCTGCTGGTTTGGCCAGCTTCCTGTGAGAGAGCTCTCAGGCATGGGGGGCAGGTTGGGGGAAGGGTGGCGTGCATTGGGGTGGGACAGACAGACGCCACCCAGTGCTGCCCAGAAGGTGGCAGGCAGGGAATGCTGCCCAACTTTCACAGGACACTCCCTGAGTGGGAGGGGCCTTCAGCCAAGAGCAGTTTAGCACAGGATCAGCAGTTTATACAAACTGACCTTTGGAGATGGGCCAAAGTGCCCTGGCAGAAGGAGTTTATCTATTGCCCCATCCCTACTGAATCCACTTCTCTCACCACTGCCAATCATCCTGATGGCTGCTTTCCCCCACGTGTGTGATTGAGCATCTCCTGTACCTGACACCCATGTGCCCCTGCCTCCCTGCCTGCCGCCCCGTCCAGTTGCTTCTACCTAGCTGCTCTGTGTTCTCAAAGTATCCTGCCCTGGGGCTCAGCCTGGAGTCAAGCTGGAAAGGCATGAGGGTTCTTATGGTCACGACTGGCAGGGTTTATTGTCCCCATTTGGGCAATGGTAGAAGTAGTTATCATTCCGTGCTTGTGGCGGGGGGGAGGCTCGATATGCTGGTTGAAACCCCCTGACCCCCTGGTTCTACTAAGAGCATTCAGTTGCCAACTGCCTAAACAAAGATCGACGTGTGTGTGTGTGTGTGTGTGTGTGTGTGTGTGTGTGATGGTGGCCCATGTGCTGCCTGTGTCTGCCCTTCTGCACTGAGGCCCCAGGGGAGGAATAAGCCCACGTGACTGGCAGGTAAGAAAAGGCCACTGAGCCGGCCGACAGCCTTTTATTTATGCCTGAAGGGCGAGCAATCGCTGGTCGGAGTGCTGGCCATCAGCTGCCTTCCACTGAGAGTCTGAGTGCTCAAGGCCAGGCCCTCTCAGGGTGCCTTCACGCCCATGATTTCATACCATCCTCATGTTACCCCTGAGAGGAACTAAGTTCCTATTACATCCAGGTAGAAGAGAAGAAACTGGCACACGAAGGTGATGTGACTCGCCCGGCTAGTTAATGGCTATCTTTAGGGAGGGTAAAGGAAGAAAATAGGAGACACGGGAGAGAAGGAATGAGACACATTCAGAGGGCTGTGTCAGAAGGTAGGTGAAGCTCATATGCCCCTGAGCCAAAGGACAGCGCACCATGGGACTTCCCTGGTGGCCCAGTGGTTAAGACTTGCGGGGGCCACACGTTCAATTCCTGGTCAGAGAACTGGATTCCCACATGCCATGGGATGCAGCCAAAAAGTAAACAAAAGGACAGGGCACCATGAGGTTAAAGGGGCTCCACAACAGGAAGGGCTGGTTCTAACCCACCCAAGCAGTGCTGGAGTCCAAATGTGCCTTTCATTTAAGCTGGCCAACAGATATCACCATGGATTAATAAAGCCTCCTTCCTCAAAACTTCACAGGGTCATGTCACATATGGAAGTAAAAAAAAAAAAAANCTCCTAGTACAGTGACCTGCCCAACCCCTCATGACTCTGAGGCCCCACACAACCCTGTCTCTTATACACATCTTGGATTAATAAAGCCTCCTTCCTCAAAACTTCACAGGGTCATGTCACATATGGAAGTAAAAAAAAAAAAAAACCAGAACTGGGTGTCAGTGAGGACTGGTAGATGTCTCAGGACAGGTACAGATAGGCAAAAAGGTTTTCTCAAAGACTCATCCAGCTTTACCCCAAACCCTTGAATCAAATGCTCTACTGCAGGCCACTACCAGCAGGAGGTATAGATGACCTAGAGTCAGAGGCTGGAAGAAACTTGCAGTAAATATAACTTGGATTTTTCTTCCATTGCCTTTTGGCTAAGGCCACCAATCAAAACCTTTTGGAGTTTAGGAGTCAGGGAAATGCAAATCAAAACCACAATGAGAAACCATTTCATACCTGCTAGGATTGTTAAAATTAAGAAGTCAGCTAATAATAGGAGATTGGCACACTCGGACACTTCCAGTGCAACTATAAAGTGATGCAGCCACTTTGGAAAATTGGCAGTTCTTCAAAAGGTTAAATATAGTTACCATATGACCCAATACTTTGAATCATAGGTATATACACAAAGAAAATGAAAACATAGGTCCACAGAGAAACTGGTACACAAATGTTTATAACAGCATTATTCATAAAATCCAAAACGTGGAAACAACCTGTATGTCTGTCAACTGGTGAATGAACAACCAAAGTGTGGTATATCCATACAATGGAATATTATTAGGCCATAAAAAGAAAGGAAGCACTGACATATGGTACAATATGGATGAATGTAGAAAACATTATACTAAGTAAAAGATGTCACAGAAAACCACATATTATATAATGCCATTAATATGAAATGTTAACTAATGAAGGGAAATCTATAGAAAAAGAGAGTAGATTAGTGGTTGCCTAGGACTTGGGGGAGCAGGCAGATTAGGGAGGTGATAGCTAATGGGTATGGGGTTGTTTGGGGGATGATGAAAACCTTCTAAAATTGATCTGGTGATAGTTTGCACATATCCATGAATGTACTAAAAGCTACTGAATTATATACTTCAGATGGATAAATTAGATGAGATGTGAACTATGTCTCAATAAAGCTGTTTAAAAAAAATTAGAAGTGGGAAGAGGAGGGAAAAGGAGGAAGCCATTTTAGCTCATGATGCCATGAAAATCTACTGCAGGCTTCTTGGCCAGTAGGCCTGTGTTGCCATGGAGACTGCCTTGGAGTGAAGAGTGCTTGTCAAATGGGGATAATCATGTCTGCCCTACATATCTCACAGGATGGTTGTGGGTCTCAAACGAGATAACAGATGTCAAGGCACATTGAAAAGCTAAATTCACCACACAAACACAGAATTATTGTCATTAAGATGGTGCCCGTTGGAACAAAACAGCACACAATACTATGACTGACTGCAAGCATGCTACAAAAACAGGTATATATACTCAGAGGGTAATATGTGAAAATTGCCAGTGTGATAGAATCGCTATTTTAGGGTGGTTAGGGTGGTAGGAAAGTGGATCTCACAAGTTCCTGTTGTGTCATTTGCCTTTTCAAACAGAAAAAGATGGCTGCTCTCAGCTAAAATAATAAAGGATGGATCTGATATAGGAACCGATGTATTCTTGGCCCCAAAAGAGAACTGGCCAAAAATCCTTTCTCTCCCACCCCATACTTTTCCCCCTGCCCAGAAATGATCTCCTTACATGCCAACACTTGACTATGTGAATTCCACTAAGCTTGGCAAGTGAGGGACTGACTCTTAGGTTTGTGAGGAGAGTCCAAGAACAAGCTGGGATTGAAACAATGTTGCAAATCATCCTTGCCCAGATCCATCCATACCCAGGACTCTCCCTCAGGCTAACCTGCACTGTTAGCCAAAGACTGAAATGGAATAAAACATCATTGATCCACAGAATATTCTATGATTCAATTTTGCTCTAATTTACTTGTTTTAGAAAATACACAGTTCCAACTAGTTCATAGGATGTTTTCATTTTCTTTTTTATTTGTGGATTTTTAATTGCTTTATGTTTTCATTTTCACTGCTGGTTCAGTTGGGGATAAAAATAAGTGTCTGAGTGGGTTGTGGGGGCTCAGTAAGCAGCTTAGCTCACTCTTGCTTGGGATTTGTGGGCCAGATCAGGGCCACGCTATGACCTCCCTGGGACTTTTGCCTTTTGTGGACTCCTTCCTCCATTCAAAATATTGAATTGGATGTTCCATTTATTTTAATTATATGTTATGACTGTGTTGGTATAAAGACAAATTTCTATTACATGTGAAAAGTGTTTGTTTGTTTGTTTGTTTTTGCCTAAAAGGTCATCATTTTTCCTCTGATTTGAAAATAAATTTTATTTTTCTGGGACCCTATAAAAGTTCATGGTTGTGGGCACTGTGTCTATTGAGCCCAATGGAAAAGGTGGCCTTAGGCCAGATTAAGAAAGCACAGAGTGAGGGGTGAGGGTTCCTCTAGTGGGGCCCATGGGAAGGACCCGAATCCCAGGCTTCCCTGAGAAGAAGCACAGATTTGGGGTTCAGGCCTTCCTCGAGGCTTAGCTTCTCCAGAATTGGAAGCACTTGGCGCCCGAACGCCAGGACTGGGATTGTTCTGGAGACTTTTAGTTCTGGGGCTTTCTCCAGACCCCAATCACATCACTCCTCTCCAACTATGAAGACAGCAAAGTTCAATGATCCTAGAAAGGGTGTCTGGGGCAGGGATTAAGACTCTGCGTTCCCAATGCAAGGGCACACGGATTCCAGCCCAGGTCAGGGAACTAGATTCCACATGCCAAAAACAATGTGTCTGTCCTCATGGGCCACTCTTGTCGCTGCTGGAGATGGTCCTCATGGGCCACTCCTGTCGCTGCTGGAGATGGCGAGGGGACCTCAGCTAACAGGGCTCTCTCCCTGTCTCCTCACTCCCAATGCCAATTCCCTGGCCCCGATACCCTTGTCTTTGACTTTTCCAAATCTCAACGACCTCCAGCCCTTCCCCCACTGGGAAGCCTGGCCTGACCCAAGGTAAACCACTCTGGAGTTCACCCCGCCCCCCGCTCAGCCCCAGGGCTGTAGTGCATTCCGTGAGGTCCTCATGGTGACATCACCTCCATGGGACAGGGATCCTGTCTTATACTTCTTCCGCACCCCTTACAGCCCTCAGCACACACCCGCTCAATGAAGCCTCCTTGTATCGCACACTTACTTTAACCCCAGACTAAAAATACTCACAATGTGTCTGGCAGCAAAGACCCCATCAACTATGGCACAGCAAAAGGCCGCAATCACACCAAAGCTGATAAAGACGATAGAAGCCACCAGCTGTGGGGGGATAAAGCAAAAGTGTCCGTTAGCCTTCCACTCTCACTGCTTCCGGGGATGAGGCGATCCCCAAGAGACCTCCCGGCAAAGCAGAACGCTGGCCCACCACCCCACAGGGAGGCCCTTTACAGTAACATGAGTGGGAAGGGGATGCAGAGAAGGGGACCACTGGAGCATGTCCTACATTTTCAGGGCAAGCTAAGAAATTCACTCCGTGAGTCAGTGAGTACCCAAGGAAGATGAGGCTGAGGAATCAGGCTGCATGGCTCTTCCATTCTGAGACTCAGAAAAATGTCAGACCTTTGATAGCATGTAGTCCAACCCCTATTTTATTTACTGTGGAGCTCAGAGAGGGGAAATGGTGTGTCCCAGGTCACTGGCCAGGCCATGGAAGAGCCTATGCCCGCCAGCTCCTAGTACAGTGACCTGCCCAACCCCTCATGACTCTGAGGCCCCACACAACCTGACATGGCCCTGCATCACAGAGGAAGGAGACCACACAACTTATGGCTTAGATGTCAAAGACATTTTACAAGGGTTGAAGTCTCTGAAATCGATCAATTCTGTGCAGTCAATAAGAAAAAAATTCAAGTATGAAAATTGTTTGTTGGAACTAGACTGCCCTATTCTCTGATCGTGTTAGGTAACAAATTTTTCTAATAATGTGTCTCCCATTACAAGGGTAATACTACAAACTAATGAGGAGGTAGGCATTTCCAGGTGTTTCCAAGGTCGGGAGTAGGTTCTGCCTGAGCCCACCATCTATCCTTGTGAAAGTGTTAGTTGCTCAGCCATGTCCCAGTCTTTGTGACCCCACGAACCATAACCCACCAGGCTCCTCTCTCCATGGGAGTTTCTAGGCAAGAATACTGACTGGGTAGGCATGCCCTCCTCCAGGGGATCTTCCTGACCCAGGGATCGAACCCAGGTCTCTTGCATTGCAGGCAGATTCTTTACCATCTGAGCCATGTGGAAAGCCCCCATCTGCCCTTGTTGACCCTCAAAACAACACTCCTTGAGGTGCTTTTGTGGGGGGAAAGGGAGAAATAGTATGACATTAGGCTGCTCTCTAGGGATAAGAGGGGAAATAAAAGTCAAGACCACCCTAAGGTTCTCCCATCTCAACAGGCTACAAGGAAATACAGATTTCCTTTGGGAGTTGTTCAGAAACCTTGTCCCATAAATCTCACTTCACAGCAGTACAGAGGATTGGTAAATAATGGATGAACGATGTCATGAAATTGGCATTATTAGCTATGCTATGATCAGCTCTACAATTAGAACTCCCCTGTTATGTTGAATAATTTAAATCCAAAGTGCAAACACAACTGGCTGCGGGAGAGCCCAGGTGACATGGAAGAAGAGGACTATGCGAACCCACCCAAGGCTGACTCCCCACACTGCTGGGGGAGAACATATGGTCAGAGTTCTCTGTCCCTGGAGCTATTACATTATCTGATTAAACTTGCTGTTAAATAGACTCCATTATCAAAGGCTAGATGCCACGGAGACTTGTACTGGGGAGGTTAATCAGTCCACCATCTGACCACTCACCAGGCCTCTTGATTTACAAGCCTATAAAACTGCAATAAGCTTGCAATTCAGTCTGTACCTTCTTCTCTTGCCCTCTATGAAGCCTTCTCAGGCTGAAGCAGGAATACACAACAGCTTGCCCTTGCGGGGCCCCATTCGGACAGAGAAATTGGTGAGTTTTACCTCCCAGTATATGCCCATCCTTCCTCTCCACCTCATCACATAGGTAGCTTTGAACCAAGGGTCATGGGACTATCGGAGACCAGCTTTGTAATTTTATTTTGTCTTATTGTGCCCTATATGTATTTGTTCTCTTAATTCAAGTCCCTTAGATGGAAATCTCAGGCTATACATCAGACAGGGAGGGATAAGGGTGGCCACTGAGTGCAGGAATCAGAGTAGCAAAGGCACCCCAAGTGAGGACAGTGGCCTGACTGCCTAGGCTGGCGCACTCATTCACTGATGAGGGGAAAAGCAAAGGGGAAGATACAGATTGTTCTATCCTTGCGGCTTAAGGAGATGAGCTGGGCAACTGAGGGAGCATTAGGCAAGGTGAGAACAAGTCCCACAGCACAGGGTCGCTCCCAGAAGCTTAAAGGAAGGTAGCTGTTTCTTTCATGGTCCAATGTGGGCAACCTTAGGAAGTGTGCTACCCATCCACAGAAATGTTGAGCTCTTTCAGATGAAGAGGTGGTCTGATTGTGTAGCCATGAAAACTTACCATCCAGAGAGACAATGTGGGATGGGAGGTGGGAGGGGGATTCAGGATTGAGAGTTCGTGTACACCTGTGGTGGATTCATGTCGATGTATGGTAAAATCAATACAGCATTGTAAAGTAGAATAAAGTAAAAAAATAAAAAAAAAAAAACCTTACCATCTGCCGTTTGTTCTCCACGAGGTTTGATCCGATGATTCCAAGGAACGATCCAAAGCCAAGCTATAAAGCAACAGGGCATAGACGGTCAGCCTGACCACACACGCAATCATTCCAGCCCCAGGACAGAATTCAGGATCGCAGAAAATAACCTGCTAAACCTGTGCAGTTGTTATGTACACAAATACAGTATGAGCTAAAAAAGCATTTCTCCCACCATTTACCAATTTGCTCCTGTAGATATGAATCACACCTAAAAAGAAATTCAAGTGCCAGAAAGCTAAAAGTCAACCATAGCTTATCAGAGCCTGCTGATTTCAATTTCCATATCCATTACCTAGCATGTGAACGGTGAAAAGCACGCATTATATTCTGATCTTTATCTTTTCTTTGAAAAGAGACCTTCTACCCTGATGCACGAATCACAAAATAAAGGTTGGAAATAGCAATTTGTGATGAATCTGCCACACTAATCAAACCCAGGAAGTACTTTAGAAATCAGCAAGCACCTTAACCTAGACTTAAAAAAAAGAACAATTTTTTTGAAAGCCTGTATTTGTGGTTGACCCACTGCAATTTATGTGAGCACTTATTCACCTCTTCTTCCATCTTTGCTTCATTTATAGACAGAAAGCATTCATTAAAGGGTGAGCAGAAATGGCAGTGTAAAACGCTGAGAAACAATCTCCCTGTCTTAGCATCTGGGATGATGGCTTGGAGTAGCAAATCCCACTTTGNTTCTTCCATCTTTGCTTCATTTATAGACAGAAAGCATTCATTAAAGGGTGAGCAGAAATGGCAGTGTAAAACGCTGAGAAACAATCTCCCTGTCTTAGCATCTGGGATGATGGCTTGGAGTAGCAAATCCCACTTTGCTCTCAGTTCTGCCATTAGTGGACTGAATCTACCAGTCTCGGCTGGGAACAATCACTAACCGATGGCCGTTATCAGGAATGAAAGTGGAAGAAGTAAAATGTGGTGGGAATGGACCAATAAATCTTAACGAAAGTCCAGTGGTGTAGTTACATTTCTCTTGAGTCTCACTAATGATCAGGCTTTCCATCTGCAGCCTTACTTTGGCTCATAGGGGTATCTCTCTCAGCCTGAGGCCCCCCAAGCCTTTATACCAGGCTTGGAAATCTAAAGGACCCAAAGGTTGGGCAAGAGCCTGGTGGGACAGTGTAGGGGGACTGAAGAGAAGGAATGAATACAAACTTCCAAGGCTCATTCTGTAGGGCCATTCAGCCAGCATCTCTTCTTGGGAAATGCAAGCTGAAGAGCATAAGGGTGTATTCTGTGCTATCCAAGACCCTACAAAGAACATCCTCTCAACAGTTACTCTATGCCTGTCTCCCATCTGGTCTTATTTGCATGTAATTAAAATCCATTGTGACAAAAGTATAGTGATTAGGGACATCCCTGGTGGTCCAGTGATTAAGAAAGCACCTTGCAGTGCAGGGAAAACAGGTTTGATCCCTAGTCAGGGAACTAAGATCCTACATACTGTGTAAGCCTGGGCACCACGGCTAGAGAGATATCCCATATGCCACAACAAAATATCCCATATGCCACAACTAAGATCGGACATAGCTAAATAACAAATAAATAAAAAATTTAAAGTATCGTGATTAACAGCTGGTCATCACACTAGTCTGGCTTCTAAACCCAGCTCTTTCCCTTGTGTCTGCAACCTTAAACAAACTGACTGACCTCCCTAAACCTCAGTTTCCTTAGCTGGAAAATGGGGACCATCGAAGTGGCCGTCTTGCAGGATTTTTTAAGGATTAGCCAGGATGCTACAGTCAAAGAACTTTGCACATGGCCTAGCACATAGCAAGTACTCAGTAAATAGGAGTTATTGTTCTAGCGATTATTATCACTTTTTAAAAAGACATTTAGCTTTTGAGCAGCTCTAACCTGATTTGAGCTGGGAAATCCTATCATTCTTTGCTCTATTTCAGAAGAGTTTCATATTCTATCTTATCTGCCCTTCCAATATGTTCACAGTTTCCATTTTTTCAGGAAGAATTCCATGAATAGTCTGTGCTTATGACACCCTGGGCCATTTGTGGAGATTGAAAGAAAGTCACAGGCAGCTTCTTACAAGGAAAATAAGTCCTTTTACTGAGTGGTTCATCATTTTCCATAGATAGTCACTGACTGTCTCCTGATCCCCTGTCTCTTATACACATCTTCNCTGCCCTTCCAATATGTTCACAGTTTCCATTTTTTCAGGAAGAATTCCATGAATAGTCTGTGCTTATGACACCCTGGGCCATTTGTGGAGATTGAAAGAAAGTCACAGGCAGCTTCTTACAAGGAAAATAAGTCCTTTTACTGAGTGGTTCATCATTTTCCATAGATAGTCACTGACTGTCTCCTGATCCCCAACGGCAACATTTGCCTTAAAACAGGAAGCAAAGCAAAAACACTCACTTCTGCTGACACTCAAATAACTCTCTGATGGCAATGACCGGAAGAGGTGGCCTGAAGCCTCATGGAATTGTCTGGAAATCTCAGGGCAGCCAGTTACTTAATCCCAGTTCCCTCCCCCATTCCATTTCTATTCCACTCCAACTCATTCCATTTTCTAACCCTCACTGAGTACTTTTGTCACATAAATAAGGTGACATGGCCCCTGCCCTGTACAAATGCATAGCCAAGTGAGGGAGAGAGTCTGTGGCCGAACGACCACAGGTGAGGTAGAAACAAGGTGCTCAAGAAGCTGAGAATAATTCATTTTGTATTGTTCTTTGACTCTGCCATTCTTAGAAACCGTGTGGTCTTGGGCTAGTTCTTTAACCACTCTGTGCTTCAGTTTCCTCCTCTATTAAATGGGAATCACAATGATCTCGACCACACAGGGCTGCTGAGGGGATGAAATGGGACAAGGCATGTATGTAGTGTGACCTGCATAAGGGAGGCTGCTAAATACACCGTTGTTTTCAGATCTCACAGAGGAGGAAAGAAATGGGGCCAAAGACAGTCAGAGTTCACCAGGCGGGACACTAAGATCACCTGAGTTCTGGCTGGAAGAATTCACTCATCTGGATGATGGCACTAACTTGCCAGTGCCGCTAAAACTACTTTACATATGAAAAGCACTTGAATTTAAAGAAGCACTTGCCCTCCATGTTGATAGGAGTCCCATTTGCTAGACAGCAAAATGGAGGCCTAGAGAATTGTCTGGGCTTGTCCCCTCTGACAGCAAGTTCAGGCAAAACCAGGAGCAGCCCTCAGATCCCCTGACTAACAGCTGGTGTTCCTCCAGCCACACTTTGCTGCTTTTGTGGCCGCTGTGNTTGCTAGACAGCAAAATGGAGGCCTAGAGAATTGTCTGGGCTTGTCCCCTCTGACAGCAAGTTCAGGCAAAACCAGGAGCAGCCCTCAGATCCCCTGACTAACAGCTGGTGTTCCTCCAGCCACACTTTGCTGCTTTTGTGGCCGCTGTGAGCAGAACAGTGACCTTTGCCACTGTCCATTCCCCTCAGGGAAGATGCTGTCTGCAAGGAGGGAGTGAGAGATCCTATTTGAGGAAGAGCTGAGGCAGTGAAAGCAAAGGAGGGAAAAATTCAACAGAATTTCCTGCAAATAGGCAGCGGCCTCTAATCAACTGTTTGCTCCCCAGAGGCCTCAGAGAGGTAAGCTCTATGGTCCTCCCTCGAAAACACTGAATCGTGGAATGTTCAGACCTTTGGACCTCCATCTTGACTCCCCATTACCTGAACAAATAACCAGCTTGCTTTGTTTTGGCTGCTCTCCAATTGTAGGGGGGAAAAAGACAAATCATTAGAAATCAGATTCCAGGGCTCTTTTTAGACTGCACCCATGCTTATTCCCGTCCTGGAGATGAAGCTCAAAAAGATTAATCATTTGATAAGTTTTCATTGGACAGCTATTCTGGCAGGCTCAGTACTAGACCTGTGATTTGGGGGCCAGGAAATGAGGTGGGATACGATAGTGGGATACGATACCAAGACCAATGAGATAGCCTCAAGGAACTATAATTAGGTAATGGGCCTACAATCCCACTCTGTAATCCTGAAATCAACAAAGCTCTTAAAACCAAAAGGCTTTTTTGTAACTAACTTGGTGGCAAAACCTGACCTCAAACTGCTTTGAGGTTATTTTATAATATTTATCTACTTAATGTAAAAATTCAGTTTACTGTAGAAAGATGAAGATGCTTGATTACTGGGTATATCTCAAGACTCCACTGGGATAGTTAGATAATATTAGGTTGCCAAAAAGTTCATTCAGGTTTTTCTGAAGCTTATGAAAAACCCGAATGAACTTTTTAGCCAACCCAATATATGATAGATGTACTGTATTATCTTTCTAAAATATAAAAAATAAATAAATTTGCAAACAC
>SJYV01051883.1:4207136-4265864 GCA_006410875.1 Neotragus pygmaeus | reverse complement strand
AGATAACATCTAAGTTGGGTCCTGAAAGATGGAGCCATAATGTTTCACCTTTGTTGGTTTGTACTTTAGGCTTCGTGTCTAGATTTTAAAAATCTGTATTGCTATTCCTCACCTTGCACTCATGCAAAGTCGCTTCAGTTGTGTCTGACTCTTGGCGACTCTATGGACTGTAGCCCACCAGGCTTCTCTGTCCACGGGATTCTCTAGGCTGGTATACTGGAATGGATTACCATGCTCTCCTTCAGGGGATCTTCCCAACCCCAGGATTGAACCCTGGTCTCTTGCATCTCCTGTATTGGCAGGCAGGTTTTTTTACCACTAGCACCACCTGGGAAACCCATTCCTCACCTTAGGGTCATCTGAAGATTTTAGGAGTTTACCTTGTATGTCACTATCTTAAGTCTGACTGAGGCAGCACTAAGTGCAAAGTAATATCTTGTTAAAGTATCTTTAAACTTTATATTTTTAATTGAACTCCCCCTCACCAAAACAAACGTAATTTTCCTCTTGCAGCTTTTTCTGTCTATAGGACATGTTTAGTCTACCATGCCCATTAATTAGCACGTAATCTGCTCTTGTAACTCCTTCAGTGAAAGCAATTGTTAGACCAACTCATGCTGTCTTTTTAAATAGTTACTACTTTTCTGAGTTCATAAACCATACTTTTCATCCATCTATTGCATGCCATGTTCTGTTTTAGTCAAGTTATGTTAGTTTTTAACCTATGGATGGGTTTCTCAGTTACTAATTATTGTGCAGATGGAGGAGTTTGCTTATGTCCCTTGGATTTTTTCTGCAGTTTTGTGCTGAATCTTTTTTGTTATGTGTCTAGTTAATAGTTTGGACCATTAAGTAAATAGAGTATGCTTTGCATTTATCTTTTCTTAATTGTATTAGGTTTTTGTATTTTATGTCACTTTGTTCTTAACCTTATTCTACTAAGTTTTTAGTTTTCTGGATACTCAGCAAGTTAACGGAAATGTTGCCCTTAGAAGTATGTTCTTACCAGTACTTGACCTGGTAACTCAGAAGCAATTTTTCCTTACGAAATAATAGTAAAGGGCAGGGGTCATCAAACAATTTCTTAAAAGGTCAGATAGTCAATATTGTAGGCTTTCCAGGCTGTTAGGTGTGTGTTGCACCTACGCAACTCTATGGATGTAGTGAGAAAGCAGTCATAGGCAATCCCTAAATATATTGTGTTCCAATAAAAATAGAAAAACAGGTGGAAGTCTGGATTTGACCTCTGAGCTAGTACTATGCCCATTTCTAGTAAAGAGGATTGTTTATATTATATGTATTATAGCAATCAGTTGGAGACATAATAATCTATATTAGTCTAAACTGATATAGTACTTTGTATTTTATAATTTTTCTTCACAATAGTAAAAATGTGTTTCTTGGAAATTTTTCATTATTTATACTTTATAATATTGAAATTGAAGAGGCACTGTAACCTATTCCCTAGAGTTCAGTATTATTAACAAAACCCCACACATTTGAATGAGTATGATGAATGGGTGAAGAGCAGAATTGCAGAAGTGGAAGTGAAGGTATGTAATGTTAGAGATGGTGCCATGTTGGTAGGGAGTGCTGAATAGGGAGAGAGAGCTTTGGGCTTTATTTTTCCTTGCTTCCCATACCACTGTGGTAGTATGTCCTGCCTCCCTCCTCCTAATGGTGAATTTTGTGCATAGCAGGGGCTATAATGTAACAGCAGCTTTGTAGAACAGATAAGCACAAAGGAAACAAACAGTAGAAGCCCTTTACAAGAGGCTGTGGGAACCTGGTGAAGAAAGGAAGCTCTACATCACTGGTTGTTGTCTATTTACATGTTTAGTGGAGGTTTGTGGTACTTATACCATTCCTCTCCTTGGTACTTTGAACAGTGATAAATCTAAATAATGTTTATTCAGGGAGCTCAGCTCCCTGCTTTGTGATGACCTGGAGGGGTGGAATGAGGGATAGGGTGGGAGGGAGGCTCACGGATGAGGGGGGATATATGTATACCTAAGCTGATTCACATTTTTGTACAGCAGAAACGAACACATTATAAAACAATTATACTCCAGTAATAAAAAGATTAATCAAAATAAATAAGTAGTGTTTATTGCAGCTCAGTCTAAAGTCTTCCCCCTGCCATGGCTGCAAATACCCCACCCTGTTAAATACCGACCTACAATGGCTAGAGCTGTGTATCTAATGCAGGAGCCATTGGTTATTAAGAACTTGATGTCACCTGTCAGAATTAAGATGCACAATAAATGTAAAATACTTACTGGATTTTGAAGACTTAGTACAAAAAAAAAAGAAAAATATTTCACTATTGATTACATATTGCAATATTGTGGAATATATTGAGTTAAATAAAATGTATTGATTTTATTAGTATTTCTTTAAAAGTTTTTAAATGTGGCCACAAGGAAATTTTAAATTGCATGTGTAGCTACCGTTTTGTTTTTGATAGTGTCTTAAACTAGTTGGGCTTCCCAGGTGGCTCAGTGGTAAAGAATCCACCTGCTGATGCAGGAGATGCAGGAGACTCGGGTTTGGTCCCTGGGTTGGGAAGAGCCCCTGGAGCAGGAAAGGGCAACCCACTCCAGTATTCTTGCCTGGAAAACTGCACATGGACGGAGGAGCTTGGCAGACTATAGCCCGTGGGGTCGCAGAGTTGGACGTGACTGAGCACAAGCAGAGACAAGTTAATGTGTAAAATAGCTAGATTTGAAGTATATTTTTCCTTAGAGTTGGGGCTTCCCTGGTAGCTCAGTTGGTAAAGAATCTGCCTACAATGCAGGAGACCCTGGTTCTATTCCTGGGTCGGGAAGATCCGCTAGAGAAGGGATAGGCTACCCACTCCAGTATTCTGGCATGGAGAATTCCATGAACTGTATAGTCCATGGGGTTACAAAGAGTTTGACACAACTGAGCAACTTTTATTTCACCTCACTTCCTTACAGTTGACTGTGAATAAGGAGAGCTGATTGTAAAGTTACATGCAGATTTTTGACTGTGGAGATTAGCACCCCTTCTTCCTCTCTCCTCATAGCGCAGAGGTCATCTGTGAAAGTGAAGTCGCTCAGTCATGTCCGACTCTGCAACCCCATGGACTGTAGCCCACCAGGCTCCTCCATCCATGGGACTCTACAGGCAAGAGTACTGGAGTAGGTTGCCATTTCCTTCTCCAGGGGATCTTCCTGACCCAGGGATCGAACCNTGAAGTCGCTCAGTCATGTCCGACTCTGCAACCCCATGGACTGTAGCCCACCAGGCTCCTCCATCCATGGGACTCTACAGGCAAGAGTACTGGAGTAGGTTGCCATTTCCTTCTCCAGGGGATCTTCCTGACCCAGGGATCGAACCCAGGTCTCCCGCCTTGCAGGCAGACACTTTAACCTCTGAGCCACTAGATATAGCTTAAATTATTAGAATATCTCATGCACATTAAATATGTGGCTTGGGAACCTATGTTTTGTTTCTAAAGGAAAAAGTTTAAAACTTTATGAAGCTTTCTAAGTGAACTGCAGTTTTAGGCAGTAAAAATTGAATAAGACCTCTTCCAAGATCTGTCTATTCATTCATTTTATTCTGCACTAACCCTTGATTGGGTATGTCTCTTGCCTCTCACTTAGCTAATAAATTATTTATATGACATAGATTTTATTATAACAATCAGATTATATTCATAGTTTTTTCTCTCTGACATATTTTTTCCTTCAACTCTACTTTTCCATTTCATCCTAACTTTTAATGCCACTTCCTTCCAAAGGTGTTTCCTAGCATTTCTTGATCTTTTGTGCCTGTCTCTCCTTGTTCCCTTCCTCTGAATTCCCAAAGGATATCTACCTCTGTCTAATAAAGATAATCACTTTTTACTTTGTATTTTAATGATGTGCACCCATTATCTCCATTATTAAAGGGTACATACTTCAAAAGGATTTTCCTTTGTACTGAATAGTCTGGGCTTTCTAGATGGCGCTAGTGGTAAAGAACTCGCCTGCCAGTGCAGGAGACCCAAGAAACGTGGGTTCAATCCCTGGATCAGGAAGATCCCCTAGTGGGAGGGCATGGCAAACCACTCCAGGATTCTTGCTTGGAGAATCCCATGGACAGAGGAGTCTGGCAGACTACAGTCCACAGGGTCTCAAAACAGTCAGACATTACTGAAGTGACTTAGCACACACCAATGC
The DNA here is from genome assembly GCA_006410875.1 of Neotragus pygmaeus. NCBI lineage: Eukaryota > Metazoa > Chordata > Mammalia > Artiodactyla > Bovidae > Neotragus > Neotragus pygmaeus. Next base: position 4,261,674 of record SJYV01051883.1, on the reverse strand, counting down.
AGGCATCAGTTTGTACTGAGTTCCCCAATCATGTCATGTATCTTGGCTTATATGTATTATCTTTTTAGATCTCATTTATGTTAAGGTATGATTAGTTTCTCTTTACTTCTATAGGTTTTATTTTTTGTTGTTCTTACAGACTACAGACAAATATACAAATGAAACTATCTTAATGGAATTGCTCCAGATCTTCTTTGGAAATCAGACCCTACTGTAAGAATAACCCATACAGATATACTAATGAGGAAATACGCATGTAATAGTTTTAAACAATTTTTAAAATGACGATAGAAAGAAAGGTGGATCTCAGGAAGGAGAAAAAGTTAGAGAATTGTGAGTTATGTTGGTTACACATAATTGTTGAAAAGGAGACCAAAATGTAGAAGAGGGCAAAATATTTACCCAAATCTTGCCACTTAGAGGCAACTATTGTTCATCTTTTTGCTTATTTCTAACCTTTTCCATTTAAAAATATTTTTGTTAACAAAAACATGAATCAGTTCAGTTCAGTCGCTCAGTCGTGTCCGACTCTTTGCGACTCCATGAATTGTAGCTCGCCAGGCCTTCCTGTATATCACTATCTCCTGGAGTTCACTCAGACTCATGTCCATCGAGTCTGTGATGCCATCCAGCCATCTCATCCTCTCTCATCCCCTCTTCCTCCTGCCCCCAATCCCTCCCAGTATCAGAGTCTTTTCCAATGAGTCAACTCTTCGCATGAGGTGGCCAAAGTACTGGAGTTTCAGCTTTAGCATCATTCCTTCCAAAGAACACCCAGGGCTGATCTCCTTTAGAATGGACTGGTTGGATTTCCTTGAAGTCCAAGGGACTCTCAAGAGTCTTCTCCAACACCACAGTTCAAAAGCATAAATACTCATCATAAAAATTCAAATAGGGACTTTGCTGGTGGTTGAGTGGCTGAGACTCCACACTCTCCATGCAAGGGGCATGGGTTCAGTTCCTGGTCAAGGAACTAGATCCCACATGCCACAAGTAAAGATCCTGCATGCCTCAACAAGGATCAAAGATCCCGTGTGTTGCAACTAAGACCTCAACTAAATACTTTTAAAAATTCAAACAATATGGAAATATTTAGAATAACAAATTTTCTTTTCTTCCTTCCCAGTTCCTCCCTTTCTCCATAGGGAACATCTGTTTATGGTATTTGTATAAATGCAAACCCTTGCACATTTTTGCTATTATTATATTAATGCATGTGGAATTATATCATTCAGTGATTGAGTGTTTTCTACTTAATATACCTTGGAAGTCTATCTCTATACTAGATCTCTTGCATTTTAAAAATGACTGAATTAAAGTTTTGAAGAGAAATCAGTGCCATAGTAAGAAATCCCAGCAGTGTAGAAAAACACTATGTAGGACAGTCCCTTAATCCCATCCCCATTCTGTAGCTGTTACCTTGATTTTTGTATCGATATAACATATATTTTGTATTATAATTCCATAAATATTTTATGCTTCTTTAAGTCATTTCTCTACTTTCTTTCCATCTTTCTTTTTTTTTTATTTTAACACAAGTGGACCATATTCTATGTATTGTTCTGATAAGCTCTTTTTATATATTTACTTATTACTTTTTTTTGGAGTATAGTTGATTTACAATGTTGTATTAGTTTCAGGTGTGCAGCAAAGTGACTCAGTTATACATGTATGTATATCTACTTTAGACTCTTTTCCTATAATAGGTTGTTACAGAGTGTTAAGTAGAATTCCCATGCTATTCAGTAGATCCTTGTTAGTTATCTATTTTATATATGGTGGTGTGTATATGTCCATCCCAATCTCCCAATTTGTCCCACCCACTTTTTCTCTTGGGAACCATTAGTTGTCTTGGTAAGCTTTTACTCTGAAAAAAATATCGGATGGAAGCAAACTGGAAAGTTGTCTTTCCTGTTTACATTATTTAAGAACTCTCTAACTGTTTAATGATAGTATGAAGTTTTCATTGTATGAAGTACTATAATTTATTTAATTTTTCTCTTATTGTTAGATGCTTAGATTTCCCAGTTTTTAACTATTATGTTAAACCCTTTCAAAATTCATAGTCAAGTGCTTGAATTCAGTGTTTCGACTGCTTGGTAATAGAAAGCTTAAAAATTAAAAGGAAAAAGAAAGGCTGAGTTTATTTTGTTTCACTCAGTTTCAAAACTGATAGAAATCACAGTCCAATTTTGGCTGAATGTACATTTAAATTGAAAACTATAAATGTCTAGTTTAAATATACTTTTTCTTATGTTTGTATTAATGTATAATTTTTGTATGAGTTGTATGATTCTGTATAATATTTTGCAATAAAGGCTCAATCCTTTGTCAGCTTTTAATATAAAACTTGTGAAATGATAGGTAATGCATTTTTGTTTTTGTTTTTGAATCAGTGACTTTNTTCAGTTCAGTCGCTCAGTCGTGTCCGACTCTTTGCGACTCCATGAATTGTAGCACGCCAGGCCTTCCTGTATATCACTATCTCCTGGAGTTCACTCAGACTCATGTCCATCGAGTCTGTGATGCCATCCAGCCATCTCATCCTCTCTCATCCCCTCTTCCTCCTGCCCCCAATCCCTCCCAGTATCAGAGTCTTTTCCAATGAGTCAACTCTTCGCATGAGGTGGCCAAAGTACTGGAGTTTCAGCTTTAGCATCATTCCTTCCAAAGAACACCCAGGGCTGATCTCCTTTAGAATGGACTGGTTGGATTTCCTTGAAGTCCAAGGGACTCTCAAGAGTCTTCTCCAACACCACAGTTCAAAAGCATAAATACTCATCATAAAAATTCAAATAGGGACTTTGCTGGTGGTTGAGTGGCTGAGACTCCACACTCTCCATGCAAGGGGCATGGGTTCAGTTCCTGGTCAAGGAACTAGATCCCACATGCCACAAGTAAAGATCCTGCATGCCTCAACAAGGATCAAAGATCCCGTGTGTTGCAACTAAGACCTCAACTAAATACTTTTAAAAATTCAAACAATATGGAAATATTTAGAATAACAAATTTTCTTTTCTTCCTTCCCAGTTCCTCCCTTTCTCCATAGGGAACATCTGTTTATGGTATTTGTATAAATGCAAACCCTTGCACATTTTTGCTATTATTATATTAATGCATGTGGAATTATATCATTCAGTGATTGAGTGTTTTCTACTTAATATACCTTAGAAGTCTATCTCTATACTAGATCTCTTGCATTTTAAAAATGACTGAATTAAAGTTTTGAAGAGAAATCAGTGCCATAGTAAGAAATCCCAGCAGTGTAGAAAAACACTATGTAGGACAGTCCCTTAATCCCATCCCCATTCTGTAGCTGTTACCTTGATTTTTGTATCGATATAACATATATTTTGTATTATAATTCCATAAATATTTTATGCTTCTTTAAGTCATTTCTCTACTTTCTTTCCATCTTTCTTTTTTTTTTATTTTAACACAAGTGGACCATATTCTATGTATTGTTCTGATAAGCTCTTTTTATATATTTACTTATTACTTTTTTTTGGAGTATAGTTGATTTACAATGTTGTATTAGTTTCAGGTGTGCAGCAAAGTGACTCAGTTATACATGTATGTATATCTACTTTAGACTCTTTTCCTATAATAGGTTGTTACAGAGTGTTAAGTAGAATTCCCATGCTATTCAGTAGATCCTTGTTAGTTATCTATTTTATATATGGTGGTGTGTATATGTCCATCCCAATCTCCCAATTTGTCCCACCCACTTTTTCTCTTGGGAACCATTAGTTGTCTTGGTAAGCTTTTACTCTGAAAAAAATATCGGATGGAAGCAAACTGGAAAGTTGTCTTTCCTGTTTACATTATTTAAGAACTCTCTTACTGTTTAATGATAGTATGAAGTTTTCATTGTATGAAGTACTATAATTTATTTAATTTTTCTCTTATTGTTAGATGCTTAGATTTCCCAGTTTTTAACTATTATGTTAAACCCTTTCAAAATTCATAGTCAAGTGCTTGAATTCAGTGTTTCGACTGCTTGGTAATAGAAAGCTTAAAAATTAAAAGGAAAAAGAAAGGCTGAGTTTATTTTGTTTCACTCAGTTTCAAAACTGATAGAAATCACAGTCCAATTTTGGCTGAATGTACATTTAAATTGAAAACTATAAATGTCTAGTTTAAATATACTTTTTCTTATGTTTGTATTAATGTATAATTTTTGTATGAGTTGTATGATTCTGTATAATATTTTGCAATAAAGGCTCAATCCTTTGTCAGCTTTTAATATAAAACTTGTGAAATGATAGGTAATGCATTTTTGTTTTTGTTTTTGAATCAGTGACTTTTTTGAGCGAACCATTCTGTGCAACAGTCTTGTGTGGAGCTGTGCTGTAACGGGCAGACCTGGACTCACCTATCAGGAAGCACTTGAGTCAGAAAGAAAAGCGAGACAGAACCTTCAGAGCTTTCCAGAACCACTAATTGTTCCAGTTTTATACTTGACTAACCTCACCCATCGTTCACGCTTACATGAAATTTGTGATGATATTTTTGCATACATCAAGGATCGATATTTTGTTGAAGAAACTGTGGAAGTCATTAGGAACAATGGTGCAAGGTAAAGTACTTTTAATTTTTTCTTTTGATATACATACATTCACATTGCTCAGATACACAAGCAGATGAAATGAGGAAAAGCTTATCTTCTACTACTTTCTGGCTACCATGTTATCCTCCCCGCAAATAACCCTTGTGTTAACAGTCTCATATGTATTTCTCCAAAGCTGATTTGGTATAGACCACCAAAAGCGTGTACACACATGCATACATACACAGTCTCATGCCTTTTTCAATGCGAAAGGTAACATACTGAATTTTACACCTTGTTTTACTCAAAATAACTTGAAGATTGGTCTGTTGCTTTATAAACCATTTTCCTTCTCTTTTTCATTTACTGTGTGTTCTATTATATCAGAGTTTCATCTCTCTTTTTTACCAGTAAAAAGATCTTAGATAAATGTATCTACTATGTTGTCATTATATTGTCAATTAAATATGCCTATATTTCTTGCTGTGTTTTAGTAGTTCTTGATAAGATGAGGACTACATTTTTGATAAGATGAAGAGAATTTTTGCTAAGTTCTCTTCTCCTTTACCCAGAAAAAAAGTGGATTTTTCATATATGAAATTTAAAATGAATTTATCTGTGGCGCTAAGTTAAAAATTATCTGCTTTTCTGAAATGTTAAGAGTTTATGATTGACTAGTCACTGATACTTATTATAGTATAATCTTTATTTGCATTGAAACTTTTTATACCCTCTTTTGAGGCAGTGACTCTTTTGGGACGCCTTTTTTCCCCTTTGTTAATCTGAATGCAAATTTATTTCTTTTTGAATTTTAAACTTCAGCAGCCAAAACTTATTATATATGTTCTTAATTATATGTCAATAATTATGTTCCTTATTATTTTATTTTGGAGAATCATCATGAATTTATGTGTAATTTCAGAATAATATCTTTAATATAATCCATTTCACTTATTAAATGCTACTCTATATGAATGTTAAAATGCCAAAAGATATTTATGTTTGAATTTGATTTTGGTGAATTACTGAACAAGTTCTTTTTTTTAACTGTAAAAGTAAAAAATGGTAAATATTGAAGCATTTTTCATTTGTCTCCTGACATTTAATAAAAGACATATCTTTATTTTCAAGAGGAAAGATTGGTATGTCACCAGTAATCCCACCAAGAACATACCAATCTATTACGACAAGGGCCTATTTGGGGATGAGGGCAATTTTTTTCTCCTCATAGTCATTATTTTATTTGACTTATGCCAATAGTGTTTTTTAACTTACAAATCATTGCGATACATTAACCTTTAACACGGAANCACCAAGAACATACCAATCTATTACGACAAGGGCCTATTTGGGGATGAGGGCAATTTTTTTCTCCTCATAGTCATTATTTTATTTGACTTATGCCAATAGTGTTTTTTAACTTACAAATCATTGCGATACATTAACCTTTAACACGGAAAAGGCGATGGCATCCCACTCCAGTACTCTTGCCTGGAAAATCCCATGGACGGAAAAGCCTGGTAGGCTACAGTCCCATGGGGTGGAGAAGAGTCGGACACGACTCAGCGACCTCACTTTCACTTTTCATTTTCATGCATTGGAGAAGGAAATGGCAACCCACTCCAGTGTTCTTGCCTAGAGAATCCCAGTGACGGCAGAGCCTGGTGGACTGTCGTCTATGGGGTCGCACAGTCGGACACGACTGAAGCGACTTAGCAGCAGCAACCTTTAACACTAGGTTAAATATGGCTTACATATAGGAATATAGTTGTTTAGTGTTTTTTGCATAGCTTTTTTTAGTTGTACCAACTATCTTTGGGTTCAGGTAGTTATTGCTTTAATCACAGTAGTAAACTAGGATACATTGTAGAAATGGGAAATCTGAGAGTCACAATTTTGTTGATTATTCATCAGAAACATACTTCTTATGCCTTACGAATCTTTTAAATGGTAAAGTATGAGAAATTGATATTTTTCTGAGTAATTTAAGGCTTTATTTTCATAATTCATATTGGCTGTTCTTAATCTGCGTGTGAAAGGAGAAATCATTGATGACTCAATCTTTATTTTTTGCCTTTAGCAGCTGGTGGATGATAAGATGCAGAGGCCTCAGGAAGTAATACTGTCAGAGTCTAGCCTTCTTCACTGTCATCTCAGACCCAGATATTTCTGATTGCTCTGATTTTGTCTTTCATGCACATACTGCTTAGGTGATTCATGAGTATCACTTAGAGGGCGAGTGAGTGAAGTCGCTCAGTCGTGTCAAACTCTTTGCGACCCCGTGGGCTATAGCCCACCAGGCTCCTCCATCCATGGGATTCTCCAGGCAAGAATACTGGAGTGGGTTGCCATTTCCTTCTCCAGGGATCTTCCCAACCCAAGCATCAAACACAGGTCTCCTGCATTGCAGGCAGACGCTTTAACCTCTGAGCCACCAGGGTAGACGCCAGTTATTGGGGGTGTAAAAAGGATTAAGATGTCTTTTAAGAGTTCAGTTAAGGGAGAGATAAACATGCCAACTTGTGGAATGTTAAAAAAACATATGAATGAGGTGATTCAGGAGCAACTAGTTCCAGAGTGCCTGTAGAGGCTAGGCCTGGGTTTCTTCACATTAACACTGGTTATTTTGGTCTTTTCATCTTTGCCATATTTGATGATATCTCAGTGTTTAATATGCTTTTCAGGTCCTTTTCTCATTTTTCTTTTGGTTTATCTATGATTAGTAGATTTGTGAGAGGGCTGTTAAATATGAGGCATATTAAACTCTTTGTCTCTGTTGCAAATATTTTTGTTTCATTTTTTGCTTTTTTTTAATGTTCAGTAAATGTAAATTTAAAAGGACTTAAAAATATGTATAAGGAATACTAGTAGAATTAAGGAATAATGAATAAAAATTCAATAAATACACATTCTCCACTTGATTTTAATAAAATATCTTTGTCTTTGATGTTTGTTTATAGTTTGAAAAAAAGTATAATTTTTTAGTTTTATAGGGAGCAGAATTGTGTGATACTGAAGGTTTAAGCTTTGGAGTCAGACTGACCTTGCTGGACAATGACATCTTTTCAGGTTTTTGTGAGACTAAAATGAGAGTGTGGCTGGAGTGTTGGCAAGGGGCAGGGGGTTTGAATTGCTGTATAAATAGAATATAGTGGCATTTTACTGGGGGAATAATGCTGCTGTTGGCCCACAAGTCTTATATGAAAGTTAGTATTTTTCTTCTATTATTGGCTAGTTTTTCTATTGATATTATAATTAAGCTTCAAGTCTAACTTGAGATTTCTGCAACCTTAGGTACTATTTTCTGCATACAACGTTATCTTTTCAACTTTTTCACTTAAATTTCAGTTTAAATAACTTTAATATATATTAAACTTGACTAAATTTCCTTTGGTTGGAATTGTACCACCCCCATCTGTTTGTTATGGGCATGAACTTGGACAAACTCCATGAAATTTAGGGGAGAAGCCTGGTATGCTGCAGTCCATTGGGTTGCAAAGAGTTGGACATGACTTGGTGCCTGAACAACAACAACGTGTATTTGTTACTTGTGCCCATGTCTCCTGCATTGGCAGGAGGATTCTTCACCAGTGAGCCACCCAGAAAGCCTTTGAATTCAGTTTTGAGGTGATGATGCTAGGGATAAGGTTCTGGTGTCCTCTGAGCGGGCTAGCTCAAACTTAGCTTCAGTGATGAGAGAAGCGTCACATTGAGTTTCTTCAGTATCTCTGTTGACTTTAACTGCAGGCTCCTGTGGCCTTTGTACCTAATTGTTTCTTGAGGCTTATCCTTAGGGGGCTTATTTGGAGAATTCAGTGGATTTCTCCCATTGGCTGAGAAATAGCAGGCACTATCTTCATGGGGATCCGTAGGATCCACAATATGAGAGATCTGTGTTCTTACTCCCACTTGCCACTCTCTGAAAGGTAGAGTGTGAAGTTAGGAGAATTTTCTTCCACAGTGTATATATTTTTATCCACCTTTGCTTTTAAAGTTTATTGAGATATAATATTCACACACTGTAAAATTCACCCAATGTACAACCCAGTGGGTTTTAGTTACGTGACTGTTTCTGCTATCTAATTCCAGCATGTTTTCATCACCCCGGTAAATCCTGTACCAATGAACAGGCCCTCCCAACTGCATTTTCCCTCAGCCCCTGGCAACCACTAATTTATTTTCTGTCCCTATGGATTTGTCTATTCAGGATATTTCATATATATGAAATCATAAAGTATGTACCTTTGTTTTCTGTGTTTGGTTTCTTTCACTTAGTGTCATGTTTTTCAGGTTCATCTGAGTTGTAGTATGTATCAGTATTTTATTTCTCTTTATTAATAAATTCTGCTGTATGGATCTATCACATTTTGTTTATCCATTCATCAATGGATAGATAAATTTGAGTCATTTCCACTTTTGGACAATTATAAATAATGTTGTTACAAGCATTCCTGTACAAGTTTTTGTGTGGACATATGTTTACAGTTTTCTTGGGTATATACATAGAAGTAGAATTGCTCAGTCATATGGTAACTCTATCTTTAGCATTTAAGGCATCTTCCAACTTTTCTAAGCAGCTTCATCATTTTACATTCCTGCTAGCAATATATGAGAGTTCCAGTTTGTCCACATCCTCACCAAGCCATACATAATTATTTATTATTGTAAATCTTTTTTTAAAAAGTTAGTTTATTTTAATTGGAGGCTAGTTACAATATTGTGGTGGTGTTTGCCATACGTCGACATGAATCAGCCACAGGTGCACATGTGTCCTCCGCATCCAGAACACCCCTGCCGCTTCCCTCCCCACCCTATCCCTCTGAGTTGTTCTAGAGCCCCAGCTTTGAGTGCCCTGTTTCATCCTTCGCACTTGCACTGGTCATCTGTTTTACTTCTGGTAATATACATGGTTCAGTTCTATTCTCTCAAATCATCCCACCCTCACCCTCTCCCATGGAGTCCAAAAGTCTGTGTCTCTTTTGCTGTCTTGCATATAGGGTTGTCGTTACCGTCTCTCTAAATTCCATATATGTGCATTAATATACTGTATTGGTGTTTCTTTTTCTGACTTACTTCATTCTGTGTAATAGGCTACAGTTTAATCCACCTGATTAGAACTGACTCAAATGTGTTGTTTTTTATAGCTGAATAATATTCCATTGTGTATATGTACCACGACTTCTTTATCCATTTGTTTGCGGATCTGTTTTGTTTCACCATCCTAGTGGGTGTGAAGTGGTTTCTCTTTGTAGTTTTGATTTGCCTTTCCCTAGTGGCTGATAATGTTAACCATCATTTTGTGTGCTTGTTGGTCATTTGTGTATTTTCTTTGGAGAAATGTCTACTCTGGTCCTTTGCCCATTTTAATATTGGGTTATTTATCTTTATTACCAAGTTCCAAGAGATCTTTGTGATTTTGGGTACAAGTCCCTTAGCAGATACATGATTTGCAAATATTTGCTCCCTTTCTGTGAGTTGTCTTTTCGTATTCTCAATGGTACCATTTGCAGCACCATTTCCCTTTGCTTTTAAGCTTTTGTGTCAAAAGTATATACCATTTGTTTCTATCTCTGTTGGCAGAATTTAGCAGTAGTCCTAAAGACCTCTTCATCCATTAGAATTAGATTTACTGGAAAGAACATGCTACATTACAGAGAAGTGGATGGGCCCCTTCTTAGGCTGAATTATTTCAGATTGGGTACTCTGGATCTCCTCACTTCAGTATTCTCATTGTCTTGTTTATCTTTAGATATTCCTCCCTCCTTTCTTTTTTGCATCTTATGGATTAGGTGCTTCCCTCCTCACCAGAACTTTCTATTTTGAAATTAGCAATCAAGCTGACAGATTCTTCTAGAAGATCCTTTGTCATTTCTGTGTTAGATAAAGAGAAGAGCAGGCTACCTTACTGAACCACACCAATTTAGTTCTTTATACACCCATCTGCATTACCACCAGCTTGCCTGCCCATCATGCTGAAATGTGTTTTCTGCTACTTCCTTAGAGCCTATGGGAGAAGTGAAGGGATGAGTGGTCTTGTGGAAAAAACCACCAAACAGTCAGGTCTGTGAATTCTTAAATAACTACCAGATGTTTGTATATACATTACATCAGCAGATATGAAGCAGGGACTTATGGTTTCCATTTACAAATGAGGAAACAGATCCAAAGAGGTTGATTTTTGGGGGGGTAATTTTTTTAACATATATTTGCTGATACCTGCTATTTACTTGCACTGGTTCCAGACACTGGACATTAAGCAGTGTACAGAACAGAGTCATGGACTGTCCATTGCAGTCTTACAAGTCATAAATGGTAGGATTTAAATTCAGATAGGCCTGACTTACAAAATTATTTCTTTTTCTGTATCACTGTGTCCTTGGTTTTGGATTCAGCCGTCTGTGACTAGCTGTATGGTTCTGTGCATGTGATTTAAACTTTTAAGTTTCAGTCTGTTTTTCATGTGTTAAATGGACCCCTGACTTACAGGGTGCCCTCATGGGATAAAATGGCATAATGAATGTGAACTTTTAAAAGCTATGTTAATATAATATAGCTGTAATATAATATAATATAGCTGTAATTGTCTTGTTAGCATTCGAATGTGTTTATCGGTGGCCATGCAGTTGTGTTTTTTTATTTATTTTTAATTGAAGGATAATTTCTTTACAGTATTGTGTTGGCTTCTGCCATACATCAACATGAATCAGCCATAAGTATACATGTGTCCCCTCCCTCTTGAACCTCCCTCCTGCCTCCCACACCATCCCTCCCCTTTAGGTTGTAGAGAGCCATGTAGTTTTATTGTTTTATTTTTGTTTGTTGGCACACACTAGTAGTGTTGTGAAGCTAAACAGTAGGCGCCTGGGACATTGTAACTTGGAATCAAATTTCTGTTACAACTCTGAAAGGAAACCCCACAGTTAAGAATTTCAGTGTCTTAGAAAGACATAGTTGTTTGTTTTTGAAGACAGTCAGCCCACATTTTTATGTTATCTTCTAAAAATGCTACACAGCAGATTTAAAATGCTATATACAAGCAGATTTCAAGACATCCAAGTTTTAACTAACTTTACCTTCTTTTTTTTTTAACCACCTTGATAACCATTGTTTAATGAAAGGTTAGGAGGATGATGAGCTAGAGCTCAAATTCTTGCATGATAAACTCATCATTTGTCCCTAAATTAGGAAAAATGAGGTAGAAATCACACAACAAATAAACATTTTGGACTGTTGAGTCATCATTCAGTGTAAAGAAACACCTATAGAGTTTGAAAGAATTTTAAAAAATGAGTCAGAATTATAATTTCATATTTGGTAATTTTTTTTTTAGTTAAAGTAGGCTTTAGGCAGCTTGTTTTCAGGCATTTTACAAGCACAGTCAAGATGTTCTGGGGTCTGAAAGATTCTTAGGAAATGTGAAGCAACAGGTGTGAGAAGGTACTTCTAAAAGTAGATATACTGACAGCAGCAAGAAATGGCACCTTATAACAAAGGAGGAGATCGACTAAACGTTAACTCCAAAATATACTGACCTGGCTCAGTGTATACTTTGATAAAGTTTGAAGACATTGCAGAATGGCAGCGTGCTAGATGCTTTCATTTTAATTCTCATGATATTGACAGGTGACTCAGAACTTCTGAAAGGTTATTTGCATGTTGTTATTTACCTAAAGGAGTTGAAAACTTATGTCTACATAGAACCTGCACATTATTGTTTCTAGCAGCTTTATTAATAATTGCCAAAAGTTGGAAGCACCAAAATATCTTTTAGTCAGTGAATGGGTAAATAAATGGCAGTATATCCAGACAATGGAATATTAATTCAGTGCTAGAAAGAAATGAGCCTTCAATCATGGAAAGACATGAATGAACCTTAAATGCATATTACTAAGTGAAGCCAATCTGAAAAAGATACATATGGTAGGATTCCAACAATATGACTTTCTAGAAAAGGTAAAATGTGAAAAAGATCAGTGGTTGCCAGGGGTTGAGAAGGGTGAAAGGGAGATGAATAGGTTGAACTTGGAGGATGTTTGAGGCAGTAAAAATACTCGGTGTTGCTATAATAATGGACATGTTGTCCAAATCCATAGACTGTACAGCACCAAGAGTGAAATTTAGTAACTATGAACCTCAGGTGATAATGATGGTCAGTGTATGTGCATTGATTATAGCAAGTGTTACTTCTCTGGTGTGGGGTGCTGAAAGAGGAGGAGGTTATTCATGTGTTGGGGCAGGGAATGTATGGGAGATTTTTGTGTCTTCCTCTCAGTTTTGCTGTGAAGCTAAAACTGCTCTAAAAAAACATGGTCTTTAAATTTTAAAAAGTTATATACTCTGGTTAGTAAGACTGAACTTTGTCATTTTTAAAAAATCTGCTTTTTTTCCCCTATAAAAATTCACATGTAGCAGAGAAAAGTAAAAGGTGAAGGCCTGAAATACATTTCCCAAATGCTCCTTTCAGAGGTAACCATGGTCAAAAAAAATAGTGCACAGTTTTTGGGAGGTTTTCTGTATATAACACTAAATTTTTTTCTTTTAAAGTAACTTTTTCGGTTAGTGATGGTTTGGATAGCTTCTTATATTAGAAAACCATGCACACGGTTTCTAACTGATTTTTGCATAAACTAGCTAAACTGTTTAAAAAGCTTAATTGGAATATTGCTTTTTCTGAGGGTGGAGAAAGTTATTTCATTTGTCAAACCTTGTGTGAATTTGCTCTTTGAAAATAATGACCTGCATTTTCTTTCACATAATCTGTGACTTAATGACAGACCTTTTATCCAGTGTAGGTTAAATCAGTACAAAAGCGGAATTGGATTTGCACCAGTTTCCCCTGTAGCTAGATTTTCCAAATACTATCCCCATACTATTTAGATTTAACGTTTCGAAATGTTCTCTAATTAAGCATAAGAGACTATAGTTCAGTATTGTTTTTAGAACTGCTTTGTAAAATGAAGATTATGAAATTTCTTTTAATCTTACAAACTGATATCAATTTTGGCATGAAGTAGGGACCAACCACCTAGTTCCTAGAACTCTTATCTATTCAGCTATCAAGGTGTACTCCCTGTGGCTTTCTATGTTGCATTGCTGGGTTGCTTCAAGCACTTCAGTCTAATGAAGTAAGAGAAGATTAGCACATAAACCGAAAATATAGAGAGTAGGTACTTATGTATTAGAATTGGAAATGAGAAAATGAACTTTTTATCTTTGCACTCTTTTTTGTGCTAACCTAAATGATATTAGTAAATCATAATGCATTAATTAAAATGCATTAATATTAGGACAAAGGGAAATACTAAATATATTGAGGAGATAAGAGGAACATAAAAGGTATAAGTAAGGAACAATACAGTAATTTTTATTTAAACAATATGTGCTTGGATATCAGTGATTGGATCCAGATGAGATTAATCCAAGGAGAAGTTTTCGGAAAAGTGTTTTTTGACTAGAAATTTGAAGACAGAGAATAATAAAAATTAGCAGAAAGGATTGAGGGGGGAAGGCTTCTTCTTTAGGTACTGAGATAGAGTGTATAACTTTTATTGGGCACACCATGCGGCATACGAAACTGCCTTGACCAGGGATTGAACCCATACCCCCTGCAGAGAAAGTGCAGAGTCTTAACCACTGGACCACCACAGAAGTCCATAGTGTATAAATTTTAACAACATATATTAGTTAAGTTTATTATAGTTCTTTCAGATAAAGGCTTTCTATTGGTCAGCTTACTCTGCTGCCCTTTTAAAATCAAAGTTCCTGGTTTTTAGGCAAGGAGAGTCCTAAGGAACATCCCTAAATTGATGTTTCAGTCTTTAATCGCTGATGACCCTAGTATGTTGATGATAAATAATTATTAATAGGGGAAAAAAGGCTATTTGGGACAGCTGTTCTTTCTTTGGAATTCTAAGTTAGAATGGAACCATATTCTTTAGATGTATATTATTGTGTATACCAGAGACCCAGACTTACAACCTGACTACCGTATTATTGCAAGCTTAACAGTTAAAATTTAGAATTCTTATTTACTTGTATAATAATGTAAATTGAGAGGCCATCCTGGAGAACACTTTTTATACCCTAAAAATCCCTATTAAGTAGTCACAAAGATAAATGAATTTGTCTTTCTAAACATGTTTAATTCAAATAACATATAAAACTTCTGTTGTAAATTTTCTGTATGGACTCAACTGCCTGATGCTTAACAAAATAGTTCAGTTAAGTTTGGACTTGATCATGCAAACGTATTCATTTTCTTCAGTGTTCTAAGGACCTTCACATTTGCATTGGCCATTAGGAGCATCTGTCTAATGCCTCTCAAAAGTCGTTGGTAAATATTGGAGGAGGGTAGTTGGTGCGTGTGTGCATGCTAAGTTGCTTCAGTTGTGTCCAACTCTTTATGACCCTATGGACTGTAGCCTTCTAGACTCCTCTGTCCATGGGATTCTCCAAGTAGAAATACTGGAATGAGCTGCCATGCCCTCCTCCAAGGGTGGTTGGTATCTGTGGCAGTTTCTTTATTAATCTCTTGTGCTAATGCAAAGTCCAAGAGTCAGCTGAGTCTCTACCACGACTCTATCAAGGGAGTCCTAGTAAATTGAGGTCACCTCTTTCCTTATATAAAAGGAAATCAGTGTTTACTTCAGTTCATGTCTTGTTTAACTGATTATCAGCAGGATGTCTGTAGAATGGTAGTAGTCCTAAAGTTCTTAGTTCACTGTGGCCAGAGAATATTAGAGACAAATCTCACAAAAGAGAGGAGACTATAGCTACTTCTGCCCTGAAATCTCTGTTAGGAATAAAAGGGAAGTCCATTTCTATGTGGTTGTTACACAGGCTCAGGTCTGGGAAATTAGAGGCCTTCTGAATAAAATCTCTCTCCTACATCATCTTCTACTTCCTATCTGGTCTGTTCCATTTGGCCAATATAAGATCACAATGGTTCCAAACAACTGTTTTGAAAATGAAGTTATCTGTCTGTCTTAGACCAATTCAGAGACTATCTAAAAATAAAAGTTAAAGAGAACCTAGAGAAATAACATAAGCTAAAATAATTTCCAGTGAACAGAAAAGGGGTGATAAATGTACAAAAAAAGTCTACTCATCACTAAAGGCCAGGCAAGGTCCTTTGTTGAACTTAAAAACATATGCCAAGAGAGTAATTCTGAGCAGATATTGGCACACCTTTTTAAAAATAAAGAGCCGGATAGGAAATAGATAGACTTTGATGTCCATATGGTCTCCAGCACAGCCAGCCAACCCTGCTGTAATAGTGCAATGGCAACCATAGATAATATATATGTGAGCATGGCTCTATTCTAGTAATTATTTATGGACACTGAAATTTGAATTTCATATTATTTTCATGTGTCACAAAGTATTCTTATTTTTATTTTAAGCCATTTTAAAATGTAAAAACCATTCTTGGCTCATAAACCACACAAAACAGATAGTGAGTTGAATCTTGCCCTTTGACCATAGTGTGCTGATTCCTGGTAGAGAGGAAAGATTACTTACTGCTTTAAAAAGCGTTCTAGAATAAAGTTTCCAGAGATCCCCTTTTAATCTGGAACCTCAGAGTATAGCATAAAGAGGTGGCTTTGTGTAGTGGAAAAAGCTTTTGGAACCAATCTGAGTTAGTACTGTTGGGAATCTTCTTTGCTCATCTGTAAAACAGTGTCTCCATTCGTATAGAGGTTGTATTTGGTTAGCTTTTGCTGCATAACAAACCATCCCCAAAATTTAGTGGCACAGATCAATAAACATTCTTCATATTTCCTAGTTGACTGGAATGTTCTTATTATCTAGAGCTAGATTGTCTAAATTGCTTACTCTGGCCCTACATGTCTGGGGCCTCAGCCCAGGGTGGATATTTTCTTGGGGCCTCTTATCAAGAGGCTAATCCAAACTTGTTCCCAGGGTAGGAGTAGAGTTCCCAGCAGCAAGAAAAGGCAGAGCTGCAGTGTGCAAGCACATATCAAGCCTCAGCTTGCTCCATGTTGCTAGTGTCATAGACCAGCAAGTCACATGAGCAAATCTAGAGTTAACGTGCGAGGGGACCATGGAGGTGGGGACCGTAACTGCAGTAGTCTGTCACAGTGGTTCATATTTTTTGGCACCCAGCATAGTGCCTGGCACATGAAGCGCTCAGTAGATGTTAGGTCCTTCCTGTACTTGTCAGAGACAAGTACTGCCAGCCGTGATGACTCATCTTTTCTCATAGCCAGTCACTAATTTTCTTACATCATAGTCACTCTTCTTCAGAGTTCACTATATGACATTTTAGGGAGATGATGGCAATACCACTAAGCTTTTGAGAACTTACTGTATGCCAGGCAGTGTTCTAAACTTTTAACTTAGACTATCTTATTTAATTCCCATAGCGGCTACATGTGATAGGTGCCCATTTGCTCATTCTGCAGTTGAGGAGTTCATGCACAGAGGTTAACTAACTGAAACTTGCCTACGGTCACGAGCAATGATGTTATCAAGCCCAGGCAGTTCTCCTCTGTAGGAGGAATGAATGTGAAAAAATACTAAAAGTGAGCCCTTAAGCAGGGTTGAAAGATTATAAATTGAATGTACTTATTGATTACTATTTACTTTTCACTTTACTTAAGCATTTTATAATTCTGTCAAAGTGTGAAGCAACATAGGATTGTATATGATGTGGTTAGATTAAGCTTTTGATCATTTACTCTTTTAAGACTGACCCATATGGTTGAATGTCTGAAAATTAACACTGTCTTAATGATCGTTGATTCAAAATGAAAAAAGCTCCTGCATTTAAACAGGTTCTTCTGTTTATATTTTTAACCATTGTACTTATCAAGGTGCCTTAATGATTTTACTTCTGCATTCTGGCTGTATAAGCTTTCTTCTCTTCAAATATTTTGCTTGAGGATGGAAGAATGCTTTTGAGTGGCAACAAAAGGTGAAAGTGACTGCAAACATGGGAGGAAATAGAATTTTTATTTATGTATTGTTTTTCTGTCTTTTGGCACAGTTTCAAGGGATGAAAAACAACAGTGTATGACTTTTTCTTAGAGGTGGTAGGGAATATTCTGATTCAGTATTATACAAAGCCAAATTTTTTGTAATTCATTTATTAAACATTGCATGCTCAGTTTTGTTGTAGGTATTGGGAAGAGGGTAGTGAATAAGACAAGGACTAGTGACTTACATTCAAGTGCAAGAGAGAAACAAATCAGGATAATTTCAGATACTGATGAGTGCTGTAAAGAAAGTAAAACTTGATGGAATAATTTTGAGTCATTTTTTGTTTTAGTCACTTGAATTCAATTCTCTGAAAATCTCTGTGTTAGATGCAAGTGGTTAATCAAGTGTCAGAAAAGCATTAGTACTTATTGTTCTCTTAGCATTGTATAGCCTGTTGGTAGTAGGAGTAGAATTTTTAGGGCAAAGATAAGCAAAATACATATGAGTGACTAATGAAGCACTGAATAAGATAAATGCATTACGAGAACATAGAGGGAAAGAGAATGAAGGAACGGTAGTCAAAAGGTGGGCTTCCCTAAGAATCCGCCTGCCAATGCAGGAGATGTGGGAGAAGTGGGCTTGGCCCCTGGGTCAAGAAAATCCCCTAAAGAAAGAACTGGTAACTCTCTCCAGTATTCTTGCCTGGGAAATCCCATGGACAGATGAGCCTGGTGGATTATAGTCTGTGGGGTCACAAAGAGTCAGACAGGACTTAGCAACTAAACAACAGTCAGAAGTACTAGGAATGTAATGTACAACATGATGACTATAGTTAACACTGCTCCATGATATACAGGAAAGTTGTTAAAAGTAAATCCAAGAATTCTCATCACAAGACAAATTTTCTCTTTTTTTTTCACTTACGACACACTGGGTATTATGAGATGCTGAATGTTAGCTGAACCTATTGTGGTAATCATTTCACTATATATGTAAATCAAAACAGCATGTTGTATGCTTTAAGCTTATATGGTGATACAGGTCAATCCAGTTCAGTTCAGTCGCTCAATTCTATCCGACTCTTTGTGACCTGATGGATTGCAGCACGCCAGGCCTCTGTCCATCACCAACTCCCAGAGTTCACTCCAACTCATGTCCATTGAGTCAGTGATGCCATCCAACCATCTCATCCTCTGTCATCCCCTTCTCTCGCCTTCAATCTTTCACAGCATCAGGGTCTTTTCAAATGAGTCAGTTCTTCACATCAGGTGGCCAAAGTACTGGAGTTTCAGCTTNGTTGATATGTCGGGTCTGACTCTTTGTGACCCTAGGAACCATAACCCACCAGGCTTCTCTGTCCATGGGAGTTCCTAAGCAAGAATACTGGAATGGGTTGCCATTTCCTTCACCAGTGGATCTTACCAACCCAGGGATTGAACCCAAGACTCCTGTGTTGTCAGGTGGATTCTTTACCACAGAGTCATCAGGGAAAAGTAAATAAGTGGTCTGATCCGGTCCTAGGTCGCTCAGTCATGTCCAGCTCTTGCAATCCCATGGCCTGTAGCCCACCAGGCTCATCTGTCCTTGGAATTCTTCACCCAGTCTATTGGAGTGGATGTCCATTCCCTTCTCCAGGGGATTTTCCTGACCCAGAGATCGAAGCCAGGTCTCCCACACTGCAGGCAGATTCTTTAGCAGCTGCATCACCAGGAAAGCCCAGATAAGTAGAGGTGTGTGCAGATACTCTGCCTTGCTCTCCTGAGAACTGAGCATTGAGTCTCTGTTTAACTGTCTAAGAGCATCTTCCAGGTCTGGCCTCAGCTCCCAGGTCTCCTCCACACCTCCATTAGAACCCTGCATTCCTGTCAAGTGAGAATACTTGCTTTTCTCCAGAAACCACATACTCTCTCCTCTCCTTCCTTCCTGCTTTTCCTTGTGCATTAAGCATGTTCCCACTCCCATGTTTCTGAATCGAAGCAGTGTTTTCCTAACTGTTATAAAATTCATCCCAAATACTTGTGGATATGTGAAGGTTATTATAATCAGTTATTTCTACATACTTCCTGTTGCACTAAAATGAGAGCTCCATGAAGCCAGCANGAAAGCTGAGGGATGAAGAACTGATGCTTTTGAACTGTGGTGTTGGAGAAGACTCTTGAGAGTCCCTTGGATTGCAAGGAGATCCAACCAGTCAATCCTAAAGAAAATCAGTCCTGAATAGTCATTGGAAGGATTGATGCTGAAGCTGAAACTCCAATACTGTGGCCACCTGATACAGAGAGCTGACTCATTTGAAAAGACCCTGATGCTGGGAAAGATTGAAGGCAGGAGAAGGGGATGACAGAGGATGAGATGGTTGGATGGCATCATGGCCTCAACGGAGAGGAGTCTGAGTAAACTCCGGGAGTTGGTGATGAACAAGGAGGCCTGGCTGGTGTGCTGCAGTCCATGGGATCACAAAGAGTCAGACATGACTGAGCGACTGAACTAAACTGAACTGAGAGGCAAACATAAATTTCCCCTTTGGTTTTTTTTTTTCCTTTTCCTTTTTTTCGGCTGTGCCAGGTCTTAGTTGTGGCATGTGGGATCTAGGTCCCTGACCAGGGATTGAATTCAAGACCACATGCATTGGAATCACAGAGTCTTAACCACCGGACCACTAGGGAAGTTCCTCCCCTTTAGTTCTTTCTGGATCACAAAAATGGTATAAATTCAAACTCCAAACTCACATGAAGGCAGGCCTGTGGTCACAAGTTTTCAGAGGAGCTCTTTTGTTCTTCCTCCTTGTATCCAGATGAACAGACAAGTTTCATCCCCTGACTTTACGGACAGTTATGTTAAAATCGAGGCTTCCCAGGTGGGTCTAGTGGTAAAGAACCTGCCTGCCAATGCAGGAGATATAAAAGATGCAGGCTCAATCCCTGGGTTGGGAAGATCCCTTGGAGAAGGGAAAGGCTACCCATTCCAGTATTCTGGCCTGGAGAATTCCATGGACTTTAGAGTCCATGGGGTCACAAATAGTCAGATACTACTGAGTGACTTTCACTTTCACTTTCCCTGGTGGTCGAGTGGTTAAGAACCCACCTGTCAATGCAGGGGACACGGATTCAATCCCTGGTCTGGGAAGTTCTCACATGCCATGAAGCAACTAAGCCTGTGAGCCCCAACTCCTGAAGCCCGAGTGCCTCATAGCCTGTGCTCTGCAACAAGAGAAACCACTGCAACGAGAGGCCCACGTTCCACAACAAAGAGTAGCCGCCCCACTTCACTGCAACTAGAGAGGGCCCATGCACAGCAAGGAAGGTCCAGTGCAGCCAAAAACAAATAAACAAAGTGATAACGTGAAATAGTAAGAGTATTTTTTTAAAAGACCGTATACAAAAATATAAATATTTTTAAGGGTATATTAAAAAAAATTTTAATAAATAAATCAGAGAAAAACTGATTTTGTGTTTTAAAATTTCTCCTTTGTGTCCCATCTTGATGTGGAAGAGTTTTGCAGCAAGAGTGATTTTCAGGATCTCAAATCAGTCGTATTTCCAGAAACACAGGCTCTGGTACCAAGGCGTGAAGGGCCTGCAAGATCCCTCAGCGTCCCCATCAGTATCCCTTTCACAGTCTTGTAAATGCCATCAGAGAGCCTGCTTCTCCCTGAGTGTGTGGTTCACCCATGTCTGCACTGCTACAGACTCATGGGGCTTGAATTAGTGGGGTTCTAGGATGTATTCAGAGTGTAGGTTGCTGCAAGACAATCCCCAGACTAGGCATGTGGGTGGGGTAAAACCAGATCCTGAAGTCCATGTCTGTACACACAGCCTGTCTGGCCTGGTGCTGACCTGGCATCTCCCCTCCCTTTCTGACAAGGCTCCAGCCACCCATGCCTCCTTCTTCCAGTTTCTCACAAATCCAAGCTCCCTCCCACCGCAGGGCCTTTGCACCTGCTGTGTCGCTGGTGGGGACATTCTCCTCAGGCTCTTACACATCTAGCTCCTTTGTATCCTCCACAGAGGATACAACGATATTAGGTATTAGATATTAGGTATCTAGCCTAATACCACTTTTGCAGACAGGCCTTCCCTGACCATCCTCTCTGAAATGAATGTTAGATACTTAAAACAATTTGCCATCACAGCACCCTACTTACTTCCTTCGTGGAGTGGGACATGAGGTAATAATTTAACCTCACGGACCGTTTGTTCCTTTGTTTATTGACAGTCACCTCTGCTGGAATTTGAGCTCTGTGATGGGTGGGGACCACTTATTTTTCTTACTTGAGTTCCTAGTGCCCAGATCAGAAAGGATTCAGGTAGAAGTTGTGTGGGGAAAGAAAAAAAAAAACCACAGTGACTCCATTAAGCCCTTGAACCGAGCTTAGACCCAGAAGACAGCCTGTGGGTGACAGTGTCCCTTTTATTGATTGGTTTATTTCTGGCTACACCGGGTCTCCCTTGCTGTGTGCGGGCTTTCTCTAGTGGCAGGGAGCAGGGACTACTCCTCATTGCGGTGCTCAGGCTTCTCATTGCAGTGGCTTCTCTGGTCGCAGAGCATAGGCTCTAGGAACTGTGGGCTCAGTAACCGTGGTTCCCAGGCTCTAGAGCACAGGCGCAGTAATTGTAGCACACAGGCTTAGTTGCTCTGCGGGCTGTGGGATCCTCCCAGATCAGGGATTGAACCTGTATCTCCTGCATGGACAGGCAGACTTTTTACCACTGAGCCACCTGTGAGAGACAGTATGTGTGGGGGAGATTCTGAACAACCTGGTGAAGTAAGCACTATAAGCATCTTTTTATAAAAAGAGGAAAGTCAGGTAACTCAACCCAAGTTATACAGCCCATTAAGCAGCACAACACAGAGTGACGTGCTCAGCTGTTATTAACTTGGATGGTCATGGCCACGGCAGCCAAAGTCCTCTGGTAAGAACCCAGTCTGTCCTCCTTCCCTACCCTTGCATTCCTGCCCCTTCACTGGTAACAGATTCACCAGTCAGCACAAATAGGAGTGATCAGTGGGAAGGTGGCTTACAGGTCAGGGAGAAAGAATGGGAATGCATTCTGCTGAGAGTCCCTAATCCAGTCCTGGGAGGGTTGGAACATGGTTCCAAACCTCTGTGCCTCGGTCTCCTCCTCTGTAAAATGGGGACAAGAATAGCAGTCTTCACCTCACAGGATCTAGGAACAGTTGAATGAGTTCACACAGGTACAGATGCTCTATAAAGGTTAGCTAAGGGACTTCCCTGGAGGTCCGGTGGTGAAGACTCTATACTCCCAATGCAGGGGGCCTAGGTTCGACCTGTGGTCAGGGAAGTAGATCCCACATGCTGCAACTAAGAGCTGGCATAACCAAAAAAATTTTTAAATGCATATTAAAAAAAAAAAAAGGTTAGCTAGGATTCTGGGTCACTTTTTTAGAACAGCCACCTCCCCTTGACCTGGGCCCAGAGCAGTAGCCCAGCTCAGCCCCTGCTTAGACTGTGAGACTGCCAGGCTTGCAACCAGAGCCAGCTCCCTGGGAGGACTGCAAACATGGGATAATTTCCAGGAGCTAATGAATCCTTCAAACCCTGGAATTGCTGGCACATCACCCCTTCAGCCCTCTGAGACATGCCATGGTTCCACCTCCCTGGATGAGTAGGCCCAGGACAAAAGCCCATTGAGAAGTGACCATCAGAGCTTGAAGGATAATCCAAGGATACACAGGCACCTGTGCCCCCCTGCACGTCTGCAGGGACCTGCTGGGACTCCCAGCCCTGCTCCCATATCCCCCAGCTACCAACTCCCTGAGGTCCCACAGGAGGCCAGAGAGAGCAATTTTCCCCCAATTTTGTCAGTTACAACTGAGCTGAAACTGCCCTGAGATAAAGAGCTCTTCTCTCAGCTTCCCCAAGGGGAGTTCTCAATGCATTTCTCAATGCATTTGCTAACACGGGTGAAGGATTTCACAAAAGGGTGACAGGGGTCCCCACTGGGCTCTGACATTTGTGGTCATCAGTGTTGATATTGAGATGAACACCCAGGCTCTACATCATCTACATTGGGTCCATGCTTTGTTTTGGCCATGTTACACAGTTTGTGGGATTTTAGTCCCCCGACTTAGTTCGTTACCCATTAATCGTCAGGTCTCCAAGAGACTGAAGCCCCTGGCATGCAGGACCCTCTAAAGTTTAGCCCCTAAAGATGCCCTCTGCTATGCTCAGCTCTTCAACAGAGTAGGGGGCAAATCAGTATTATTTGCATGAATGAATGAATGAGTAGTGTCTGCCCTGTCTCTCCTTCCCGCTCAGCCCAACTCTTCAGTGGCTGGAGGTTGCTTTGTGTCTAGACACAGTTGCGTCTCCCTGGGATGGCTGCATCCATGTTGATACTCCTGGCCCAGCATCCCATAGAGGTCAGCCCAGTCAGCCTCAGGTACCAGGTTGAGGAGAACAAGGGCCTCTCCCCTGTTCAGAGCCCCAACCTGTGGACAAGGACCCAGACCCCACTTCTCAAAGTCTCTCGCCTAATAGCCTTGGTAAATGCCAGCTGCCCCCACCAATCAGTGTAGCTTAAATTTTTATGGGTTTATAGTCTTACTGGTGGCTCAGATGGTAAAGAGTCTGCCTGAAATGTGGGAGACCCAAGTTTGATCCCTGGGTCGGGAAGATCCCTGGAGAAGGAAATGGTAACCCACTCCAGTATTCGGCTGAAAAGTCCCATGGACAGAGGAGCCTGGTGGGCTACAGTCCAGGAGTTTGCAAAGTTGAAGACAACTGAGCCACTTCACTTTCAGGGGTTTCCCTGGTGGCTCAGATGGTAAAGAGTATGCCTGCAATGCAGGAGACCCAGGTTCGATCCCTGGGTTGGGAAGATCCCCTGGAGAAGGAAATGGCAACCCACTCCAGTATTCCTGCCTGGAAAATCCCAGGGACAGAAGAGCCTGGCAGGAGTTTGCAGAGTCGGACGTGATTGAAGCAACTTAGCGTGCACGCATGCATGTTTACTGGCAGCTTCTGTGACCAAGGGACAATTAGCTTATGTAATCCTCACCACAACCCTGAAAGGCAAGCACTATCATTATTTTTTATTTGTTCATTTTCTTTTTGGCTGCACCACTTGCCATGTGGAATCTTAGTTTCCTCACCAGGAATCGAACCGGTGTCCCCTGAAGTAGAAGCATGGAGTCTTAACCACTGAACTGCCAGGGAATTCCCAGCAGGCATTATTATTGTCCATCTCCTCTTTATAGTTGGAAAACAGATGCTCAGAGAGGTTAAGTGACTTGCTCAACGTTCTGGCCTTTGAACCCACATGGCCTGACTCCAGGGTGAGTACAATTATCTTCTGCCCCCTCTTGGTGATCCTGTTCTGCAGGCAGGGTAGCTGATTTAACCTCTCCTAAGCTCAGTTTGCTCAGCTATAAAATGGGTATAGTAAGAAGACATGGCTTCATGGGAGGATTAAATGAAGTAGCACTGGACCTGACTGGCATTCCAAAGAATAGCAAGGAGAGTAAGAAAGCTTTTCTCAGTGATCAATGCAAAGAAATAAAGGAAAACTATAGAATGGGAAAAACTAGAAATCTCAAGAAAATTAGAGATACCAAGGGAACATTTCAGGCAAAAGAAAGTGAAAGTGAAAGTGAAGTCACTTAGTCATGTCCGACTGTTTGCGACCCCATGGACTGTAGCCCATCAGGCTTCTCTGACCATGGGATTCTGCAGGCAAGAATACTGGAGTCGGTTGCCATTTCCTTCTCCAGGGGAATCTTCCTGACCCAGGGATCGAACCCAGGTCTCCCGCATTTCAGGCAGATGCTTTAACCTCTGAGCTACCAGGGAAGCTCNCACACACACACACACACACACACACACACACAGAGATATTTGTATCAAAGTTTAATATGTATGCAATTACATTCCTGCATATGTTCACCAGGAAAAATATGACTGGGAGAATGAGTTGCTATATAAAGTATGAATATGTTATAAAAAGGGCAGAAGAATCATATTTGTGAATAACAATTTGTCATTTGTTTAAATTACCATCAAACCTCTTATTCTAAATTGGGTAACTTTTTATGAATTTGAAATTTGTCTTAAATTTTGGTATTTAACTGTCTTCAATCACATAATTCACTGACTTGCCATTGAACGAGTCTACAAAGCACAGGTGTATTTTGCATCTCTTTGGCATGGATATTTAAATCTTTTATTGGCTACTACACACTATATACAGTCTAGAATAACTTTGAATGTTTTATACAGTACAAATATTACTGATTGAGAGTGGGCAGTATGTTCTGAGTTTTCATTAGCCATTCTTCAATTTGACAGAAGAGCTTGTCTCAGCTCATTATTGCAGGGTTTTAATGGTCTCTTTTTAACTTTAGCACAGATTTTTTTAGCCTTAATTTCTTCTCTTTAAAGAAAAAGGAACAAAAACTCAGTCATATACCTGTTAAGAGAGTTGGCTCAATAGAAATGTAATATTCCTTTATTATGGTCTCTTAATACAGTTATATAAATGCACTTGAAATCTAGGCTATTTACTTAATAAATTGTAATGACTTTCTGAAGCAACTGAGGACAAAGTCCTCTTTGTGTTTTTCATTTGAGCATTCAGTGTTACGAATGCCATGTGAACTGCCTAGAAGAGAAAGCCCCAGATCCTTTAGTAGTGTTTAAACTTTTGAGTTTGGGAATGAAAATATAGAAAGCTGGAGCTGAGAGCAACAGTTAGAATTGGATATGGAACAACACATTGGTTCCAAATTGGAAAGGAGTATGTCAAGGCTGTATATTGTCACCCTGCTAATTTAATTTCTATGCAGAGTACATCATGAGAAACACTGGGCTGGAAGAAGCAGAAGCAGGAATCAAGATTGCCGGGAGAAATATCAACAACCTCAGATATGCAGATGACACCACCCTTATGGCAGAAAGTGAAGGGGAACTAAAGAGCCTCTTCATGAAAGTGAAAGAGGAAAGTGAAAAAGTTGGCTTAAAGCTCAACATTCAGAAAACTAAGACCATGGCATCCAGTCCCATCACTTCATGGCAAATAGATGGGAAAACAATGGAATTTCTTGGGCTCCAAAATCACTGTAGATGGTGACTGCAGCCATGAAATTAAAAGACCCTTGCTCCTTGGAAGAATAGCTATGACCAACCTGCTGCTGCTGCTGCTGCTAAGTCGCTTCAGTCGTGTCCGACTCTGTGCGACCCCACAGACGGCAGCCCACAAGGCTCCATTGTCCCTGAGATTCTCCAGGCAAGAACACTGGAGTGGGTTTCCATTTCCTTCTCCAATGTATGAGATTGAAAAGTGAAAGCAAAGTCGCTCAGTCGTGTCTGACTCTTAGCAATCCCATGGACTGTAGCCCACCAGGCTCCTATGGGATTTTCCAGGCAAGAGTGCTGGAGTGGGGTGCCATTGCCTTCTCTGATGACCAACCTAGACAGCATATTAAAAAGCAGAGACGTTTGCTGACAAAGGTCCGGCTAGTCAAAGCTATGGTTTTTCCAGTAGTCGTGTATGGATGTGAGAGTTGGACCATAAAGAAGGCTGGACTATAAACAGGCTGGTGTAAACGATCTTGCCATTGCTGCACTCAGGACTCTGTAACTTCAGGCAAAGTCCTCAGCCTGGCCACTCGGGTGGAAGAAGACCCACCTCCCAACCTTGATGAGCGGATGGAGTGAAACACTACTCCACTATCCCTGAACCACCATTCTAAATTCCAAAATGCCCTGAAAATCGGAGGCAAACTCCCTTGGCAGCAGAAACTGACCTGGATCTGAATCTGCCTCATTTGGTAGCAGAGTCTGACCTTGCTGGATCATGAGGCTATTTACACAACGTGTTTTTTTTTCTTTTTTTAGTAAACTTTATTAAAATATAATTTAAAATAAAATGTATATATCTAAAGTGTATACTTTGATAAGATTTAATCAAAGCATATGCCAATATAATCACCATACATTCACAACAGAGAGCATTTCAGTCATCTTATTTGTTTTAATATTTATTTATTGGACTGTGCAGGATCTTAGCTGTGGCATGTGGGATCTTTAGTTGGGAAATGAGAGATCTAGTTCCCTGACCGGGAATGGAACCTGGGACCCCTGTATGGAGCATGAAGTCTTCCCCACTGGACCTCAGGGAAGTCCCTCTGCCCTCTTAAAAAGTTCCATTTACACGGTGTTTTTTAATCCCACATAGTGTGGCTCTTCAGAACTGTTATGTTCCTGCTGATGGACTGCTGCCCTGGGCCTGGAGTGTCATCTAGCATGCAGTTTATGGACTGTCCGATGTCTCTAAAATCGTTAGAATAACTCAGACTTGTGAAATACACCCGAGGTTTTAGGTAAGGAGTTGTGTTTATAGCATCCTCTGCACAAGGCTGGCATATAGCAGTGATCAATAAATAACCCTCCTCTCTTTTTCATGTCCTTAACCCCTCTTTCCAGCCCACTCTGCTCTTCTAAATCAGAAACAAGAGTTCTTGTGCCTTTCAATGGATGCAAATAGATAGTGGTGCAAATTCTGGTAAAAACGACTGTGTTTTCAGTGCTGATCATGGGTAGGGCTCTAAGCCCATCATGTGTTCTACCTCTGACCATGCAACTGGGTGATTAAGCGCATTCTCTTTGTTCAAATTCCAGCTTGGTTAGTTACTAGCAAGGCATGCTTATGACCGCTCTACCCCATGACACAGTAAATGGGGATACCAGAAAGACTCAGAATGATGTCTGGCACATAAATGTTAGCAGAATTATTATTATTATCATTATTATTTTAATATTTATTTATCTGACCACATCGTGTCTCAGTTTCTGCACTCGACATCTTTGTTGCAGCACGTGGGCTTCTCTAGTTGTGGCACAGGCTCAGTAGTTACAATATGTGGGATCTTAGTTTCCAGACCAGAGATCGAACCCGAGTCTCCTGTGTTGGAAGGCAGATTTTCAACCACTGGACCACCAGGGTGTAAGGACCGGGGGCAGGGCCCGGGACAAGACCCAAAACTACGNAAAGGAGAGGGTGGGATGATTTGGGAGAATGGCATTGAAGCATGTATAATATCATACAAGAAATGAATTGCCAGTCCAGGTTCGATGCAGGATACAGGATTTTGGGGGCTGGTGCACTGGGATGACCCAAAGGGATGATACGGGGAGGGAGGTGAGAGTGGGGGTTCAGGATGGAGAACACGTGTACATCCATGGCAGATTCATGTTGATATTTGGCAAAACCAACACAATATTGTAAAAAATAAATAAATAAATAAAAATAGATTGAGTGGAGACAAATGTTTGAATGACTGAGGATGAGCTTAAGAGAAACTATTTGTTGAAGGGAAGGTCAGGGTTGGAAGTGAGAATACATAGGTTTCTGGGTATAGCCCTGGAGGAATGTAACTCAGGGATGAACACGGAAGATGTGAAAGCTTGTTCTGATGGTTTCCTACTTTACTTTTGTATCCCTCAGCATCTGTCATAGAGTAGACTCTTAGTAAATGCTTTTGGGATTAAGAAGTTAACTGTGACAAGATTAGAGATTGGCTCCTTTGTTAGAGCATCGCACCCCAGGCTTAAGGAAGACTAGGAAGATTAATGGCACCCCACTCCAGTACTCTTGCCTGCAAAATCCCATGGACGGAGGAGCCTGGTAGGCTGCAGTCCATGGGGTCGTGAAGACTCGGACACGACTGAGCAACTTCACTTTCACTTTTCACTTTCATGCATTGGAGAAGGAAATGGCAACCCACTCCAGTGTTCTTGCCTGGAGAATCCCAGGGATTGGGGAGGTTGGCAGGCTGCCGTCTATGGGGTCACACAGAATTGGATAGGACTGAAGTGACTTAGCAGTAGCAGGAAGATTTTGACTTGTCTACTCTTTAACAGGCATTTATCTNGGACAAGACCCAAAACTACGGAAAGTCCCCAAACCGAACTCCGGAAAAACCCCGCCAGAAATTTCACCTCCAGGTGGGGCCAGTTCCTGGAACAACTGCATCAACCGTCGCAGCAATTGAAGCAGCCAATCAGACATGGACACACAACCTTAAACAGCCCAATCCCCGTAACAACCCCTGGCGATTGGCCCTTTAGAAAAAGCCCGCGAACAAGCTGCCCCCATACTATAAAACCCTTGATCGGCCCGCCCTTCTTTGCAGACTCTCGCCTGTGGTTCCCAGGGAGTTCTGCCCGGGAGCGCTCGCCCAATAAAGGCTTCTTAATATCAGCTAGCAGAGACATCTTTCTGTTCGCGGCGACCTTACACAGGGAAACCCCCAGAATTATTGTGAACCCTCACTCTGAAGTGTGTCCCTTAACTAGCCTTGGTGAATAGGTGGGGTGACATGGGGATATTAAGTGACTTGGCAGTTGGGCAACACAGCCCTATGCTCCACTGCCTCTCAGAATTTGGGACAAAGGAAAGAGTGGGAGAGGGGGAGGAGTGAAGAAAATGGGCATTATCCAACCCGGCAGTGCCTGCCCAGCCGGACAGTCAATTTCCAAGTTTTATTCCAAACATATTGGGAACACGAGTCTGGGCCTCCCGGAACTGACCTTTTACCTAAGGTGCTTTCCTTCTAAAGAACTGTGAGGAAAACGTGGGGGTAGGGACAAAGCTTACAAAACATTTGAGAAAACAGGTTCCAGACTGGTGGACTAGGAGAGAGAGACCCACTGGAAGTGGTTTATTCTTGCCAGAGCCAGAACAACACAGCCTTTCATCAATAAGAAGGCTTGGCTTTGCAGAGCCTCATTAGGACTGTAACTGGAAACCCGGCTCAGGCTGGGTCTAGTAAAGAGAAAGGAAAGGAGGGAGAGAAGCCTGCTGTGCGTGTGTCCTTTGCCCCCTGTCTCATCACCTGCCCCTGTTTCCCTCCAGCCATCAGGCAGGCACAGGCCTTTCAGCATTTGTGGTGATTTGGGGCCTCCAGTATTCTTGCCTGGAGAATCCCATAAGAGAGAGAAGAGTCTGGCGGGCCATAGTCCATGGGGTCACACAGAGTCAGATACGACTGAAGCGACTTAGCATGCATGCACAGGGCCTATCCCAGCCTTAGGCTCTGCAAAACGAAAATGCTCCTTACAATTTCCTGCAAAGAAATGAAATCCCAGCCACAGCGACCGAGTCCATGTGCTGCAACTACTGAAGCCCTTGCGCCTAGAGCCTGCGCTCTGCAATAAGAGAAGCCACGGCAATGAGAAGCCCTCCCACCGCAACTAGAGAAAAGCCTGCACAACAACGAAGACTCAGCACAGCCATACATAAGTAAATAAGTAAAAATGAAATCCCAGCCCCTGGAGGGTGGGGTGAGTGGTGGAATGTTTTTCTAATGCTATCCCTTTTGCAGAAAAACAAGGATTAAAGAAGCAATTAGAGGTGTGACAGTCAGAGGAAGAAAGCAAAAAGAAACAGGTTCATAAGTCAGCAGGAAGGTTCAGGCCCTTTAAAGCCAAAACCTCAGGTTTGGTTACCAAAAACCCAAACAAGCCTCTCCTCCAGACCCAGCCAAGTCTGGGAGTAGTTCACGTCTTCTGAAATTCAGCAATGTCTAGGTGGATCTCTCAGTGTAACCATCCATCAGCCCTTTCTCATGTCTAAACTTGATATGATGTCCACATATGCATATATGTAGCCTGCCTTACTTTGTTTTTCTTTTTGATTAATATTATTCACGTATAACTTACATACAATAAAATACACCCATTTTAAGTATAAGTTTTATTGAGTTTTGACAAGTATATATACCCTGACCAGAATATGGAACATTTTCATCACCCCAAGAAGTTCCTCTGGTCTCTTTGTCATTAATCCCCTTCCCAGCCCCAGTTCAGCCCTAGCCCCAGGCATCTACTGATCTCTGTCACTAAAGGTTAGTTTTGTTTCTTTCTAGAATTTCTCATAAATATATAATCCTGTGGCTTTCCCTGGTGGCTCAGATGGTAAAGAATCTGCGTGCATTGCAGGAGACTCGGGTTTGATCCCTGGGTTAGGAAGATCCCCTGGAGAAGGGAGTGGCTACCCACTCTGCTATTCTTGCCGGGAAAACTCCATGGACAGAGGAGGCTGGCGGGCTACAGTCCATGGGGTTGCAAAGAGTTGGACACTGAGAGACTAACACTTTCACACTTTTCATAGAATCATGTACTCCTTTATGTCTGGCTCCTTTATTGTTGTTGGGGTTTTCTGATATTATTGTAAATAATTTTTTCTAATTTCATATTCAGATTGTAGCTAGCAAAAGAAGTACTTCATTTTTTGTATATTGACCTTGTCTCCTTTGATCTTGCTAAAGTTACTGATTAGTTCTAGCAGATGTTATATAGATTCCTTAGGATTTCCTAGTAAACTATTACATCATCTATGACTAAAGACAGTTAGTTATACGTCTTCCTTTTCAGTCTTTAAGCCTTTTCTTTCTTTTTCTTGTCTTACTGCACTGTGATCTCAGGTACCACTTTGAATAAATGATAAGAGTAAATATATTTCCTTGTTGCCCCACAGACAAGCAGGGGGGACAGACATGCAGATTTATGCCAAAAATTATGATGTCAGCTGTAGGTTTATCGTGACACCTTTCATTCCTTGCTCCAGTTTGCTAAGAACTTTTTTCAGGAATGGGTATTCTGTGTTATCAAATGTCTTTTTTGTTTTTCTAAATTTTTGGCCATACCCGGAGGTGTGTGGGGCCTTACCTCTCCAACCAGGGATTGAACCCATACCCTCTGCATTGGAAAGTGGGGTCTTAATCACTGGACTGTCAGGGAAGTCCCTCATGTGCTTTTTCTGAACAGAGTCAATGCTCAATAAAAATGTATTGAAAAGATGAACCAGATAGCTTCCTTTCCTTGACATGGGGATCAAACGATGTATGCATGTCAGAAATTCATTTTCCTCCCAGCAACACATACACCAGGGAATGAATGCTGGTGTGCTGTTGTTGTTCAGTCATGTCCTACTCTTTGCAACCTCATGGACAGTTACACCCCTGGCTCCCCTGTCCTTCACTATCTCCCGGAGTTTGCTCAAATTCACATCCACTGAGTCAGGGATGCTATCCAACCATCTCATCCTCTGCTGCCCCCTTCTCCTTTTGCCTTCGTCTTTCCCAGCATCAAGGTCTTTTCCAATGAGTCAGCTCTTTGCTTCAGGCCAAAGTATTGGAGCTTCAGCTTCAGCATCAGTCCTTCTGATGAATATTCAGGGTTGATTTCCTTTAGGATTGACTGGTTTGATCTTCTTACAGTCCACGGGACTCTTAAGAGTCTTCTCCAGCACCACAATTGGAAAGAATAAACTCTTTGGCGCTTACCCTTCTTTTTGACCCAACTCTCACACCTATACATGACTACTGGAAAAATCATAGCTTTGACCATAGCTACCTTTGTCAGCAAAGTGAGGTCTCTGCTTTTTAATATGCTGTCTAGGCTGAGCAGTGAAGACCAGGAGAAAGAAGCACTCCATGGGGTGATTTCACAGAGAAGGTGATTTCAGAGCTGGTTTCAGAGAAGGTCCAGAAGGAGTCTGGCCAGTTGAGGAGGAGGACATCGTAAGCAACAGCATGGCCCAAGTCAAGAAGGCATGAAAGGTTGTTGCATCATCTACTAACTAGCTAAGTGACCTTGGGCAAATCTACCCTGCTTTTCCATGAAAGGGAAGGAAAACAAGAGGGCTGCCAAACAGTGTGACTATCCAATGAGATGAATACAGAAAGACCTTGGAAACACTCTAACATGAAGGCAGCATTACTATTAACAAGGGGATGGGGGAGCCTGCTTATGTGTTGCTAGTGGTAAAGAATCTGTCTCCAATGCAGGAGACATAAGAGACGTGAGTTTGATTCCTGGAACGGGAAGATTCCTTAGAGAAGGGCATAGCAATCTATTCCAATATTCTTGCCTGGAGCATTCCTTGTACAGAAGAGTCTGGTGGGCTACAGTCCATAAGATCGCAAACAGTCAGACACAACTAAAGCGACTTGGCACACACACACACTTATGTGTCCGGCACAGACTAGACTGACAGTGCGGAAAGAGGAGGAGGCAAGCTGCTGTGTGGGTGAGAAGCCTGGGTTCCAGCCTCAGACACCTGTGTGAAAAAGCAGCCAAGATGGAGGGTTGTGCTCCAAGAGTGAATCTCCTCGGGTTTAGAATCTCATCAGGATGGGAACAGCTTTCTCCTGGTTAAGATGATTGCATTACTCTCTTCTGTTTTCTACTCATGCCTCATAAACCATCTTCAGCTAAAATGAACATTGACTTTCTGAGCAACTGAATCAAGGGATTTGAGAGATCCAGGAAGCAGGAAGAAACAGCTTTCTTTTTTTCCGGCTGCCTCATTTCCTTCTTCCCTTATTTCTGCCCATGTATGGAGCACTGGTGTGACTTTTCCTGCTCCTAGGGGGAGTAATGGCTTTAATATACAGTAGTCACAATATTTGTATTTTGGATGACTGCTCTTAAGACTTGTTTTTAAAGAGCCCCAGCAATCAAATACCCAGCTCCTGTGTTTGCACACAATTTCCCTTCTGCCTAAGCTCTCACTGTGTTTACAAACAGGACAGCTAGCAGCCTGGTCTGGTTGAGGTACTGCTTTTAGCAGCCCTGGAAGATTGAAAACAAAGTGTTGGTATAGTCTGTACCTGGTGCCTCTGGAGGGAGATGAGAGTGGAGGGCAACCAACTAAAGGGATGAAAGGGTGGCTTGTGTCAGGTGGAAGATTTTTGCTGCAAGAGACAGGAAGACTTGAAACCAGAGGCCGCAGTGGAAGGAACACAGAGAGGGGGATGACTCTGGGAGAATTCCAAGGACAGAAGTGTCTGGTGGGTTGAGGAGAGAGAGAGAGAGAGAGAGAGAGAGAGAGAGAGGAGTCGAAAGTAATAGGAAAGTTATTGGCGTTGGTGGCTGTGCAGATGGTGGCATCATCTTCTTCCAGGACAGGAAATACAAGAGGCAGACAGGTTTGGGGGAGGGGAAGAATGCAGTGACGAGTCCTATTCAGGGCATTCATTCATTATTTTCTTGAGCATATACCTTGGTATCTGCCAGGGGGCAGACACCTTCTCAGGGAAAACCCTGAAAGAAAGGAACAAAGTCCCTGCACTCTTGAAGCTTACACTCCAGGGGCGGAAGGACAATTTTCACAAATAAAACAACAAAAAAAACTGCAGAAGCCTATGTGAGGAAATTAGATAGAGTCACGTGGTAGAATGTACGGCAAACGGGGGCAAAGGGAGGCCTGCGTGAGCGTGGAGACTTGGAGTTAAGTTGCCAGGTTAATCTTGATGATGACCCAAAGACACACAAGTAGAGAAACAGCTCGGGTACAGAAACTTGAAGCTCAGACGTCTGGGCTGGAGATGATCAGGAAAGAGACCAAAAAGCTATTTCTAGAAAAATCAAAGAAACACAAAATGATACCACTGGGAGTTAAAACTGTTTGGATCTTCTTTTTCCCCTAAATTGGGTGATAAACACAGAGCTTGAGTTGTCATACGTAATGTATATACTTTTTTACACACTTTAAGTATCACAAAGTAAACGACTATAAAATGAATAAAAGCCAGGCGCACGGTCTAGCTAGGCTCCACCAATCCCAGTTTCTAAGCCTCCCAGATCAGGGACCAGGCAGCTTTAGCCGGTTCTCACTCCAAGCACATTAGCTCCCGCGGCTCCCACCCGTCTCTCCCTCACGGGCTGCGCAGTGGCTCCGCCCAGGTCCGCCCTCTGACCAATAGGCGCGCGGAATCCGGGCCCACACCCCCGTCGCGCACCGCCCCGAGCCCGCGCCGCCGAGTGACGTCACGACCCGGCCCCCGCACGTGACAGCCTCGCGCCTGGTTCTCTCTGGCTGTCGCGCTCGCGCTGCAGTGGCCGGTGAGGCCCCTTCAGCCACGCGGCCGAGGGCGCGAGCTGAGGGAGCTGGTCGCGGAGTTGCGCGCGCATGGAGGCGGCACTGGAGGCCGCCTGAGGGCAGCCGGGAGAGCGGAGCGACTACCTCGCGCCCTCGTCGAACCGCCTCGAGCCCGCGGCATCCAGCGGCTGCGGGCCGCGGAGCCGGCGCGGCCATGGCGACGGGGACTCAGCAGAAGGAGAACACGTTGCTTCACCTCTTCGCCGGCGGGTGAGTTACCGGCCCGACCCCGCGCCCCCGCCCTTCTGCCGCGCCGCGCACCCTCGGTGCACCGGGGCCGGTTATCAGCCCTTGCTGGGCTGAAATGCAGGCTCTCGAAGGAGGAAGTCCCGGCGATGGGGCAGCGGGGAGGCCTGAGGGGCGCAGGGCCTGTCCCCCTCCAGACCACATCCCCCGACGGTGGTTTTACGCGGCGCCCACGCCCATCCTCATCCCCGCGGCGTCTCCTCCTTTTTCTTCTCTTAAACAATTAGTGGCTGGTCTGACGAGTGTCACTCGGCGGTCCTGTCTGGCCACGCTGCACTTAGCGACCTCAGAGTTCTCCCTCAAGGCCTTTTCCCGAAGGCCCTAGGCGGGCTTGGAGATCCTCTGTGTGGCCCGGGAGTTCCTCAGTGTAGCGCAGGGACGAGTTCATAAGGTAGAGATGCCGGTATTGGGCGTCAGCAGGGGCCTGGGAAGTGCTGGTGAACCGTGATGCTGGGGTCAGCAACCGGTGTGAGGGCTGATGGGGGACCGCAGGATCAAGTGAGAACGGGAAGGTGTGTTGAAATGCTTATTACCTGACGGTTGGAGCGTCAGAAACAACGTAATTCTAAGATGTGCCCTGTTTTGAAAGCATCATTTGGCGGATCGTCATCTCATCTTATATGTTTCAGTGGCGGCAACGTATTTTTAGAGAGGTTAGGAAGGGAGCTGGTGTTTTTGTTTTTCGGTAGATAGAAGTTAAGGTATTTTGTATTAGTGATTTGTTTTCTTTCAATACAGCCTTTGGGTCCTTTTGGAATCTTCTAGATATTTGGAGTCTTGTTTAAGGACCTCACAGTCCTGGCACAGCCATTTTTGAATGTAGGACAATTCTCCAGAAAGTACCACTTATCCTATTGTTCTGATTTGAGTGTTTTAGTTGCAGTTTTGTGTTTTAGTTGCTACCCAGATATGTTCCTTATTACAAACAAGCAGTGGTATTTTTGTCTGCAAAAATACCCTTGATCAGTGTTCCTGAGTTTTTTTGTGTGTGTGTACTTTTTATAGTAGTTGTTTATCTAGGTACTTTGTTTCTCCGGTCAGAAATTTTGATTGTTCTTCAGACATAGGTATGATTTCTCATTCATCTCTTTTCTGCCCTTCCCTCTCATTTTGCTTCATCTTTCCATTGAGATTTATTTTGAAAGTAACACGAGGTTTGGGGAGGGGGCGGCGTTCCTAAATTAAGACAGAATATTGATTTGTCATTCTGGAGGATTTTAAACAAGTTGGCCATGTTATTAAAGTCATTTCTCAAGCTAACAGGGATTTTTTTTAAATTATGTTATTCTCAGTGATTTTGATTTACTGTTTCTAGTGAGGTGGTCTTTTTTTTTTTTTTTTTTTTTTGATGCTTGTATTCTGAACCCAGAGAGTTCTTGCTCTGGAGCAGCCTCTGTGAGGCTTGCTGCGTGATCGATTCCCCCTGTCGACTTGACTCTCCCAGCGCGCCCTTCACAGTGCCCTCTGGCTGCTGATTCTCCTGCTGGAGCACCAGCCTCTTGTGATGGAGGAAAACTGCATTAGCCAGCACTGCTCTGAACTGATTAAAACCGGGGAGTTTATTAGGGTGGTGCCTGGGGCCATTGTATTTAACAGGTTTCTATTCCTTCATTAGCAGTTCAAGATTCCTTGCTGATCTGCAAGAAAATAAGTGTTTGAAAAGGATGCTTTCAGAGTAGCTAACTGGATTTTGACTCATTCCCACTAGCCTAAAATACAGTGCTTCCAGTTCTTTTAGGGAAGAACATTAAAGGAGCTAAAATATCAATTGGGTGGGTGTATTGTGCAGTTAAAATCAGGCAGTGCAGTGGTCCCACCCTGTCTGTTGGAAGGCTGTGTTGCTTTGCTCAAAGTAACTAGCTTCCACTGTTAAGCTGCCCTCTTTCCAGAGAACTGAGTTTACTGCTTTTGAAAAGAAGTCAGAGACCCTACTTTTTAATGTAGACTCTGTCACTTTTCTCCTATTTATTGAATAGCTATTGGAAACTAACATCAAACAAGTTTAATGCTATCACTAATTGATGATACTGAGTTAATATTTTTACCAGGTCTAACAGACTTATGAATAGTTGAAAATTAATTTTAGATTCTAGAAAATAAAAACTGTACCCAAAATAACTTATATAGTCTTTTAAATTTCCTACATTATTAAGAGCAGGGGTTCTTTGCAGAGGCAAAAATGCTCCTAAATTAACCTGTAATAGTCAGGTTTTTATTAATAGTCATCTTTTTAGTATAGCGTTGCCCTTTAAGAAAGAGGAGAACTGAGGAAGAAACCACTCACCAACCAACACCTAGAAATAAGCACTTCAGAATCAGGTCTGTGTGCATATATATATGCAGCAAAGGTAATTTCATAGTTAATTTTAAAATAGGCTCCCCTTCTTTATGTGTTGCTTCCTCCTTAGAAATATGTTGAGTTTTGATGGCAGCATGGTAATGAATTCTCTGAATAGACTTCTAATCAACCCTCACTGTTCCGTGGTTGCAGTGAAGAATGTAAACATTTCCAAGCCCAGTGGCAGGAGTTCAGTGAGGCTGTTACCATCATTTATGACAGAGCTACCTAATTCATTCTGATTACATAATTTCTTTCTGACCTCTCATTGCTCATTTTGAAATTCATTTTATATTTGGCTCTGCCAGGCCTTCATTGCTGCGAGTACTTTCTCTAGTTGCAGCAAGTGGGAGCTACTTTCTAGCTGTGACGTGTAGGCTTCTCATTGTGGTGGCTTCTGCTCAAGGGTAGGCTCTAAAGCTTGGGATCCGTAGTTGTGCCCCTTGGGGTTTAGTTGCCTGCAGCATGAGGAATCTTCCCAGACCTGGGATCGAAGCCATCCCCCGTGCATAGACAGGCAGATTGTTACCCACTGCATGACCAGGGAAGTCCTCATTGCTAATTTTTGCCGTTATAAACTGGACATCTTTATGTGTACCTGTGTAGTCATCTGATTATTTCCTGAGGGTAAACTGTGTTCATAGTATGTAAAATTGCTGAGTCAAAACACAATTTTAAGACTTTTGATCGCTATCAGCACCTTCATTAGCCATCTCCTAGGGTGGGTTCTTTGTGTGAGCAAACCTTATTCGTTTATGTTGGTTTTTTAGTGTCTCTGGCTACCCTGGTGTCTCAGACACTAAAGAATCTGCAATTCAGGACACCTGAGTTCGATCACTGGGTCAGGAAGATCCCCTAGAGAAGGGAATGACAACCCACTCCAGTATTCTTGCCTGGAGAATCCCATGGACAGAGGAGCCTGGTGGGCTACAGTCCATGGGGTCGCAAAGAGTCAGACAAGACTGAGCGACTAACACTTTCACTTCAGTATCTGTAGGGATTCTACTGTTTTCTGCTTTCTTCTTTCCTATCCCCAAATCTGGGCTGCACTGTCAAAAACCTAAACCAATTTTACTGTTACTCCCTAACAAAACCTATCATTTCTTTTCTACTATTTAAATCCAACCGTNACACTTTCACTTCAGTATCTGTAGGGATTCTACTGTTTTCTGCTTTCTTCTTTCCTATCCCCAAATCTGGGCTGCACTGTCAAAAACCTAAACCAATTTTACTGTTACTCCCTAACAAAACCTATCATTCCTTTTCTACTATTTAAATCCAACCGTTTAAAAGAAACACAGAAATCCTCCAAAGTAGCCCTTCCATGTATAGACCTCATGACAGAGAAAAATCTTTTAAACTTTCCTTATGGAATGACTTGGGTTTCCCAGATGGTGCTAGAGGTAAAGAATCTGCTTGCCAATGTAGGGGACATGGGAGACGCGGGTTCAGTCCTTGGGTCAGGAAGATCCCTTGGGTCAGGAAGGAGGGCGTGGCAACCCACTCCAGTCTTCTTCCCTGGAAAATCCCTTGGACAGAGAAGCCTCGAGTGCTATAGTCCATAGGGCTGCAGAGAGTCAGACATGACCAAGCAACTGAGCACACACACGTGGAATGACTTGGCGGTTCTGGTTGTGAACAAGCAGCATTCAGGAGAGTACTTAGCACCTGAAATAGCTCTACTAAGCTGTCCTTAGATTAGAGCTTGATGGCCTGGATTATACGCTTTAGGTCTTATTTTTATGGCATGGTGTTTTCTCTTGTCACTAAATGTGTTTACAGGACCTTTAAACTGTACTTTAATGGGGATATGTATGTCTTTAAGGTTTTAAAAATAATATAATCTAAGTTATGTTCACAGTTCAGTCTTTCCCCTCATTGCAGACAGCTGTCACCTGTTGTACTCTGTACTGTCCCTGTCCCTGCAGGTTTAATCTGTATCAGCTAAGTGTTAGCTTTGAAGTATTATTAGGCATACCTGATAGC
Source organism: Neotragus pygmaeus (assembly GCA_006410875.1). Taxonomy (NCBI): domain Eukaryota; kingdom Metazoa; phylum Chordata; class Mammalia; order Artiodactyla; family Bovidae; genus Neotragus; species Neotragus pygmaeus. The sequence continues at coordinate 4,221,707 of SJYV01051883.1, read as the reverse complement.
TCAGTTGGTAAAGAGTCCGCCTATAATGTAGAAGACCCCGGTTTGATTCCTGGGTCAGGAATGTCCACTGGAGAAGGGATAGGTTACCCACTCCAGTTTTCTTGGGCTTCCCTTGTGGCTCAGACAGTAAAGAATCCACCCGCAATGTGGGAGACCTGGGTTTGATCCCTGGGTTGGGAAGATCCCCTGGAGAAGGAAACAGCTACCATTCCAGTATTCCTGCCTGGAGAATTCCACGGACTGTATAGTCCATAGGGTCACAAAGAGTCGGACACCACCGAGCAACTTTCACTTTCATTAGGCATACGTTAATATATTTGCTGAGGAACCATATAGAGAAGATGCATGATTTATTTGCAATGATTAAAGAAGCTTTGATAAGACAGATATAGTATGCCCACGTATTTTATATGAGGCTTATATAAGTATACTAAGGCTGTAAATTGATTTTCTCCAGTGTATTTCATACATGCAACATTTTTTTTAATGTGTTATGTTTGGATGAAAGATTCCTGTTAAAATTTATGCATCATGTAAGTTAAAGCCTCATGGGTAGCAGCCGTGTCTGTTTTCTTCACTGATCCATCCCAAATACAGTAACCCCATGTGTTAGAGATAACATCATTGCTACTTGTTTAACCAGTAACTAGATGAGTAAAAGGTATTGTGCATCTAACCTGGAGGTGTGTAGCCTGTTAAATTGTCCCAAGTAAAAGCACTGCTGTATTTGTAATTATAAACATGGTTCTGTAGTAAAATTTGCTGAAACTGCATTAGTATAAGGTAACATTTTGGATTTGTGTGTTTGTAAAAGTACTGATTCTCTTCCATTTCAGAAAGTACTGTAAAGTTGTTTTTTAAGTCCTTATTTATTTATCTTTGTCTGCACTGGGTCTTTGTTGCTATGCACAGACTTCTATCTAGTTGCACTGAGCAGGGAGTTTCTCTTGTTGTGGAGCATGGGCCCTAGAGCAAGGGAGGTCAGGAGTTCTCTAGAGCCAGGGGCTCGGTGGTTGTGGTGCACGCACCAGCTTAGTTGCCCCACGGCATATGGAATCTAACTGGGCCAGAGATCGAACTCCTGTCCCCTGCATTAGCAGGCGAATTCTTATCCACTGTACCACCATGGAAGTCCACTGTAGAGTTTTTGGGTCAGGTGCTACTTCATTTTTTTTTCCTAAGTGAGGTAGGATATGGAAAATAGCATCTAAAGGATAGTTAGCTGCATCAAAAAAGAAGCATTTTGCTTTTACTGAGTGAACCCAGTATTTGTGTAATCAAAATCTTCTAAGCCTTGTGCTAAGTATTCAAATAAAACATTCCAGAAAATTATGTGTAAAGAGGCATTCGTTCCTTTTTTTTCAGACAGTGACTATAGGGATAGCAGATGAAAGGGAGAAATTATCAAAGGCTCCAAATTTAGGGATCACAGGGTGTCTGGCCATATTATTAGTCAGTAGAAACCATATTGTAGGTACATATGAGCTGTGAGTCTGGAAACCAGTTTACTGTCATTTGTAGCAATGATAATAAAGAGTGTTTTGGTCTTGACTTTAGCGTCTAAATTGAGTGAATCTATGTATAGAAAACAGCTTCTTGTTGCAAACGTCTAGGTTTTAAAATTCTCTTTGTTACTTGTAACTCAGAGTTAAAAGGTAAAAATGTATTAAAAGGTAAAAATTGATCTTTGATCACATAAGGACTATAGAAAAAATTTTAGTGTATGGTAGTAGTAATGGTCCAGCTTAGCTTTGTTCTGCTATAAAGTAGAGGGGAGGAGCCTAATCCACAGGCTTTAGAAAAATAACAAGCAAGGCCTACATGGGTAAAGATAAACAGTTAAATACATCATTACATGTAATAAACAGGAGACTTCAGTTCTGAGCAGGAAGAATGAAAGAAGGTAGAGAATGAGGGTGAGGGGAAGGACAAGTAGTAAAAGAAGGAAAAGGTGCAGAAAAATACAGTTCATAAGTTTTGTTTTGTTTTAGAAAATCAGGCAGATAGATTTCAGAGAGCCTCTTGTTGCTACTCTGAGACATGTATGATTTAACTGCTATTCATGGCCTTTCTGTTGCCCTGTTCAAGCTCTTGGGATGCTTTCGCTGAATGGAATATCCCAGAGGTATTGGGTCTGGAATAGTCCTGTGGTCTCTGGCTTTGGCATCCATGACTAGAGCAGGATTTTAGGAATGAAATTAATATCCAGGGAATTTCCTCATAGCCATTAGAAATGTAGTCCACTGGAAACACAAGTCCTCTGTGTTTTAGAAGAGTACTGATAATAGTTAATCCCTTTAAGTACTTTCTTGAGAAGCTTGGTATAATTTTTTTTTTAATTGACTAGGCTCATTTGGGAGACTTTCAGTTATAAGTAGTAAATTAAATTCACTTACAGCTGCCTTGATTATTGGCATGTATACCCAAATTTTAGAGCAGGCACAGGCTTCAGGGAGCTCAACAGTGTCACTGTGGGACCCCTTGATGACTGCTCTGCTTTCAGAAAGGTTGGTCCCTGCATGAACACAGAATGGCTTCCAGCACCTCTCAGCTTGTTCTCCACTGAACAAGCCTTGAGCTTAACTCTGACTGGACCAACTTGGACGTGCTCCCCAGGGAATTATGCCACTTATCTTGGACTGAATCATGTGCCATCTCTGAACAGATGATATGGCTTTATGTTGATTAAGTGAGTTAGGACTAAACTAGAAATGGGTTTAATCCCATTCAAACTATTTGTTGTTTAGTGGCTAAGTTGTGTCTGACTCTTTGTGACCCCATGAGCCGTCCATGGCATTTTCCAGGCAAGAATACTGGAATGGGTTGCCATTTCCTTCCCCAGGGGATCTTCCCGACCCAGAGATCAAACCCCTGTCTCCTGCTGCATCTCCTGCATTGGAGGTTGGTTCTTTACAGCTGAGCCACCAGGGAAGCCTGTCCAAACTATATGACTTAAGAAATTTGGGACAGAGAAAGCAGGAATGGATGCTGGGGACAGTACTCCACATTGGTTATACCTCCTTCAAATACACACACTGTCCATTTTACCGATCTGGAGCCGGGTTTCTCAAGCTCGGCCAAACAATTGTTTAGAGGTCAGGCTTGTCCTGTGCATTGTAGAATGTTAGCAGCGTCCCTGGCCTCCATTCCTAGGTGCTAGTAACCCCTCCCCCAATTTTGGCAACCAAAGGTGTCTCCAGGCATTGCAGGATGTCACTGGAGCCAGGGCAGCAGCATCCTGGCTGAGACCACTGGTCTGGAAGAGTGGTCTTCAGACTGATCACACAAGCCTGTGATTAAAATGTTTGTGCATATCCCCATGTATATTTATATTAACCTATTAATTCTATACCTGTTATAAAACATATACAGGAAAGAGAACTTAAATGATGGTTATTCTAAATACAATGAAATTTTATTTTTGACTGTATTACTTTCTTTCTATATGCCGTGGATCTTTGTGCATGCCTTTTAGAGCATTCTCCCACTGTGGAGGTTAGTGGCCTAAAACGGGTGTCCGATCAGAATTAGTCAGTTGCCCAACCGTGTAGGGCCAGCACTGTGTCACCATGAAACTCCAGGTCCAGTGTGACTTTCCCTGCTGTCTGAGTATCAGCTACCCTGGCCCTCAGCTGAACCTACTCTGAGACTTAGAAGGACAACCATCGACCACTGCATCCGAGGCTGCATACGCAGAGCAGAAAGGCAATAGATTATAATTGTCAGCGTTGTGGCCTGTGGAGTGTTCAGAGAGGCTGTGCCCGTCACTGTTCCCATCCCTGTCACCAGCCCTCTGTGAGGCTGAGATATGGATACCTTGTTCTGTGTCCAGAGGCATACTGCAGGGGGAAGACTGCTGCCTTATCAGCGAGCGCCAGCAGGATGAGAAGGGACCAGTGTGGCATGCTTGGGGAGGTCTTGGGGTGACTCCCCACTTAGTGTCAGTCTTGTTGCCTCATGGTGGGTGTGGAAGGACACTAGTGGGCCCCCTTGGCTTAATATCAAGGAGTATGAGTACCAGAGGAAGGAAAGACACACCTAGTGCTGTCAGCAAGATTCTCAGGCCAAAAGGAGATGGGGGGGTGGACTGCTGGTGGTCTGGAGTTCTCAGTGATGGGGCTCTTGGTGGAACTGAGCAGTGGCCCAAGGAGGCCTGCACACCATTTACGCTGACTCATGACATTTGATGAGGCCACCAATACGAATACACGTAACACGTAGCCAGGTGGACCCACAGCTAGACCTAGACCTGTGCCCAGAGAGCCCTAAAAGGATGGGAATGGGGAAAAGGTGAAAGAGCAGACCAAGTCCCCTCAGTCTGGCTGGCAGTGTCAGAGGCAAGTTGTGAATCAGATTTGAGATTGAAGTTCTAGGGGACTAAATTTGAAAAACTGAAAGGACAGGAGAGGCGGAGTTCGGTGGAGAACAGCTGAAAAGAAGTACTGTCAATGGCTGGGGAGGACTGGCAGACAGAGCTGATATCTCCACCCTTTCTGTCTGGAGATTCCTGAAAAGCTCGGTTATTATTAATACATTCGAGAGAGTCGCTGTCGTTGGGGGTTCATCCTGGGTAATTAATCATGGTGAGGAGCTGGGCTAACTTGGAAGGTCTTTGCACTGAAGCATTGAGAATTGACAGGGCCTTTTTTTCTATAAAGAATATAATTTGTTATACTCTTAAGTGCTTTGGACCCAACTTTATTAAATATCTAGAGAATTTGGAAAGCCGATCTCAGAGAAGTCAGTATTTTGATTCCTTTTGTCTACTGTCTCCTCAGACTGATGAATGACCTGTGTGTTTGGTTCATAAAGAAAGAAAAAGCAGTTGAACCAAAAGATTAACTTTTTGTTTTTGACTGTGCTGGGTTTTTATTGTTGCCCTGAGGCATGTGGGAATTTTAGTTCCCTGACCACGCCCCCTGCACTGCAAGGCAGATTCTTAACCACTGGACCACCAGAGAAGTCCCAGAAAGATTAGCTTTTAAAATTCTGCTATGCACTGTCTTAAATTTAGGGAAGAATCCTCTTTTGGACAATTTAGTGTACTGTTAGAACCTTTGTCTTCTAATTAAATATCCTTTGGGTATTTTTCATTTAAGTGTTTCCTGGTAGATGAGAAGGGACTTAGCTACTGAGCAGGTACTTCTTGCCGCACTCACTTTACAGTTTACAGTGCTTTCCTAGCACTGGGTATGTTTCCTGGGATGCCGTGGGGCAGGCGGTATCACCCCTCTTGTAGAAGAGGCACGTAGAGACCCTTTGCCCCTGGAGGAGCCCGGGGTCTTTTCACCACCCGGCCTTCTGCCCTGGGCACGTGGGTGTGTAACATACAGAACGGTGGCTGTAGAGCGAGTGTGGCCTGCCACCCCAACCCTGGAGGTGACCAGCTCGCTGTCAGCGGTGTTTGCTTAGCACTTCTGCAGGCCGTCCTCTGACCGGTGGCATCCGTGTAGACGACAGTTGGCCGAGGCAAGAAGCACGGCTGACCTGGGGACAAGGCAGAGGTGGTTGACCAGTGTCTTACTGGAACGTGTTGACTTTCTGATGCAAGAATTTACCGCAAGCTCTGGGTTTTTTTGTGTTGTTTTTTTCAGCGACATGGAATCATCACCTAGTTTTTATTGTAATAGATTAAGAGCAATTTATTTTATGTGAATTGATACAGGTTTGGAAGGGGTTTTTGTTTTTGTTTTTCCCCCCTTTTAAAACGCTATTATATCCCATTTTCTTTAGATATATTTTTGTGCTCGGAGCATGTTATATCAACCAACATTCAATTGGGCTCAGGATTTTTTCTCCATACTGAAAGACACACTAAAGTTATAAGTCCTAGTTGTCTTAATTGACAATTTTCCATCTTAACTGTGAATTGCAAATACTGTGAACTAGCTTAACAAACTATATATAAATACCTGTTCTTCTGTAATACTCCCAGAGAGGATACCTTAGTATAGAGGGAAGCAGAGGCTCTACAGACAAAGGGTCTGGATTTGGTTTTCAGTTGAGACACTTAGGCACTTGAGGCTTTGAGAAGGTATGTAAACCTCATCGAGACCCAAGTTCCCTGTGAGGTCAGGGTGATACCACCCTGCAAAATCGGGAGCTTACATGATAGTTGTCCCACGCACATGTCAAGTCCTTCCTGCCATCCTCCCTTCCTGTTCTGGTTGAGATATCCTCTAGGTTGCCTTGTGTTCAGTGGGTTTTGGCCACAGGTCAGCAAACACTGGGTAAAGAGACAGCTCTGTTGCTTGTTTTGTTACATTTGTTTTTTTGCCACAGTTTATGAGAGCTTAGTTCCCCAACCAGGGATTGAATCCAGGCACTTGGCAGTGAAAGCTCAGTTTAGGGTATTCTTACCATCATGATTTCAAGGCACGTTTACCTACATAGTTCCAAATGGCTATTTTCCTCTTCTCCCTGCTTCCCTAGTCTGTATGTCATTCTTTTTTTTCTGACATTCAGGTTCTTTGTGGTAAACTGAAGCTAAACAATCCTACCTTACTAGGATTGTTGGAGGGTTGAATTCTTGTCATAAAATAATCATTCATCAGTGGCAGCAGTGCAGTTTAAGTTGATAGCGTCTATCTAGCTCGTGGTTATCAGGATTTTACTTGCTATATGTAACTATAGCCTCCTGGTTTTAAAATGCTTCCTGGGAACTTGACTTCACCCCTTACCTCAGGGCCTGTCCTGGGGGCTGAGGGGCTGAGTTCGCTTCCAGAGTTTTAACACCTGCATTGAGTCAGGAAGCTCACTTTCAGATTGTGTGTTTGCCAAGGCCTGTCCCTCCTCTTTCTTGTTTTTCCCAATCATAGACTCTTCGGCTGTTTCATTTTTATTGAACCACCTGTTTGGCCGGTACTGTGCTATAACCAAGGGCAAGAACATACAGTACACAGCTCCTGCCTTCCGGCCTGTGATGGAAGGTAGACAGTAAGTGCTATTTTCAAACATTTAGCTCCCTTATAGGGCAGTTTAGTAATTCCTCTTCTGACGAACACATATTGTTTGTGAACCTGTGAATCTTAATGCCAGGGATATAAAGATGAATACGATGCAGGTTCTGATCGTCAGTGTTCTGATCTTCTCCAAAGAGAAGAACCTTGTGACTGGTGGTCTAGGAGTGGCTTCAGGTGGTACTGGGACGTTGTTATCTAGAACCAGCCCACCAGAAATGCAGTTTCATGGATATTATTGTTTAAGATAAGACAGAAATAGCTATTTCATGATTGTTGTTCAGTTGCTAAGTCGTGTCTGACTCTGCAACTCCATGGACTAGAGCACGCCAGGCTTCTTTGTCCTTCACTGTCTCCCGGAGTTTGCTGAAACTCATGTCCATGGAGTCAGTGATGCCATCCAACCATCTCATCCTCTATCACCCCCTGCTCCTCCTGCCCTCAATCTCTCCCAGCATCAGCGTCTTTTCCAGTGAGTCAGCTCTTCACATCAGGTGGCCAAAGTATTGGAGCTTCAGCATCTGTCCTTCTGATGAATATTTAGGGTTGATTTCCTTTCGGGTTGACTAGTTGGATCTCCTTGCTATTCAAGGGACTCTCAAGGGGCTTCTCCAACACCACAGTTCAAAAGCATCAGTTCTGCTCTCAGCCTTCTTTATGGTCCAACCCTCACATCCACACATGACAACTGGAAAAACTATAGCTTTAACTAGATGGACCTTTGTTGGTAAAGTAAGGTCTCTGCTTTTTAATATGCTGTCTAGGTTCATCATCGCTCTCTTCCAAGGAGCAAGTGTCTTAATTTCATGGCTGCAATCACCCTGCAGTGATTTTGGAGCCCAAGAAAATAAAGTCTGCCACTGTTTCCACTTTTCCCCCTTCTATTTGCCATTAAGTGATAGATGCCATGATCTTAGTTTTCAGAATTTTGAGTTTTAAGCCAGCTTTTTCACTCTCCTCTTTGACTTTCATCAAGAGCCTCTTTAGTTCCTTTTCACTTTCTGCCATTAGAGCAGTATCATCTGCATATCTGAGGTTGTTGATATTTCTCTTGACAATCTTGATTCCAACTTGTGATTCACCCAGCCTGGCATTTCACATGATGTACTTTACATATAGGTTAAATAAGCAGGGTGACAATACACAGCCTTGATGTACTGTATATTAGGATAAATAGGTGAAAATATTTAAATTTTAAGTTCAGGTAATATTTTTATATGAATCAATTGTGAAGGATCATTAAGGGAACTCTGACCCACAGAGCCAGTGCATCTAATGAAATTCTGGAGGATGAATTGATTAGTTCTGAGTGAAACATACAGACTTCATTATTAAAAGGAAAGCTTTAGTTTGATTTTCAGTGGAGTCCAAATTAGTCAGATTTTAATAAAAATCTGACTTGTAGTAAACACTGATTTTCAAAATAGTAGCACTACCTGAATAATTTTTATTTCACTGTGAAAAGATACATTTTCTAGAATATTCATTGCAGCATGAGAGTGAAATTGGAAATGACATGAACATCTAATAGTATACATTGATAGATAGGAATAGGATGGACCATTGCAAATGATGGTGATGTAGGTGTATATATATTGACATGGAAAGACATTCATAATATCTAGATAAGAAGAAAAAGATGTGAGGTTAAAAAGCCAGTAATGAAAAGCCCCGAAGGATGTACTAACATATTAGCAGTGGTTATCTTTTTAGCTACTGGGATTTCAACCAATTTTTTTTCTTTATTTTTAATTGAAGGATAATTACTGTATTGTGTTGGTTTCTGCCATACATCAACATGAATCAGCCATACGTATACATATGTCTCCCCTTTTGAGTCTTTCCATCCCACCCCTCTCGGTTGTCACAGAGCCCTGGTTTGTGTTCCCTGAGTCATACAGCAAATTCCCATTGGCTATCTGTTTTACATATGTTAGTGTATTAATGTTTCCACGATGCTCTCTCTGTTTGTCCCACCCTGTTGGTATGTTCTAATTATGAAATGAACATAGGTACCTTTTTTTTTCTTTTTTTAATAGAGAAAAATTCCATTTCCCATTTCATGTATGCACAGCTCAGTATAGCTTTTCTGAGCCTGTTATGATTTCCTTTCTTACAGGTGTGGGGGCACGGTTGGTGCTATTTTCACTTGTCCACTAGAAGTCATTAAGACAAGGTTGCAGTCTTCAAGATTAGCTCTTCGGACAGTCTATTANAAGAGATCTCTAGTCTTTCCCATTCTGTTGTTTTCCTCTATTTCTTTGCATTGATCACTGAAGAAGGCTTTCTTTTCTCTTCTCGCTATTCTTTGGAACTCTGCATTCAGATGCTTATATCTTTCCTTTTCTCCTTTGGCAGAGAATACTGAATCACAAAAGTCCCAAAGGACACAAACGAGGCCAACAGGGTTTAAGACAGTAAGAATAGGACAGGGTGGCTTGAGATGGTCTTGGAGAGGTCATATTTAAATTTGGTTCCTTGATATTTGGAATAGATTAAATACTGGGAGTATATACCAAAGCCTAAAGATCTTGATTCTACATCCTGCTCACTTTTGGAATGCATATAAGTAATCTTCTCGGCTATCAAAGTCAGGAATGAGGCAAAAAGTTAACTGAGAGTTTATGACCTACACTTTATTCTCAAAGTGTAAATGATAATAAAAACCATATTGAGAATTTGACAGATTTCATCACCCAAAGAGTATCTTATATTGTCCATCATAAGTTGATTACCTTTGAAAGCATACAGAAAATACAGTGCCATATGGAAGAAGCACAAAATAAAAACTGATTCAGGGAAGTAGAGAACAGAGTCATAAAAACACTAAATTAGGCAATTTGCACTGAAAGGCATGTTTCCAAAATGTGCTTATGATCTCAAATAACACAAGGGAGCTAATGGTTAAAAGAAGAAAAAGAAAACAATGACACAAAAATGNGATTCAGGGAAGTAGAGAACAGAGTCATAAAAACACTAAATTAGGCAATTTGCGCTGAAAGGCATGTTTCCAAAATGTGCTTATGATCTCAAATAACACAAGGGAGCTAATGGTTAAAAGAAGAAAAAGAAAACAATGACACAAAAATGCTTTCCCATCACTTCAATTCCCACATCAACAGGATTAAACACACTGTGAAAACCCAACCAAGCTGCATGTGTAGGAAAACTTTCAGCTTTAGAACATTTTTCAGAGTAGGCATATGAAATGCTTTCAGATTATCAGAAGAAATGAAATTTATACCAATATTATATATAAACTATCTCAAGGATGAAAAATTAAGGACAGGCATTCCTCTTCTCCTTCATTTTCTCTCTGAAACTCATGATAACCATAACCAATCACTCCTGACCTTCTAATATCCCATTTCAGTTATCTCAGTGGGGATGCTCTCAAATTTTGTAAGGTGGGGAATATTTTTAGAATGATTTAAATTATGTTTTTCTCTTCTGTATCTCTATTCATATGACACCCGTCAAGTCAGCCTAAGACTTCTGTCTGGAGATGGAGAGAGTGTTAATAGTTTGCCATAGTAAGAAAATAAACAGAAAAAGATTATCCATTTCTCTCTGATATAAGACAACATGTTCAAAAGCCTATTTTATTACAGAAAATGAATGTTCTAAATCTCTTTATCACCATTTTGTAATAAGGATACTGAGTTGGTGGCCTTGATACAAAAGCTTTATTTTACGGAGATGCTGGCCAGATCACAAGCAGAAGATGGTAAGGATTCAGTAATGAAACAACCCATGCATGATACTGTGTCTTAAGGTCAAAATCCCAGAAAGGGCAAAATTTGGGATCCCAGAAGTTAATTTAGAGACTATACCCAAGCAAACCTAAAAGCAGCCATTCAAAACAAACTGAGTAATGAGGTAAAGGCTGGGCCTTCTTTAGTTCCCATGTGGCATGGAGTACAGAAACCCAGAGGTTGCCATATGACCGAAGCTCGTGGAAGATAAGTGAGCTGAGAGTTTATGAACCTGCCCCAGGAAGTCTCCTGTAGAAAAACAGAGGGAGATCCCAAAGAAAAAAAACTAAGGATGAACATATCACTCCATTAGGGAGTTGGCTGTGCCACTAGTAACCAAGGTCAGCTGGGAAAAACCTGGGAAATGCCTGGACACAATACAGAAAGGCGCTAGTTGTGATTAGTCAGGTAGTAACCCAGATTAGCTATATCCAACAGAGACTGGCAAGATTCCAGAAGATGCCATACAACTCAGAGGACCCTTTCCTCCCCTTTATCACCAAGAGGACACATGTCATTTCCCCCTCTGTATGACCAGATAACACTTGAAAAGAAATGGGGAAAAGAATAAACTCTGCTGCTGCTGCTGCTAAGTCGCTTCAGTTGTATCTGACTCTGTGCAACCCCATAGATGGCAGCCCACCAGGCTCCCCCGTCCCTGGGATTCTCCAAGCAAGAATAAAATCTAATATGGAGCATTTATCTAAAAGTTTCTTTCATTGTTATATTACACTGAATTATTATTTTGGAGTCAAATCTTTAGTTGCCCAGCCCATATATTTACTAGAGTTGTTCATCCATATCTGCAGGTTCCACAACCAAAGATTCAACCAACTGCAGATTGAAAATATTCAGAGAAAAGAAAAATTCCAGAAAGTTCCAATAGCAAGACTTGAATTTGCTGCATTTCAGCAACTATTTACATAAAATTTACATTGTATTAACAACTATTTGCATAGCATTTACATGGCTTTAAGTACTATACATAATCTAGGGATAATTTAAAGTATACAGGAGAATGTGATAGGTTATATCCAAATACTACTCCATTTTATATAAGAGACTTGAGCACCCTTGGATTTTGGTATCCAAAACAAATTCTGGAGAGAATACCCTGAGGATACAAAAAAATGACCACATTCAGCAAGATTAAGAATTTCATGAGGAAAATCCAACTAGCTAATTAAAAAAAATTTTTAATAGACTCTCTTTCCTTTGCATCTCTCAGTATAAGTAAATTTGTGAACTCAATAAATAACAAAATGGAAATACAAATTGAAAATTTGTGGGCCAAGTCTTTTTCCTGGACAAAGCTAATATGAAGACTAAAAACTTCACATGTCTCTTGTAACTTTTTTTCTAGGTATATTTAGTTGATTCATCTCCAAAGCCACTTCAGACTGACACAATCTATCTGTAAAATGTTCCTTCAGAGAGATTATATCAGGTCATGCAGCTTGGGAGACATAAAAAACATTTTTAGGCATACTATTACTACTACTGCTAAGTCGCTTCAGTCGTGTCCGACTCTGTGCAACCCCATAAATGGCAGCCACCAGGCTCCCCCGTCCCTGGGATTCTCCAGGCAAGAACACTGGAGTGGGTTGCCATTTCCTTCTCCTATGCATGAAAGTAAAATATGAAAGTGAAGCTGCTCAGTCGTGTCCAACCCTCAGCGACCCCATGGACTGCAGCCTTCCAGGCTCCCCCATCCATAAGGTTTTCCAGGCAAGAGTACTGGAGTGGGGTGCCATTTCTAATACCTACAGTGTTGCTTAAAAGTTTAATTCTCAAAAACCAATCTACTTCCTTCATCTCAGAGTGTTGAAGGTGGGGTGGGAAGTCAAAGGATACTTCCAGATCTACATCAAAATTTATCATATTATCTTTTACTCAAATTAAACTTATTTACAAAAGTAACTTACAAATGATACTCTCAAAATAAACATTAAAATATACAGACTGGTTATGATTTATTAAAGTGCCTTAAACAACTCTTTCCTTGGGACTCCAAATGCTCTGGTTCCTCTCTCTTTTTATTTTAGTCCATCTATCACTCCTTCTCTTCTCCCCTCTCTCACTGGCATACACATTTTCTCATTATTTTTCTAATTGGATTCCATTTTCATCTTGTGGACACCAGAACCCTTCCATGGGTAGACAGGATTCACTTTGACTTCCACTTTTATCTCTGATTTCAAAAGAAGTTCTTCATGATGAGAAAAGACAACCACATGTGCTTTTATGTGGAGTAACAAGTTCCCATAATTCTGAAAATAGATTGCATTATTTAACATTATGAAAATGTATGCTCTGTTCAGATATTGATGGTTTCTCTGAGCAATGCCATTCTTACAAAGCAATTCACATTAGTATTCCTAGTGGGCTAGTAATAGACCTTACAAAGGGCAAAAACAAAAACTATCTAAGAACTTCTTCAAAGTAATGCATCCTTTGAAGTTACACTGCAAAAGCCTGAATGGATAAGAAAACTAAAAATGAGAAGTGACAAATACAGAAATGCCTTTGAAAGGTTTGCTTAGTATATTTTCCATTTTCAAGACAGTGCTATAAATTCATTTATAATTTCATTTATTACTGCACATAACTTGTACTTTTGTCCTTAATAATTATTAAGGTTATTTATTATTGCATTATCCTAATCATTATTTTTTGTTGTTGTTGTTCAGTTGCTAAGTTGTGTCCAACTCTTTGTGACCACATGGACCACTACACCAGGCCTCCCTGTCCCTCACTAAATCCTGGAGCTTGCCCAAGTTCATGTCCACTGAGTCAGTGATGCCATCCAACTATTTAATTCTCTGCTGCTGTCTTCGTTTTTTGTCTTCCATCTTTCCCAGCATCAGGGTCTTTTCCAATCATTATTATTATGATATTATTATAATCATTATTAAGGTTGTTTATTATTATCAAATTATCTTAATCATAAAAATATCATATTTGTTAGTTTCTTTTGATAATAAAAAGAAAAAAATCTTTACTGAATGCCTCTCAGGAACAAATTACTTAAACCAACTAGCACGATCATTCAGTTTCATGAAGTAGAAAGAACAACAATTCGAGGTCCTGAGCACTATTCCTTCAGATTCAGTTCAGTTCAGTTCAATCACTCAGTCGTGTCTGATTCTTTGCAACCCCATGGACTGCAGCATGCCAGGCCTCCCTGTCCATCACCAACCTCCGGAATTTACTCTAACTTATGTCCATTGAATCGATGATGTCATCCAACCATCTTATCCTAGTCATCCCCTTCTCCTCTTGCCTTCAATCTTTCCCAGCATCAGCATCTTTTCAAAAGAGTCAGTTCTTCACAGCAGGTGGCCAAAGTATTGCATTTTCAGCTTCAGCATCAGTCCTTCCCGTGAAGATTCAGGACTGATTTCCTTTAGGATTGACTGGCTGGATCTCCTTGCAGTCCAAGGGACTCTCAGGAGTCTTCTCCAACACCACAGTTCGAAAGCATCAATTCTTTGGTGCTCAGCTTTCCTTAAGTCCAACACTCACATCCATACATGACTACTGGAAAACCCATAGCTTTGACTAAACAGGACTTTCTTGACTAAGTAATGTCTCTGCTTCTAAATACACTGTCTAGGTGGGTCATAACTTTCCTGCCAAGGAGAAAGCGTCTTTTAATTTCATGGCTGCAATCACCATCTGCAGTGATTTTGGAGCCCAAAAGAATAATAAAGTCTCTCACTGTTTCCACTGTTTCCCCATCTATTTTCCATGAAGTGATGGGACCAGATGCCATGACCTTCGTTTTCTGAATGCTGAACCTTAAGCCAACTTTTTCACTCTCCTCTTTCACTTTCATCAAGAGGTTCTTTAGTTCT
>SJYV01051883.1:4178841-4207118 GCA_006410875.1 Neotragus pygmaeus | reverse complement strand
CGCAATGTCAACGCAGAATGTTTATCCAGCCCATCAGATGGGATGTTCTGTTTGTAGAGGCTGTGACCAAATTTAAGAACTAGGTATCTATACCAGTGTCTTTAGCTCTGACTTTGCTCTCTTGGCCTCAGGGCTCCTGGCATGCATGTGATCACCATCCAGGGCCAGTTAAAGTAAACCTAACAAAGCAAACTCAAAACAATCCATGTTTAAATTGTTACATCAGAGTGTTGCTCTTGCTCCAAGTCTTTTGAGTGCTAGCGAGAAGCTCTGAGGCTTGTAGAATGAATTTTAAAATTGCGCAAAAGAAGTATTGTGAATATTTTAAGAGGAAGTAATATGGAAACAAAATGTTGTGATTTTTTACTTTTTATTTGAAAATAATTTTACATTTATATGAAAACTACAATATATGTTTAATAAGCTGATCTTTACAATTTTTGTTTCATACCGAACCTACCCACCTAGTTTATCTGTTTCTACTGTATTAAAATATTTCATTTGCTTACCAAGTCAACGAATATTCTTAAGTTGAATTTGGCTTAAGGCAAAATCAGAAATTCAGAAGAGCACTTGACAATGTCAGCATTTTAGCTTGGGGACCCTGTGCTTTTAAAAGAGAACTTTAAAATGATGACTGACTTTGACTCCATGGGTCACTCAGAGCTCTAAAGCTGATCTTTGGGAGAGCACGGGTTCAAGAGAGACACAGCCGTGTACCAGTGTGGATGTTTAGTGGGGAAGCGTTAGAAAAAGATGCAATAAAATGGAGATTCTCTGCCTTCTTAACGACAACACTTTGAATTTGGGGCAGAGTTCAGTTACAGTTTAGATAAGGTAGAATGGATTTGAAAGTGCTTAATTTATTTTTAGGTACGTTTTGTTTGTAA
This sequence comes from Neotragus pygmaeus, assembly GCA_006410875.1. Lineage (NCBI taxonomy): Eukaryota > Metazoa > Chordata > Mammalia > Artiodactyla > Bovidae > Neotragus > Neotragus pygmaeus. Next base: position 4,206,228 of record SJYV01051883.1, on the reverse strand, counting down.
AGCCAACTTCTGGGTAATTCAGGCACCAACACCAAACACATGTACCAGGGTACGTCCAAGCTCGGGCCAAATTGGGCAACAGCACCAGCTGCTGAGGGCAAGGTCCCAACTAGAGAACGAGGTCGCTGATAGCCAAGACTCGAGGCAAATCCTTTTTTTTTTTAATTGAATGCTGAGAAGGATTGTGGAGTCACAAAATGCAGAAGGTCAGGGGCAAGCCAGGAAAGGTGGGGCACTGAGATGGAAGGCAAGCTTTGCTGTTAGTAAGGAGAGAGGCCGGCTCTGAAGACACCCGTCCCCGTTCATCTAGTCACTAGCATGTCTCCAGTGACGCCTTGCTTCTGAGAAACTTGAAGGGCTTTGGACATAGTGAAACAGAGGTTATTTGCCAGCTTTGCTAACATCCAAGGTGAACTTCCTCTTACATACTTGCCAATCTCGCATGACTGGTAGATTTATTTATTTACTGTAACTGGGGACCTCTTACCCGGAAGTCGAGGGTGTCAGTGGGGCCAAGCCCCGAAGGTAAANTATTTGCCAGCTTTGCTAACATCCAAGGTGAACTTCCTCTTACATACTTGCCAATCTCGCATGACTGGTAGATTTATTTATTTACTGTAACTGGGGACCTCTTACCCGGAAGTCGAGGGTGTCAGTGGGGCCAAGCCCCGAAGGTAAATGGGAATGTTTCTCTAGTTCAAGTGTGTTAGGACACATCTTCTACTAAAATGTAAACCAAAAAAAAAAAAGAAAGAAAGAAAAAGAAAACCAACCTCTCCGTCTTTTAAAACACATGAACAGCGCCCACACCACCTGCAAGACAGCCACCTTCCTAATTGGCCTGGCGGAAGACCTTGCACCCTGCTGCATCCTCAGGCTGTTCTCAGCAAAGCAGAGGAGATCCTTGCCCTCGCTCCGAGTAAAAGCTGAGGCTGCCCATGGGGCCTCCTGGACCCCTCCCATTACCTCCTTGACTTCGCCCCCTTGAATTTCTCCCTCCTGAACTGTTTTGGCTATACTGGCCTCCTTACTGGCCCTTTAAAAGACCAGAACGTCGGAACATTCCACAGCAGGGCCTCCCTGCTAGACATTATCTGCATGGCTGCCTCTCAGCTGTCCCCTTTGCAGGAAGGCCTTGCAGTGACCATGCTATTGAAAACCAGGCCCTTCCTTCACATTCTCTCCGTCCTGCTCTGTTTTTATCCACAGCATTTACCTCTGTCCATCGTGCACTGTAATGTACTGATTTATATTGTTTTGTTTTCTCTCCCTGTGGGGGCCCCCCCAGAACAGAAGTTCCCCAGAGGTAGGGGCTTCGATTTGTTCTGACGACTGAGATTGTCCCCAATCTCTGAGAATGACGCCTGCCTCATGGCAAGTATGCAGGACAAAGAGAACGTGACGCATCAGTAAGATGTTGAGTATGAAGAGCTTGACACACACTCCTCCACCTGCCGTGCAAATAACCAATATTAGCTGCTGTCATAATACCTACTTCCTGTACTTTTTAAACATAAGATTTATAGCTGAGTTTCCTGGTAATGAAGGCAAAAGGGGGGCTGTCACCCTACATAGCTCTCATCTGGAGAAAGCACACATGCTCCTCGGGGTAGGCATGTGTTGTTTCTTGTCACTAAGTTCTGAAAGGGGAATATTACCCAGTACTTGCATCAGACAGTGTACCAGTGTAAGCAGCATGGTCGTTTAGGATAGTTTAATAGAAGATGACTGCTTTTTGCCTCCCCACCGCCCTCCTCACCCGCCTGGATTACTGGACTGTGCTTTCTGATTCTTCCACTAATCACCCCTAGGCTAGAGCAGTGGTGAGGGGCTACTGAGCAGGCTCTTTTTCTAGGAAGTGGTGAACTGAGAGCAGGAATCCAGGCCTTTTCTCTGTGCCACAAAGCCCACCAAGGTCATCTACTCACAGTTAGAAGCCATTGGGTTTGTCAGGCGGTTTCCCTGGTGGCTCAGACAATGAAGAATCCGCCTGCAGTGTTGAAGACCCAGGTTCGATCCCTGGGTTGGGAAGATCCCCTGGAGAAGGGAATGGCAACCCGCTCCAGTATTCTTTGCTGGAGAATTCCATGGACAGAGGAGCCTGGTGGCCTATAGTCAGATGGTTATTCATTTAAAATTAAGCTGCTTATTTTTAATCTTATTCTTCTAGGAAGTGCTACATTTAAAGATTTAACAGACAACAGAATTTGTTTACAGGAATTTTATTTTTCAGAATACAAATCGGTATATGCTTATGTCTCAGGTTAATTTATTAGAGAAAAGGTATTCTCCATTGGAGCACTGATTACCTTTATATTTTGAATATAATTATTCGAAGACAAGATGTTAACACAATTAGGCTCTCTCTATTAAATTTGCTGAAGGGTCATAATCTGTTTATTCAAGTATCTGCCTTAAAAAGTCTTAGGACATAATCTTTAAAAAAAAATTGTTTTCTAATCAAAACTCTTGTTCTTTAAACTATTTCAGGGTTTTTTCAAGTACCTTTTTAATGTGAAAAGTAATAGTTAGTGAGGTAGTTTTTATTTTAAAAGCTGATGGCTTCAGCTCAGCACTTTGTCTTGGAACTTGATCTGTGGAATGCATAGCCTGATCTAAAAGAGGGAGGAGAACAAAACACTCCAGACAAGACCCTAGTTTCCTTCTGCATTTCTTTCCTAAATGAAAGCTTATAGGACTGTGGGAAACTTAGTCTGGGCCCTAAACATGCTTTATTTTGAAGCTGAGGAGTACCATTTATAGTAGGCACTTGATTGTTCCAGAAAAGTTTTGTAAACATCCAGATAGGTTGGAAGTTTGAAATTATGTAACAGATTTGACTTTCTGCCCACTGTTAATGTGCGTCACTATGGAGACAACCTTTTTGCAGCTCTTAAAAGGCCTGAGTCACTTGAGGACACCAGTTCCTCACTGCATTATAGATGCGTGGCTCCCAGCTTCCTGGAGCCAGAGACACCCTTAATTGTGTTTAAGTATCTCCTAGGGCTGGCGGTACAGTGAACAGGGGACCACAGAGCCTAAACGTGAAGAAATTCTCAATGTATTGACCATTTGAAAGCTTTCGCATACTATGAGATGTAGGTCACTTCAAGGGGTGGTTATTTGAGAGAATAAACCAGAAAGCGTGTTTTGTTTTGTTTTGTTTTTTAAGCTGAATCCTATTTTGAGAAAGAGTTAACAGTAAAGAATTTAAAGTTGAAAATACCAAATTCTGATGTCTCTGTTAAGGACCAAGTGGCTTGGTTCTGGCTAGTATGAAAATGCAGTAAAACATGTTCCTTTAGAGTGTTAGAATGAGTTCGGTATTTTTATAACCTATGACCTATAGCTTTTTCATTTTTAAGTTTTTTATTGTGAAATGATTTCCAACTTAAAGAAAACTGACAGGAACAGGGCACATGCCTTGCTTATACTCTACCTCAGGTCTCTTGTGTTTAGCATTTTGCCACATTTGTTTATTTGTTTTTGCTTTATATACTTTTTTTTTCCCTGAACCATCTGAAAATGTTCGGTTTTCAAATTTAGTTATATCATTTATCTTTTGTTAAGCGATTGATTTAGCACAAGAGCAAAAACATGAAAACTGTTACTGCCAATATTTCTTTCATCTTTGAGAACTTCTTCAGTGAGTCTCTGGGTTTCTTGGTTTAACTGCTTTAGTAAGATGTAATTCAGAGTACTTCCCTGGCAGTCCAGTGTTTTCACTGCAGCAGGCACCAGTTTGATCCCTGATTGGTAACTAGGATCCCACATGCCAAATGGTGTGGCCAAATAAAAAAATAAATTCAATTAAAAATTTTTTGAAAATGCACTTAAGATGTAATTCACGTACCATATGATTGCCCACTAAATGCACACAGTTCACCTGTTTTAATATGTTCACAGTCTTGTGCAACCTTGACAACAGTTTGATTTTAGAACGTTTTCCTTCCCACTACGAGAATCCCCTCACTGTTTGCAGTCACTCGCCATCCCCAGACCCACAGCCCTAGACAACCAACCACTATTCTGTCAATAGGCTTGTCTCCTGATTATTTCTTCTAAATGAAATCATACAATATATGGCCTTTTGTGTCTGCTTTTACATAACCTAATGTTTTTTGAAGCTTCATCCTTGTGTGAGTCATCAGTACTTCCTTTTTGTTGCTGTTCAGTCAATCAGTCGTGTCCAGCTCTTTGCAGCCCCATGAACTGCAGCATGCCAGGCTTCCCTGCCCTTCACTGTCTCCCAGAGTTTACTCAAACTCATGTCCATTGAGTCAGTGATGCCATAGCCATCTCATCCTCTGTCAACCCCTTCTCTTCCTACCCTCAACCTTTTCCAGCATCAGGGTATTTTCTAGTGAGTCAGCTCTTTATATCAGATGGCCAAAGTATTGGAGCTTCAGCATCAGTCCTTCCAATGAATATTCAGGGTTGATTTCCTTTAGGATTGACTGATTTCATCTCTTTGCTGTCCAAGGGACTCTCAAGAGTCTTCTCCTTTTTATTACCAAATGACACTCCATTGTGTGGCCACGTTTCATTTGAAGCACACTGCTTTGACCTTCCTCAGATGCCATGGAGAAAGAAATGTGCATTGTACCTGTAGTGAGGTGTCTAGTGTGGTGAACAGAGAGTCAGTGACCCTCAGCGTGACCAGAGAGTGAGTCTGAGCCTTGCAGACAAGAGTGCACCTTAGGGTCACTTACAAGGCTTGGCCTTGATTCCAGCTAGCAAGGCAAAGATTCTGTGATACCTGTCAGGTGCTCTTTTTGCCTTACAAGAATGCCCATATGTTGTGCAAACCTTGAACATTACTCCTGTGTGGACAAGAGGGCTTTTGAAGCATGTTTTTTTCACTGAGGTAATGAAGGCAGTATTCTTCAGTCTTCTGATTCTGTATTGTAATATAATCAGATAAGACCTCAGGGGGTTTGTAAACATTCTATTCTTTATTCAAGGAGCTAATGTGAAGATTGACCCCTTATCATTTTGCATAGCCCTTGCCTAAGGATTTTAAAGATACGTCTTTTCTTCTTATTCAGGTCAATCTTGGAGAAGGAGGGACCAAAGTCACTTTTTAGAGGCTTGGGTCCAAATTTGGTTGGAGTTGCACCATCAAGGTAAGCATTGACCCTTTCAGCTAGCCCACAGCATACAGTTTGTAATATACCAAGTCCTTTCTTAACCAGAGGGGCAGTACTGCTAGATGACTAGTTTCTTTTTCTGTGTGAGAATCTTAAGTGCATCTGATGTATAGAAATAGTGTTAACTGTTGATATGTCTTTCAATGTGTGTGTGTTAGAGGCTGTTGGTTGTTGTATTTTTAAGTTGAAAATTATTCTGCTCCTATCACCTAGAACTTTCTCTGTTTGTTCCTTCTAAGTGTGGTGTGTGGTCAGCAGCAGTGGCATCACCGAAGAGCTGATTTAAATGACAGGATCTCAAACCCACATCAGAATTTTCATTTGGAAGCACTCGTCTGAAGGAATTTTAAAGGCTTCTAGGTTTTACTTTATGTATTTTTAAAAATCCCCATTTTTGTTACAAGATTTAATTTCTTTAAAGTTTATTAGAATACATCGAGCTGCACTGTCCCAATACAATAGCCACTGGTTACATGGGGCTACTTGAATTAATTAAAATAACAAATTCAATTCCTTGGTCTCAGCAGCCACATTTCAGGTACTTAACATTCACATGTGGCTAGTGGCTCCTGCCTATGGGACCATAGGTGTAGAACATTTTCAGTTCTGCAGGAAGTTCTTTTGGGCAGGACTGATGCAGAGGATACACACGTGTGGATATGAAAGGGAATGAATGTTTCTGTGTTTGGAGGGGTGGGGGCAGTGTATCTCTGAAAAGTAGGTAAGAAACTGCTTCTAGAAGTTGTCTTCCGGAAAGGGGAGTTGGGTGTGACTGCTAGGACACTTATATGAATTGATATATACGATAGACTTTAAGGAGAATCTTTATAACAAAAATGAGAGTGTCATTTTATAGGAAGTGAAAACTAAAAGCTTCTTGAATTCTTACGGGTCAGTGCTCCAGTTTATACACAGATTTCCTGAGGATATCATAAATATGCAGATTCTTATTAAGCCCTTTTGTTCCTTTAGAAGTTCCATAGCTTGTGTGTGTGTGACCTGTTGAAAATACAGGAAGTGCTAGCCTGTGAGATTATATGGGGCACGCATTATTAAGAGAACACAGACATGCTGCATATATGTAGTTGATGAAGAACACAGGCATTCTATTCATGGACAGTGCTTAACTTGGTAACGCCCGTCAGTCTGATATAGAGTCTTGGCTACCACACCCATTTAGAACAGTTGGGACCTAGAAAAAAAAAAGACAGTTTTATAACACAATCATGGTAAGTAGTCAGCATCCTAGGTTGAAAAATACATTCTGTAATTGATCCATTGGCCAGCTGGAAAAAAAAGAATGCCATTTTCCCTGGCATTGCTGGTGAAGAGCAGGGAAAACCACAAGCAGGCCCTGCTCCTCAGCCTCAATCGGAGAGGAGACAGACGAGGGGGAAAGCAGACAGGCAGAAGAGACTGGAGAGCCGGGGCGGGGTAGGAGCGGGTGCCACCCCTCCGGTGGTCCCGTTCTGGGTTAGGGAGCACATCAGTGGAGGGAGCCCTTTATGGAAATGTGTTTTAGCCTACATGTTCCTTTGTGGTCCTGAGTCATCAGGAAAAAAGTTCAAATTACATGTGACACACTTGTTATGGTGTAAGGCAGGACACATGTGATACACATTGGAAATGTATTATAAATTTTAACAGTTACAATATATGTTGGTGCTTAAGAGGATTGGCATTTATCCAGAATGAAGAATGTAAATGGACTTCATATGTATACTATCAAAATCTCATCTTCCTAAGTTATTTAGGACACTTCCATCATCACGCTTTCTGGAGGGACAAGAAGGGAGCTTCCCCAAGGTGCCTGCAGCAGGTTTTGGTTTAAGCCCAGATGAGGTTAAGCTTGCAATTACCTGTTAACCTCTTCCCCATATTCCTAAATTTGTCAAGAGGTTGCGTGGAGCCAGTGTCCCAAGATGTCCTGACCATGTTCTCTCTTTTCTCTGACAGGGCTGTGTACTTCGCCTGCTACTCCAAAGCCAAAGAGCAATTCAATGGTGTATTCGTGCCAAACAGCAACATCGTGCACATATTCTCAGCTGGTTCTGCAGGTGTGTTACACCAGTGAGTGCTGAATGTCTCAGCTCCCTAAAGCATGCATTGTGCCAGAAAGTCTCTTTCCAGGAGTTAAAAATTAGCTCTCTGCTTCTTTTGCACCTGAACTCATTTTTCTGAAACTTTATGTTAGAATTGATAAAATCTGAGTATTTGAGAACAGCTTGTAACTTGCTTCCATTTATTCTCCCTTAAGATGGACATGTTAAGATTGACATGTTCTCATGCGTGCTGTTGGTTAGTGTGATGTGTCTTTTAAAGGAATATTAATGTGTTTTCATGTCTTTCTATCACATTATTTTCTAAACTTTGAGGGGCTTTTTCTGTGACTTCCCAGGTGTCTAGCATACCCTGTGTACAGTTGTCCTTAGCAGCTGGATTCTGTGATAAGGGCTTGGGGCTTGTAGTGGGGTTTGTTCAGCAGGGTTGGTGATAGGTCAGGTGTCGTTTCTGTTCTTTTTTGAGGGAATCATTCCACCTACCGTAGAAAATTCACAACAGGATTTTTCTCCCAGGAAATTCTTGGCAGAAATATGTCAGTTGTAGATTGCTGCGAGAAGGCCATGCCATTTTCAATATAAATTTTATGTCTGTTTAAATAGATAGGTATTTTAGAGAATTAAATTGACATTTTATGAAAAATTTCCACCCTCTGCTGACCTCTAAATTGTATGTATCCATTTTGTTCCTGTTCCTCCAAATAAAAGTACTAGGAATTCATCTGAATAGTTACAGGTAATGGAAAATGACATTAGCAAAGATGCTTCACAAGAAAGGTGTTTACAGGATATGGAGCTGGCAGGGAGGTCAAAGGGATGGAGTGTAGGGCCTCACTGCCTCAGCCAATAGTGAGTTAGCCATAAACTAAAAGCTGTGCACTGGTTTTGCAACTTTTGACAAATTAACTTAGAGAAACCCTTGGTAAACAAAATGGACCTGAAGGGAAATTTTGTTTTTTAAATAATCCTCAATTTGCTGTTTCAAGGAGCTAATGTTACTGTAATTGGTTTTGTCCCTCCTTCCTGGTAGCATTCTTTTTTTTTCTTTTTTTGTAATGCAAGTGTAATTGATTTACAAAGTTGTGTTAGTTTCATGTGTACAGCAGAGTGATTCAGTTTCTTATGGTCTATTACAAGATACTGAGTATCGTTTCCCATGCTATACAGTAGGTCCTGTTGATCTGCGGACCATCTGCGTGGGTCTTCCCACATGGCTCTAGTGGTTAAGAACCTTGCCAGTACAGGTAGATGTAAGAGATGCAGGTTTGATTTCTGGGCAGGGAAGATGCCCTGGAGAAGGGTATGGCAACCACTCCAGTATCCTTGCCTGGAGAATCCCATGGACAGAGGAGCCTGACAGAGTCCATAGGGTTGAAAAGAGTCGGACACAACTAAAGCATGTCTAGGGTCATATTATCTAATCAATCTATTTAGACTGTGGAAGAGATGACATATTCCAGAGGACTTGCTGTGTGTCAGGTCAATGATACACGATACCACTGCTTTTTTAGTTGATGGAGAAGACAATGGCAACCCACTCCAGTACGCTTGCCTGGAAACTCCCATGGGCAGAGGAGCCTGGTAGGCTGCAGTCCATGGTATCGCAAAGAGTCGGACACGACTGAAATGACTTAGCAGCAGCAGCAGAGTGATTAACAACATTAAGATGGAGAAGACTTAAAGATGATTCCTATAGGCAGACCAGTCTTAAAATGTCGATTTCCTAAAATGATCAGTCAGATATCAAAATGTCTAAGTTTGAATTCAGGTAAATGGAGATTTAGTTTCTTCTATTTTAAGTTAAATATAAGATATTCTTTCGGATTAGATCATCATTTCTTTAAAACAAATTATTTCTGGACCTGATGCTTTCAATTGAGTTTTAGAATAGTTTCATATTTACCACCATAGGAATCACATTAACAGGAATACCAACAGCACCAACTAGAGTCTGGAATGACTAGTAATCGTCCTCAGTTGCTCAGTTGTGTCCTCCTCTTTGTGACCCTTTCGACTCTCCAGGCTCCTCTGTCCATGGACAGGGCTCTAGAAAATTGAGATTTACTTTAGTTCAGCATTACCATTAGATGTTACATTTTAGGGGACTATATTTTCCATCTGTTGTGTGGAAATGGAACTGCTTCTTACCATTTTTATTATTAAGCCATTGAAAGCCTAATTTCAAGGTTTATCATATGGAAGACATGGCTTTAATAAGCATTAGATCTGTTCAGTGATAACATTTTCTATTTGTTTTTATTTATTTATTTTTTTTCTTCCAGCTTTTGTCACCAATTCCTTAATGAACCCTATATGGATGGTTAAAACCCGGATGCAGCTAGAACGGAAGTAAGTTTTTACTTGTTACTTCCCTAATGTAAGACTTGAATTCTTAGGGGGTGTTTTCCTTCCGCCAGTTCCAGTTGTAGAGTAAGACCTGTAGCATCCTTAACCATCCTCATCTTTGTTCTATCGGCATATAAGCATATGTAGAAACTTCTCTTGTGTTGAGGTTTATACTACCAAGCCTCAGGGCGGAGACAAAGCCCAGCAGAAATAACACAAGGGGATGTCAGGAGTTCACTCAGGTGTGGCCCCTGATCCCCCGGGGTAGTCCTGGGAGACCCCGCCCCCAGGTGGAGTGCTGTGAACTGTGTTCTAAATGGCCTCTCTTGTGGGAAGGTGCCAGAACAGCAGCGCCCAAAGCCTCAGAAGGGGCATTTTAGTCTCCCAAAGCCCTCAAATATCCTGGATTTCTCCCCCAAACTGTAGCCAGGGATTCTTAACAGCTCTTATGCTCTGGGCTCCTTTGGCAGTCTCTAGTGAAGCCTACAGGCACTTTTTAGAAAGGTTTTTCTCTTTTTTGCACTGGGTCTTCATTGCTGCAAGCGGGCTTTCTCTAGTTGCAGTGAGCAGGGGTGCTTGGACGTCTCATCACAGTGGCTCCTCTTGTTGCGGAGCATGGGCTCTAGGCACACAGACTCAATAGTTGGGGCTTGAAGGCTTAGTTGCCCCTTAGTTGCATGTGGAATCATGGGCCAGGGATGGAACCCATGTCTGCTGCATTGGCAGGCAAATTCTTAACTCCTGTACCACCAGGAAAGCCCTAGAATGACATTTTTAAAAGCAATGAAAACCAATTATTGAAACACAATTATCAGTGTTTTTAAACGTTAACAATATGTTAATATACTTCCTTAGTGTATTAAACAACAAGATCAAGGAACATCCCAGTAACTACTGTAATTTCAAGTCAGTGATGATGATGATAAACAACGTTTTCTGGTAGGATTCTAAGTACCCTTTTGTTACTAGAGACGTGGTGGGGGGAGGGGGGCACTGGAAACTTCCAGCTAGTCCAGTCTAACCTTAAGCCACCTGTAGAGAAAGGAGGGGAGAGAACAAGCAAGAGCGCCACCTAGAAATGGAGGTGGGCTCTGCCTTTGCTTATTTTCCTCTCGAGTGACCCGGGTAGCCTCTGAAGTGGGTCTTTGACGTTCCCTGTCCGTTCTACCTGAAGGTACCTTCTGAAATGTACCAAGTCTAATCATTTAGAAGAGATACCTTGCTCAGAAGCCTTCAGTGAATGTCAGTTACTGTCAGGGTCAAATCCTAACTCCTCAGCTTAACCTTCAAGGTCCTTGGCAGTTTTCAAAAAATGTCACCTGGTCTCTTGCTTCAGTCTCCTTGAATCTGCCTTCCTTACCAGGAATAGAACCCTCAAGAACCTCCTGTCCTGCGACCTCCTGACCAGTCCTCTCCTAGCACCTCAGGCAGTTACCTCCAAGTGTGCACACAATGTCCTCACATCACTTCTGTTTAGCAGGGGGTAAACGCGTGGGTCAGCTGAGAGCCTTCTTTATGTGCATTTGTTAAAATCTGCCTGGTATGACCTGTGCTCAGGACATTTTAAAGCTATGTTTGGGTGGGCTCTATTGACAGAGCCCTCAACAACGAGGATTTGTTGCATGTTTTCCTGTGCACCAGTGGCAGCAGAAACAGCAGAGAATAAGACACAAGCCCTGCCTTCCCAAAGCCCACAGCTTCACAGAAACTAGAATTACAGGCTGGTGGGAGAAGGGACCAGCAGTGCTCCAGGACCCTGAGGGGGTCGGGGGGAGTCCCTGATGCAGTCTGCACGGTACGTGCAGGGAGGCAGCCAGGGAGGGGCTCTTGTGGCAGGGATGTCTCCCTATGCCCAGGAGCGCAGTGGGCACTGGCAGTGAAGGTGCCTCAGGCGGAGACTCGGGTGTGCAGCAAATTTGGAGACAGGGAAGCTTTGTTCATTCTGGGCAGCAGACAGAAGGGGTGTGTCGTGCATGTGCATGTGCTGGGGAAGGAAAGAGGTACAGGGAGATGAGGCTGGAGAAGCCGCATCCTTAAAAGCCCTGGGGAGGAACGGGAGCTTGGACTTAGCTGTATTTGGAGGCAGTGTAGAGCTATTAGAGCAGGGATTCCAGGGCCCTGTCCCCAGGGGATGTTTGGCAGCGTCTGGATATTTGTTTCTCACAGCTTAGGTGGTATCTAGGGGATAGAGATCTGGGAGACTGCTAGATACTCTGCAACACAGAGGACTACTCCCAGCAGAGAACTGTCCAGCCCTGGAAATCTCAGTAGTGCCAAGGCTGAGCGACCCCATATGAGTGGATGGTAAACGAGAGTGGGGTGCTTGCATTTGCATTACAAAGGTCATTCCAGGTAGGGGGCAGGAGTGGGGGGACCCAGTACACTGACCTGCTCCCCCACAGGAGGGTCTCCAACATGCGCCCAGTGTGACCGCTATCCAGTCCTGGGATTCTGTGTGTATCCAGGCAGTTTATGAAAACTTCCTGTCGTGGGGCAGGAGCATCCAAGCTGAAGGCCTTTTAGTTATTGTATAGTTTCTCCCGTGTTTATCATTTTACAAATGTGGGAATAATGGAGGGACTTCCCTGGTGGTCCAGCGGCTAAGATTCCAAGATCCTGATGCAGGGGGTCTGGTTTCAATCTGTGGTCCAGAACAGAGATCCCACATGCCACAACTAAAGATCCTGCATGCCGCAACTAAGACCCGGCACAGCCAGATAAGTAAACCCGAAAAAGAAAGAATAGAGTCAAAATAACAGCATTTGGAAACTACAGTGGTAACAAAGAGCACTTAAACTTACCACCCTGTGAGATTCTTGGCGGATTTTCCTTCAGTGTTTCCTTAAAGCGTATTTGTGTTATAATTGTACTTTTCATGGAATTTCGTCTTGTTCTCCACTCAGCACTTCCCCATGTCTTACTGCCTTCATGACTCTCTCAGTCTGGTCTTTGTACCATCCATCCGCATGTGTAGACACAGGGATGGTTTTTATTTTATTACAGTCATATTTTCCTCTTTGGTGAACAACTTCCATCTACCTCTTCCCAAAGGTAGATCAAAGACTCTGAGCACTTGTCTGCGAGTTGGGACAGATGTGCGTGCCATCCTGTGGGCCTGTGGCCCCATGTTGCTGATGGGCCTGGCCTCACAGTGGACAGGACTCAGCCAACCCCAGACCAAGGAGGACTATGGTGCCTCCCCATGTACTTTCTCTTTATCATCCTTGTGACTCGGGGCAGCAGGCAGGCTCCTCAGCATGTGTCGTAACGGCCTGACATTGGTCCCCTTTGTGCAGAGTGCGAGGCTCCAAGCAGATGAACACGCTCCAGTGTGCCCGCTATGTTTACCAGACGGAAGGCATCCGCGGCTTCTACAGGGGATTAACTGCCTCGTATGCTGGAATTTCGGAAACCATCATCTGTTTTGCTATTTATGAAAGTTTAAAGAAGTATCTGAAAGAAGCTCCATTAGCCTCTTCTACAAATGGGACTGAGAAAAATTCCACAAATTTTTTTGGACTTATGGCAGCTGCTGCTCTTTCTAAGGGATGCGCCTCCTGTGTCGCTTACCCCCACGGTAGGTCCTGCCTGGCCTTCCGGCGCAGTACAGTGGCCATTGGTGTGTGTCAGTACTTCCAGGCCTCTGGGGTTCAAATGGAGATGCAGGTGCCTGCGGGTGATGCAAGGTAGCTGAGTCCCCGTACAGCCGGCTGCAGCTCGTGCACCAGGTCACGCGGGGGGTGGGAGCTCTGCTTTCCTTGGCTCCATCTGATTGTGGCCAGCAGTCGGCAGAATGTGAGCCCTGTGTTGTGGAACATCTGATCTTTTCAAAGAAACAAAAAATCTGGATTTTATTTAAAATTCCTCAATTAAAAAAAAATGATACGGAAGCCAAGCTTTTTAAAAAAAAAAAAAAAAAATCTCAGCTTCCACCTTGAATGGAGTGCTGAGGAAAGCTACTTTGGGTAAGTTTATTTTGTAAGGAATTCATAATAGACCTCATGTTCTACTGAACTACTTTAAAAAAAAAAAACAGCTCAGTTTATTGTGCCATGAAAAACAGGTTTTGTTTTCCAACGCCTGCTGCACGGTCAGCTGTGGCATTGCACACAGCCAACTTGCAGGCCATTGAGGCTTTGTCATGTGCCAGGCACCGCGCAGCCCCACAGGCTCTCGGGGAAGGGCTCTGCCACTTCCCACGTCACATGCCCTGCAATCCGCTTGACAGGCAGTGCCAGGTGTCATGCCGCAGGGGCCAGGGTGCGGCCGGGCCAGGTGGGCAAGACTCTGAGAAAGGAGGAGGTGGTTTTTTAAGCTGGATGGAGTGGAGAAGGATCATAGTAGGAGGAGAAAGTTGGGGAGTACATGGGAAGAAAGCCTTGTTGGAGATATCACTCACTATACTTAGTATAAATTAGGTCTCCGGGGAAGTGACAGCATTTACTTAAGAGCAGAAAACGATAAACTGCTTTAAAATTGTCTCATTCACATGAAACTATGATTTTTCTAATCCTTTAGGAGTCATCTGGTGCTCTTACCCCTTAGAAGTGTACATAAGTCTTGGGACAATTGACCAATTCCTAGAGTTAGAAAATGTTCTGAAAAGAGCTCTTCATGTTCTGTGTGGCTTCCCCATCTAAACGGAGCTGAGGTGGCAAAGAGCCACAGCTGCACATGAACGTGTGTAAAGCTGTGTGCTTTGCCTTCTCTCCATGCACCCTTCGGAAGTTCAGTTCACCCATAGCCTGAAATGTGTGTCTCTTCCCGCAGAAGTCATCAGGACGCGGCTCCGGGAGGAGGGCAGCAAGTACAAGTCTTTCGTCCAGACTGCTCGGCTGGTCTTCCGGGAAGAAGGCTACCTGGCCTTTTATAGAGGACTCTTTGCCCAGCTCATCCGGCAGATACCAAACACTGCCATTGTGTTGTCTACCTACGAGTTAATTGTGTATCTGTTAGAAGACCATGCTCAGTAACAGGCCAGAAAACTGTGCTCTAGAAGAATAAAACTGAGAAACCCTAGAGAATTTTTTTTTTTCCATTGACATGTAAAACGTTTGAGACCGAAACAGGAAAGCCATAGAGTATCTGGCTCGCATCACCTGTTGGACATTTCCTTTTGGATTCATGCTTTCTGGAAGGTTTAAATTCATTAACGTTAACAGTTAATTATAACTACTTTTGGTTGGTGTTTGTGTTTGTTTGTTTTCTTAACTTAAGAGAATACAGGATTAAGCAGCCAGTAAATTAAATCATGGTATTTAATTTAAGTATAAATTTGGTTTGTGTCCTCTTTTATGCCCACTGTGTGGTAAACTGTAGCTAACGACTTCAGTTAAGCATAAGCTTAGAAACGCAGAGATAAAGTATGGTTGTTTTCTAATATGTTAGATCCTGCTCTGATGGAAAGATAAGAAGTGTCACAGCTTGATGGCACCGGGCAGACCAGGACAGACCTCCCAGCTGGTCTCCTTTCTTCATTTCTAGATCATCTGAGCTCTCCAGCTGCCAAGTTAAAAAAAAAATAAATACAACTTCCTGACACTAAATATTTTAAACTATAAACCTTTTCCCAGGTAGCTTAGTGGTAAAGAATCCACCTGCCAGTGCAGGAAACACAGAAGACTCAGGTCTGATCCCTGTGTCGGGAAGATCCCCTGAAGGAGGAAATGGCAACCCACTCCAGTATTCTTGACTGGGAGAATCCCATGACAGGAGCACGGAGGGCTTCAGTCCATAGCATCACACAGAGTCGGACACGACTGAGCAACTGAGCATACATACACCTTTCCCAGAAGTTACCCTCTATCCCCAGTTTGAACCCAAGGCAAGAGTTTATATTATTTTGGCCACATCGCACACCATGTGGGATCTTAGTTCCCTGACCAGAGAATAAACCTATTCCCCTTGCGTTGGAAACTCGGAGTCTTAACCAGTGGACCACCAGGGAAGTGCCAAAGGCAAGAGTTTTAAAGAACAGTTTACCAACTTCCTTGCCCCTGGGTGTATTTCCCCAGGTTCAGCCTAGTCAAGCCCAGGGACCTTGTGAGAGCCTTCAGCGCCTCCTGAGTTGGCTGTGAGTGTGGAACATGGCTAGCGAGCGGCAGACCTGCCTTCTGGGGTCTTCAGCCCTGTTGTGGGGGCTCCACCACTGGAGAAGAGGGGCAGGGTGCAGGATTGACTGCCTGCTCCTCCAAGAGAGTCCCCTTTTATCCTGGTAGGAGGCACAGGTAATGCTGAAATACCCTAGTACAAGGTTAAAAGTCCTGGAAATGAGAAATTACCAAAGTTTTAAACCACCCCCACCCCACCCCCATTTATAAAGGAAATTTAATAAACAACAAAAAGATAGAAGGCAGGTAAGATCTATATATAATCTTCCCATTAGCCCTTTCACTGTAGTCTGTATGTATTATACATTAAGGTTATTTTTCAGCCTGAATATTTAGAAAGAATTGATTCCAATCATGGATACCTTGTAGCTTCAGTTTCAGTTTCAGGTAGGTGTTCTGGTAGGGATGAGAGGAGGATATTTTCAAGTTGAAATACAGTTGAGTTCACTTTTGGTCATAAGTAGGTTGGTTGGTGTTTCTGAGCTCTCTAGTATAGTTTGCTCCAACTGTCAACACTAAATGGAAATCAAAATAAATGAATTTAGTCAAGCTCTGTAGTGCTTGACAGCAAAGAGATTTCTATTCCAGAAGCTCATTTTAACTGAGCAACATCTTCCTGTTTTAATATTCATAGGAAAAATCTGAGGGGGCTTCCCTGATGGCTCAGTAGTAAAGAATCCACCTACAATGCAGGAGACGCAGGTTCAATCCTTGGGTCGGGAAGACCCCCTGGAGGAGGAAATGGCAGCCCACTCTAATATTCTTGCCTGGAGAATCCCACAGACAGAGGAACCTGGCAGGCTACAGTCCACAGGGTTGCAGAAGAGTTGAACATGACCAAACCAGCTTGAATGAAACCCTTTGCATGCATGAAAGTCTGCATTTTTCCTCAAAGAGTTTAATAGGTTAAAAGTTAGGTTTCAGACTTCCCTGGTGGTCCAGTGATTAAGAATCTACCTGCCAATGCAGGAGATATGGGTTTGATCCCTAATCCGGGAGGATTCCACATGCCTTAGGTCAACTAAGCCCGGATGCCACACCTACTGAGCCTGCTCTGGAGCCCGAACACCTCAACCAGAGAGCACCGCCCACTCACCCTAATTAGACAAAGCCAGCGCAGCAACAAAGACCTAGCTAGCACACCCCAAATTAATTTTTTTTAGAAAAAAGGTTGCTTAATATCCACTAGATGGGTATGAGAATTTTTAGAGGTAATTCTTACACATTCTTGAAGTGATAAATTTGATGTTGAGCTGACATCCTTTAGTTCTCTGCTTGTTTCTGCACCAGGGCATTGAAATGAAAGAAATGTTGAGTATCAGGAGTACAAGCAGGAAGAGAAGAAGCAGGAAAAAAGCAATGCTTTCTCTATAAAGTGGTTATTGGATTTTAAAGTGGGAAATATCACTGAGCTGCTAATGGAGAAATTCCATGATTGATTGCTCTCTTCTCCACAAGCTTAATCATGGAGATTTCACCATTTTTCAGTAGTCCTGTGGCTTACCCATCATTTACCTGTTTTTGTGCCAAGCGGTATGTGAGGTGCTACTTAATTTCTAATTTAATTCCGACAACCTTGTGAGGCATGTAGTTCCATCGACACAGATGTGAGAGGCACTGAGGCTTGCCAAGGTAAGTAGTAAACCGACCACTCATGGTTTGTGCTGCCTGTTGAGTAGATGCATGTTGGTGGAAGAGGCTGCAGAGCCTGTGCGATGATCTGGCTCTGAGGCCAAGGCCCAGCAGATAGTTCCATTCCATTCACTTAAAGATTATGATGTTCACGATGAGCTTGTACTAGTCATGCCCAGTGCAGAGCAATAGGGTGCATTTTCTGTCCACATACATCACAGAGCCCTTCTTTTGAGGGGAATGTCATGCCAGCAGTCTTCTCCGGAAAGAGAATGGTGCTTAAATGCAGCGTCTCATATTTTGAAGGGAAGTTTCACTGATACTCATTTATGGTGAAAGCAAAAATGTGGGAAAGACTTTCAAGACAGTGGAGCATCCACCAGACTCATCACTGCCCTGCCTCTTTGCAACTCCTGGTGAAGGCTCAGATCTAGGGTGTGGGACAGATTGACCTGCAACAGGAGTCAAAGGTAACTGCTGCTGAATTGCCCAGGACAGTAAGGACTCTAATGTTAACCTCAAAACATACATAGTTGTGGCGACACTGAGATATTGCATCATTAAATACAAACATTCCTTTTTTTTTTAGTTATAGAAGTAATTTAGTGCAAACCAATACTAAAACACTTGCATGAAGTGAATCTTCTTTACCATGCCCTTCCCAGGTAACTGCAGTTCAGTATTAACAATCATCTGTTTCTATAAACATATAGACCCAGACATGGAGCAATGGCCTGGTTCCAAATTGGGAAAGGAGTATGTCAAGGCTGTACACTGTCACCCTGCTTATTTAACCTATATACAGAGTACTTCATGTGAAATGCTGGGCAGGATGAAGCACAAGCTGGAATCAAGACTGCTGGGAGAAATATCAATAATCTAAGATGATTGGGTGGCACCACCAACTCGATGGCCATGATTTTGAGCAAACTCCAGGAGATGGTGATGGACAGGGAAGCCTGGTGTGCTGCAGTCCACGGGATCGCAGAGGTGGACATGACTGAGCAGCTGAACAACAACACATGATAGTTTATTCAAACATATATTATTAAAGTTAATGTGCATGGAAAATAGATGGAGAAACTGGAAACAGTGTCAGACTTTATTTTGGGGGGCTTCAAAATCACTGCAGATGGTAAGTGCAGCCATGAAATTAAATGACGCTTACTCCTTGGAAGAAAAGTTATGACCAACCTAGATAGCATATTCAAAAGCAGAGACATTACTTTGCCGACTANGCAGCCCTCAGAGTGGTGGGCTGGAACTGACCCCCTGCCCCCACCTGACTTCTTAGGACGTAGTGGGATGTCAGGGCACGAGCTTTGTCATCACTAAGCATGCACGTTTGGGGCTCACGAGGCAATACCATCATTAGGGCCTATGTTCATCTTTTTCCCATTGTGTGTTTGGGACTGTGGAGGGATGGTTCCGGAACACATAGCTGCCCCTTGGTTCCTCCCATGGGGTCCATCCTGCCCTTGGCTGCCCCAGGCCTCCCCTGACCCAAGCAGAGCCCAGGAGCTCAGCACGCAGGCAGCAGGAGCTGGGCAAGCACCGTCCAGAGCCTCCAAGCCAACTGCCCATCCTCTGGAGCCTGGTCTTCTACTGGAGGTGGTCAGGCCTTGACCCATCTAAGTTGCTCCTGCCTGTGTCACGGGGTCACTCTCTCTTGGCCCCTCCGATCTTGTCCACCACAAGGGGTTTGACCAGAGCCTCGCTGGGGACAGAGGTGGTTGGCTTGGGAGAGAAGTAGGTCAAGGGGTTAGGAGGGGCACAGGGTGGGGGCGTTAGCCTGAGCAGGAGCAGGACGGGGCTGAGCTGGCTTCCGTGTCAGGCCCGGTAGAGGCGGGTTCAGGCCCACAGGCCAAGGCCGCCCAGCCGCTGTGGAGACTATGAGCTGCAAGGTCAGCCATTAGGTGCAGCCCGCGAGTGTGAGTCACATGTCCCCACGTGTCTGGCATGTGAAACTCTGGGCAGGCGAGAGCATCGCTGGTCCTTGGAGAACTGACATCCCCACCTGGCATCGCTGGTCCGTCTGCTGCTCACAGGCCTTAGTGTGCTTTCAGGGCGCTCCCCAGAGGAGCTGTGAGGGATGACACCCCACCAGGTGGAACCCATCTGGCCGGGGTGGCCGGCAGCTGCTCTATGAGAGGAGACCCTCACCCCCACAACCCTGAGCAGGGATTACCAAGCCAGAGCCGCTGGCTCAGCATGTGCATGCTAAGTTGCTTCAGTCGTGCCTGACTCTGTGACTCTAGGGACTGTGGCCCACCAGGCTCCTCTCTCCATGGGATTCTCCAGGCAAGAATATGTAGTGGATTATCATGCCCTCCTCCAGGTCCCTCGTCCAACCCAGGGATGGAACCTCGTCTCGTACGTCTCCTGCGTTGGCTGTGGCAGGTTCTTTACCACTAGCGCCACCAGGGCTGGCCCAGGCCTAATCCCCCCTCCCCTCCCGGCCACCCCTTTCCAGTCCAGGCTCAGTTCCCCACCAACGAAGCTGGTGATTGAGGGTGAAAACGATGACTTACGGGCAGGAGGGGCTTCGTGCCTAGCCCCCCAAACCCAAAGCCTCAGTTCCTGGTCGCCCACCATGGGTTGTCTTTATTCACTTCCTGTTTGTCTTTATTCATGGGCTGCCAGCTCTTCCGCTGGCTTCTTTCCAGTAGCAGGCATGGTATGGTGGACATCTGGGGTGGAGTGGGCAGAGGGGCCCGTCATGAGGCCAGCAGGGCCTGGGGGATCAGGGGAGAGAGGTGTTTGGGCCTGCTTCATCACCCCTTTGGACACGCCTCCCCTCGGTGTACTATTACAGAAAAGCCTATAAAGCGGTTACAAATTAACAGAGAGAAAGCCAAGTGCTTAATTGCCCAAGTGCGGCTTCTTGGCAGAGAGGATTCCCATACCGTTAGGCACCTCCTTCCACTGCTCTTGGCCTAAAGGCCAGTGAGGCTGTCAGAGTGCCTCTGCTGACCACTTGCTCAGTCCAGTGCTTCCCTCAGTTCTCTCAATCCCTCAGCACCCTTTTAGGAGCAGGGATTGTTGCTGTCCCCATCAGCCAGATAAAAAAATGACTTTCCCTGAAGGCCACACAGTGACCACCCCATCAGCCAGATTAAAAAAATGACTTTCCCTGAAGGCCACACAGTGACCACGGGGCCAGGCTGCCCAGCACCGCTATTTCTGAGCCTTGCCCTCCAGCTCGATGATGCTGGGGCAAGCTAGGGTGCCCGCTGTGGACCCTGGGACCCTTCCCTGCAGGGTCTGGTTCCGTGTCCTCTGTCTGGGCTTGTTCCTCTCCTCCCCTGGCCCTCTCCTCCCCTGCCCTCCCCATGTAAACTGCTGTTTATTGGGCAGTCAGCCAGGCTCTTCCCACACTTGTCTTGTCCGCAGATGATAGGTAATAAGACTGAGGCTTGGAGAACTCTTGTGACCTGATGGGCCATGGACAGGCAAGGCCAAGAGGCAGCTCAGTGTCAGAAGCAGGAGCTCTCTTTTCAGGGGGCCAGGCCCTCTGACAACCCCAGAGCCAGCGCCCTGTGTTACAGAGCACCTTTACGTGTCTTGTGTCTTTGGGCCCTGATAACACGCGATTGCCAACGCTGGGAGAGGAGGGATTGGCAGAGCCGGAACTCTGGCTCCCAGAAGCTTGGGGCTGTGCCATCCTCTGGACAATACGGGTGTCCACGTGTGCTATGACTGCCCATCCCAGCAGAGACCCAGACGGCAACCCCAGAGCTGGAGGTGGATTCTAGGGCAAGCAGGGGGACAGGAGTGGCAAGGCCAGGACACCAGGCTTGAGCTGCCACCACCTGTTATCATAGATTTCTGGGACTGGAGAGGTTTCCCTGGCAGTTGCCATGTCCTTACCTCCCCCACCCCCACCACCTGACACACACCTGCCAAACAGCCAGGGAGATGGATGGAGGGGACTCGAGCACAGATCCCTCAGTGTCTGGGCTGGGATTATCCTGCACACCCACCTGTCACCACACGTGTGCCTGGCGAGGGCCACTGGCCAGCCTGTCCTGTCCTCATGCCAGGGAGGGCTGGCCCCGGGCTGAGCAGCTGTCTGCAGTCCCCACCGTTGGTCTCCTTGGCCCTGGCTCTCCTGGGGCTTCTGTGAGCACCGAGGTCCCTTCCATCTGGAAATTCCCCAGGGAGCACCGTTTCTGCAGCCTGGGAATGGGCCCAGGCCTGTGGGCCTTGCAGGGAGGGAGGGAGGGAGGTCTTGGAGCCAGGTCCCTGTCGGCCTGTAGCCTGGCTGGCCCCGGGTTCCTGGTGCATCTCCAGCTGACCCCAGGGTCAAGGAGGCTTGGCCTGGTTGGCTGAGGATAAGCCCAGGTCCCATGGACGGGTTCATGACATCCCCCGCCCGCCCTGCTTGCCGCCCACCCTCCCTGGTCTCTCATCCTCCCGCAGACTCCACTCTGTCCTCGTCCGCAGGATGAAGCCAACACACACCGTCGTTAACTGTTGGTTCTGCAACCAGGACACGGTGGTGCCCTACGGGAACCGCAACTGCTGGGACTGCCCCCACTGCGAGCAGTACAACGGCTTCCAGGAGGTGTGCCCCCCGCCCGCCCCGGCCACCATCCAGGGCCTCCTCTGAGGACCAGCGCACAGGCTCAGGGAGCCAGGGTGACGTGGGCAGAGTCATGGCACTGACATGGGCAGGTTTATGTTCAGACCCAGGCCTTTTCAGACTCTGCGTCTCGCCTGAGTTGGGGTTCCCCGTGAAGTTGCTTTGAAAGAAGAGCTTCTGTGTTGCATGTAAAGAGAGGGAGTGTTAGCGATCCACCTTGGGGGAGTATCCGCGTGTGGGGCTTCTGTCTAGTGCCCGGCCTGAGCGGGGGCAGGAGGCTCCTGCCCGTGGGGAGGCCTCCCCCTGACTCGGGTCCTCCTCCCTCAGAATGGTGACTACAACAAGCCGATCCCCGCACAGTACCTGGAGCACCTCAACCACGTGGTGAGCGGCTCGCCCGGCCCCCGCACCCCTGCTCCCCCGCAGTGGGTGAGCAGCCAGGTGCTGCTGTGCCGGAGGTGCAGCCACCACCAGACCACCAAGGTCAAGCAGCTGGCCGCCTTCTCACCGCGCGACGAGGTGAGTCGGGAGGGGCGGTGCTGGAGGCAGTAGAGCCACTGAGGGGCGCCCCCTCCTCACCCGGAGCCTCATGCTGGCCTGCATTCCGGGTGTGTGATCTCAGCCAGGCGCTTCTCACACTTCCTGTCTCATGGTCACTGCTGTGGGGGCCCCAGGCCTGGGAGCACCTGCCAGTCCAGAGGGATTTGTCCCTGGGCAAGGGGAGGCAGGGTCCTTGGGCTCCAGCTCGGGACCCTGTTGGGTCCATCCTGTCTGTGTCCCTCTGAGTCCATCTAGCCCACTGCCTAGTGGGCATCTGACTCGTGGAGGGCGAGGGGAGGCTGGCTGCCAGAGCCTGGATGTCAGCCGTTTGCCTCCTGGGTCCACATGGAGGCCAGCAGCCTTGTCGTCTAGCCCATCTCTCCTCACCCAGTCTGGGGGTTCCCTGACCTCAAGAGACAATGCTTGCTGAAGCCCAGAGACTCTGACTTTCCCCAAGGCCCAGTCTGGGAGGGAGGTGGGGAGGGAGGAAAATAAAGGTGAGCTGGAGCTGGGCGGAGAAAGCCGGGAAGGCTGTCAAGAGGAGGGCAGGCACGTGTGACGGGGCAGCCAGGGCAGGTTTCTGGTACCTTCGCTCCGAGCAAGAGACCAAACCAGGACCCTCCTGCCCCTGCAGGCTGAAATGTCTGGCTCCCCTGCAAACAGGGAGGGGTGTGCTGCATCTCATGGGGAAGGAAGGGTGGGCCTTGCGTTTCCTGGGCTGTTCCTGAAGTGCAGAGGCCCTTCAGTTCCTGCCGAGGCCCTGACCTGGCCAGGGGCTTTCTTGTGTTTCCTGGGCTGCTGGGCTTCAGTGGGGAGGCAGGTCTACCTCCAGGTGGCCCATCTGTCCAAGCCCAGGTGGTGTCCGGAGTCTGGGAGCAGGGCCTGAGCAAGGGCCACATGCCAGCCTCTGGCCTCGAGGTGTGTCCCCCTTGGCAGCCACAGAACTGGCTGGAATGTCCCCTGGGGGCCCTGCTGTGTCCAGGGCTGTGGGTGTCTCCTTTCCCAGGCCATTGGTCCTGTTGAGCCCCCGAGGAAGCAGGTGCAGAACAGGGATGACTTGCCCAAGGTTGCCCCGGGGCCCTGAGCCTGTGCCCCCTCCGCAGGGCAGGTACGACGAGGAGATCGAGGTGTACCGCCACCACCTGGAGCAGATGTACAAGCTGTGCCGGCCGTGCCAGGCGGCCGTGGAGCACTACATCAAGCACCAGAACCGCCAGCTCCGCGCCCTGCTGCTCAGCCACCAGTTCAAGCGCCGGGAGGCAGACCAGACCTACACGCAGGTGCGAGGGACGTCCCAGCCCCGAAGTCTGTGCGGGAGACCCCTTCCCAGCAGACGGGCCGGTGACCGGGGGCAGCTCTTCAGAGCCAGGCCCTTCCCCTGGGGCAGCCACCTTCCTGTGGGGCCACCTCCCAACCTGTGCCCCAACCCAGAGTGGAGCGGGGGGGTCCCAAGGAGAATGTGTGTCATTTGCATGCGTGGCCAGGATTTCTGGGCTGCCCTTCAGAGCCTGGGCACCTCCCAGCACCTCTGGGGATTCCTCCAGCACCTTTGTAGTGGGTGCTCTCCGAGGTACCCTGGAAACCAGACATTTGAGTCTCAGGAAGAGGGTCTAGTGTACAGCGTCCCTGGGGTTTGAACCTTGGACCAGCTGGCTAAAACCATCATTAGTTTTTGTCATTGTGCTCAGATGCTAGAGTGTCCTGGCATAAAAAAAATGTGATATAGGAGCAGGTGGATTTAGAAGTGGAAACCATTCTCCCCCAGCCCTGGTCCCCAGAGGTGCCTAGCTGGTGGTGGCCGTCTAGCCAAACAGCTGGTGTGAGGTTTCTGGTCTGCAGCCAGGCCCCTGACCACTGGCCCGCATGCCTGTTTGCACAGAGAGCTGTGCTGACACTTGCTTTCCTCCGCTTTGCTGTTTTTCAGAGTGAAAACTTAACTGTTTTTTCTTTCTTTTTAACTTTGTATTTTATGTTGGAGCATAGCCAGTTAACAACATTGCGATAGTTTCTGAGGGACAGCTATGGGCCTAAGTTAACAAAGTTAATAACGGGTATTTTTTAACTTTGACCAGAGTTGTATGTATATTCATTAAAATTCTAGTTAAAACCACACAGTAGGAGTTTTTTATGATAACTTGAAAATGATTGGGAAATGTGTTTGAAAGAAGAGGTCACCATCAGATCAGATGAGAGTGTGGCAGCACTGCCCCCGCCCACAGTAGCTCGCAGTGGAGTGAAGGCCCAGAAATGAGACCGGTTAATGGGACCCAGGGGTGAGCCAGAAACGAAGCCAAGAGCGTGTGAGAATTTAGGGCACCTCTGATCACTGGTGGTTCTTCTGCGAGTGCTGGGGGCCCCTGGCCAGACCCCGTGCACAGAGTGGGCACCCAGAGGGCTGTGGGTGGCTCTGGCCCTGTCGCTGACCTGCCTCTCCCTCTCTCAGAGCTTCTGCGCGTCCGCGGTGAAGGCCCCAGCGCAGGTCATCGTGCTCCGGGCCCTCGCCTTCCTGGCCTGTGCCTTCCTGCTGACCACCGCGCTTTACGGCACCAGCAACCCCTTTGCCCCGGGAGCCCCGCTGCCCCCGACCCTGCCACCTGGTAGCAATGGCTCGGCCCCACCAGAGAATGGAACAGCCACCGGGGCTGAGGGCTGGCGGCAGCTGCTGGGCCTGCTGCCCGAGCACATGGCCGAGAAGCTGCGTGAAGCCTGGGCCTTCGGGCAGAGCCACCAGATGGGCGTCGTGGCACTGGGCCTGCTCACCTGCCTGCTGGCCATGCTGCTGGCTGGCCGCCTCAGGTGCGTGAGGGGCAGGGACGCAGTGGGAGGAAGCTCAGCGGAGGCAGGGGCCCTGGGGGCCACACTGCGTCATCCTCTCCCCACCCCAGGCTCCTCACCTCGGTCGGGCAATGGTGACCTAGCTCACAGGGTGTAGTGCTTGCCTCTGCAGATGCAGACCCTGTCCTGAACGGCATCCCCTCCCTCTCACCGCAGCTCTGAGGGAGGTTTCCTTGCCCCATTGTACAGACTAGAACACCGAGGCTCAGAAACACTGACTCGAGCCATGGGGCGAGGAAGTGTTGGAAGCAGCATTCAGAGCCCCGCATTCTGCTCGGGCCCTCAGTGCTCTCCTCTGAGCAGGGCCGGAGGGGATGGAGGAGGCAGGAGGTGGGGGGCGGGAGGGGCCTCACCCCCACCGCTGGGCCCTCACTCCCACTCTCCCCACAGGCTCCGGAGGATCGACGCCTTCTCCACCGGCCTGTGGGCCCTGCTGCTGGGGCTGCACCTGGCTGAGCAGTACCTGCAGGCCGCCTCACCCAGCTGGCTGGACACGCTCAAGTTCAGCACCACGTCCCTGTGCTGCCTGGTGGGCTTCACGGCAGCCGTGGCCACGAGGAAGGCGACGGGCCCGCGGAGGTTCCGGCCCCGAAGGTCAGAGAAGCAGCAGTGACTGCGGGGGGAGGACGGACGGACCAGCAGGCCCCGGGCTTTGCCCGCAGCCCAGGCAGGGCACCTCGTCCTGCTCCTTTCTACCTGCCTCACTCCCGCCCCACCCCCCACCTCAGGGTCCTGGCCCAGCCCCTCCACTTCCCCTAGGAGTCAGGCGCCCCATTCCTTTCTAGCTCCACCAAGCCACCCCCCCAACCAGCACCCCCAAGTGCTTTCTAGCTGGTCACCACTGCCGCCACCTTTCTGGCCAAAGACCCCACCGCCACTGCTCTGAGACCAGAACAGGGCAGCACCCATACTGCCTGCCTCTGCCCCGTGGCTTCCACTGGCAGCTCAGGCACCCCCACACTGGCCATGGCCCCATTCCTGGCACTGACACCATCGAAAGACGGGCACGGGCCTGCTCTCTGCTCCTTCTCTCACCTTGCCCGTCTCTGAGCCCCAACACGGGCTGGCGATGGTGGCTACAGGCTGGGCCCTTGCCGCATGGCCTGACCACTCGGGCTGCTGGGTGTGGGCAGGTGCCGCGGAATCAGGGCCAAGCAGAGCCCCCTGCCTCATCCCACTCTCGTTTCTCTGGCTTGTCCTTTTGGTCTTACCTGTTGTTCAGACAGCCCCCCAGGAGCTCATGAAACCAGGAGGAGGCAGGGCTGACACCCTGGGTCCCCTGCTCTGAGAACTCGTTATCCCTCAGCCTCCTTCCCCAGGGATGGAGAATGCAGTTCTTAGACCCAGACTGGCCTTGACCATGAGTTTATGGGGCGAGGCCCATGTGGAGGTGGAGGGTAGAAAATCGTGCTTCTCCCGTGGTCAACAGGTTTCTCCTAACGGCCAGGCCATGGTGGGAGATCGCCCAGAAGGGTGGGGGGAAAGGTCTACACATTCTTTACTTCCCTATCTTTTTGGCACTGCTGTGAGCCAGACAGCGTAACTGGGGCACACACACTTTGCCCACTCTCCTGGGAAGCCCCTGGCTCTGCCCTGGAAAGGCAGGACCCCAACCCTTACATCCCAGCCCTCCACTCACTCCCTGCAGGGCTGGGGTTCAGGCTTCCTGGGCCAAGGTGGCTCTGATTGGCAGGTAGCGGGGCCCTGCCCCCCTCTCTCCATGCCAGGATGTCCCCAGTTTCCTCCCAAAACCCCACCTCCATTATTATGCCCAGAAAAAGTTCCAACTGCCCGAAGTTAGCCCTGGGTAAGGGGCCCAAGGGACATGCAGGCCCATGACACCGGGTCCTTGTCCCTTGTCCCTCTTTGGCTTGTCACCACTTTCCTCCTGGCCTCTGGAGCCCCATGGGGAGGCTCCTGCTTTCCGCCTCCTCGTGGAGCAGCTGCAGAGTCCACAGGGCCTCGGCCTCACTCTCCTTGGGCCAGACCCCACCACCCCTTCCTGTGCGCCATCTGTACAATGAGAGCTGGACCCCTCCAGGGCCCTGGGGTGCTGGCGTGAGAGTGGACATGCTCTGGAGGCTGTTCTCAGCCTGGGGGCTGCCTCCCAGGGCTGTGCGCCGAACCAC
>SJYV01051883.1:4083557-4177855 GCA_006410875.1 Neotragus pygmaeus | reverse complement strand
TGCCTCCCAGGGCTGTGCGGGGGGGGGGGGGGTAGAGCAAGGCTGCGCACCCCTGCAGGGCCTCATGTCCTACTTTAAGCGTGGTGAGCACGAGCCCCGCTCCAGGTGTGGACCTGGGGAACTGCACGAGCCAGTCAAGTGTGCGAGGGTGACACCCGGAAAAGGGCTGTCACCTCACTGAGCCTACAGGGTGAGTGAAGAGTGCCCAGCTCAGGCCCCATCCCCACCATCCTTCCGTTCTCGGGGTCCTGAGAAGCCAGCCCACCCACCCACCTGTGTATTGGGTGGCGCTGCACCCTGATACATGGGCGGAGAGCTGGGTGAGTCAGGAGCTGGGCCCAGCTTGCTCTGGGTGGAGGGTGAGGGGGAAGAGCACTGACAAGGTGGAGTGGGGTGGCCGGCCTGTCCCTCGCCTCTGAGCCGGTCTCCCGGAGAGGGGCGGTGGGAGCCAGGCGGGCAACCTGTGTCTGTTGGCTGTGTGTCCCCTGGTCTCTGGAATCTCCTGTTCTCAAGGAAACTGGCAGCATGGTGCTAATTACTGCTTTTCTTGGCATTGAGTAGAAGCAGGACATCTGTGTGTATGTGTGTATTTAAGTTAAATTATTTATAATAACCGTAACCAGCTCTCAGGCTGGCCAGGAGCCTGCTGAGCAGACATCTCTCCTGCCCTCTAGTGGGCGGGGACGGAAGGACACCCTTGTGTCGTGAGATGGACCTCATCGAAGGAAGGCTTCCTGGCATTTTTAGAGTTTGTGTGATTTTTAAAACCACGCATCTATCCCTTCAAATTCCATTACATGGAGCATATTTCAGCACCTTCCGACATTACTGGCGACAGCGAGGAAGTGCAGGCACCGCTGGGACCGTGGCTCATTCCCTGGGAGTGTGTTGGCCTCCTCTCCCCTCTACTGGGGACCACCACCAGACCCTCCAGAATGGGGGGTGGGGGCGTGGGACCATCTTCTCCCCCCTCCCAGGCCAAGTAGTCTCCCTCATAATGCTTTCCCAGGAGCCCCTGAGAGGCCAGTGTCCCCTCTGCCTGCGACTGTCGCCGAGTCCCGTCCTTTCTGTTGTGTAGACGTGGATGACTGTCTAGTGACCCTGTAATTGCTGTAACCACAACTCCTGGCCTTAGATGTAGTGTGTTTGATGCTGTATTTTCAATAAATGCCTCCGGGGCCCTGCTCTGACCGGGGGGCGTCAGGCACCACGTCTTTTCTGTTTTTTCTTTCTCGTTCCTTCAGAGACTTCTTTGCCAGGGGCGGGGGCTTCGAGGGACGGGAGCGCCCACCAGAGTCAAGTTTGGGAGCTGGCGACATGGGCCCCGAGCAGCTCAGGGCCCACCGTCCTCAGGTGGCGTGTTTATTTCCTTGTCTCCCTAAGCTGCTCCTTAAATGTCATCCTCTCTCCCCTCCTGGCCTGGGCCAGGATGGGGTTGGAAAACAAGAGGCCCCCCTCTGTCAGACGGGGTGCAGTGCAGCCAGCAGCCCGCCGCTTCCCCAGAGCCCCTCCATCACAGTGGGCACACAGGCTTGGGTTCCGGGGCCGGACGCCTCTCTGAGATGCGGTTCGAGGGCGCAGGTGGTCTCTTGGTTGCGGGAGGCGGGGGGCGGTGTTAAGAGGAAGCATCGGGACTGTCTTCTGTGGAGCCAGGACAAAGGTTCATGCCTGACACTTCACACGATCTGCTAGTTGAGTGATGCCATCACGTGTCCCAACAAGAGGGTCAGACTGAAGAACCGTCCCCCCCAACCCCCCAACCCCCCAGTGCCACGTTGTTCACTCGCANGGAAAGGGGCTTCTGAACTCAACTGGAGTTCTGAGTCCTTTGAACAGTCGGCCAGCTGAGGTCGTAAACACCTGATTTAGTATCTGGGGAGCCTCACTCCGAGGCCGGCATTCCAGGGCCTTCCCCGCCCCCACCCCCATCCTGGGCTCCCCTCCTCTCCTGCTCCTTCCATCTCACACATTCCAGGAACCAGGCCCTCAGCTGTCGGCCCTGCTCCCTGTCTTCCCACCAGCTCAGATGTGCTCAGATGCAGGAGTCAGAAACAGCCCTCCCCCACCACACACACACCCTCCCCTCACCCACTGAGCGCTCACAGGCCCAGAACAAAAACACACCACAAATAGAAATCAAAGCCTGAGAAAGAATCAAGGAGCCATGACCCAGCCGTGGGAAAGGCTGTGTGGCCTCTGCCAAGTCACTTAACCTCTCTGGGTTTATTTCCTCATCTGTAAGATGGGGTAAAGGTACCAACATTGAGGAGTTGTCCTGAGTAGGTGAGAAAAGATGCAAAACGCGAGATGCAGGTGTGATGTTTGACCCAGGAGTGAAGCCCCCCACGGACTAAGGGTCCTTACCGGACTTTCCCCTCACTCCCACCTCCGCGGACGCTAGGCCTGGGGCTGCCCCCTCACCATTTTCCTGTAAGGCCACGGGTGGCAGGGGGCTGCCACAGTCTCAGCTGGGGTAGAGCTTCTGCAGCCGAGCTCTCTGGCTCCACTTCCTGTTTTTCTCCCCAACGAATTTTGCACCATTGCTCTTTCATCAGGCCTTGCTGGGGAGTGAGGGGGGCGGGTGAAGGCGGAGGCCTGCTGGGAAGGCGAACTGGGGAAGCAGGAAAGAGGAGTGTGCTGTGGCCCCGTGCCCTGCCTCCCAGCTGCGAGCTCTGGACTCTGTGGGCTCCCACTCAGAGTAAACTAGGATGCTAGGGGCTGGGAGGCTGGTTAAGGGGGAGGCTAGGAGGCTGCCTGATAAAAGGAGGAGGGGGTAATATGTTCTCACTCTCAATCAGGAAGCAGCGTTCCTATGCTTGGGGTAGGCCTGAAGGATGGACTGATCCAGGCTGCAGCCACACCTCTGCTGATACGAGGGGCGGAGGGGCCACTCTGAAAGGTGGCCCAGCCTCCCTGCCTCCCTGATGCTCTCTGAGCATCCGGTTTCAGTGTCATTGGGTGTAACGACCCTGCTGGAAAGAAATGAAAGGGCTGTTCCCACATTGGCAGAGACCAGTAGGACCTCTGTCCTTGCTCTCCCTTGCCCGCAGGCCCCTGACCATTTTCCTGGGCAAAGCCTGACTTGTCCAGCCATGACTGCGTCATTCATTCATTCAGCATTTCTACAGACTCACTTGTTACACTCTGGGTGCTTGACACGGAGTTTGCAGCCAGGGAGTCAGGCCACATCCTTGCAAAGTCCCTGCTCCCAGGGAGCAGCCGAGCATCCAGGCGGTCACCCAAGTCTGCAGTGAGAATGGCATAGCCTGGAATAGACTGGGGGTTCCCTCTGGGCGAGGGAACCAGGCAGGTAACCCCTGTGCTGAGTAGTCAAGCAAATATAAAGTGGTGGGGAGGGACAGAAAGAGGAGTGAGGAAGGGCACTCCAGGCAGAAGGAAAAGCATGAGCAAAGGCCCAGAGTCAGAGAGCAAACCCAGGGTATCCTGGAGCTCCAAGTCACAGTTCAGGGTGCCACATGGAGGACGGCCCGCAACTCTGGGGGGTCAGCTGGGTTGACTCCTTTGATTTTCTGATGACTTCCTTGCTCTTGATTGAAGGCAAAAGGAGAAGAGGGCAGCAGAGGATGTGATGGTTAGATAGCATCACTGACTCAATGAACATGAATCTGAGTAAACCCCAGGAGACAGTGAAAGACAGGGATGCCCGGTATGTTGCAGTCCATGAGGTCACAAAGAGTCAGACACGACTTAGCAACTGAACAACAATCTTGTTCTTGAACCTCAGCCTCACCTGATACCCAGTATAGGTCACTCGCCCACCACACAAATGTTTCTGAGAATCTGAAATCAGCCCCGTTAGCTAAAGGAAGAACGAGGACTCCATGGCAAGGGTATAGTGTGTACACATGGAACCCAGAGACACAGCCCAGCTTTGGGGTCCCAGAACCAGACACCCCTGGACACTCTCTCAGCACTGTTGGCTGGTCACCACTCACCCACCTGCAGCACTGAATGAATCAGATGAATGAACGACACAATCACAGCTGTCCAAGTCAGGCTTTACCCAGGAGAATGGTCAGGGGCCTGCGGGCAAGAGAGAAAGGACAGAGGTCCTGCTCGTTCCCCCAGTGTGGGATCCTAGATCCCTTGCCCCAGATAGAACTGTTTCCAGGTCCCAAGACTTTTGAATCAGTCCTCTGACCCAGAGGACTATGGCTAGGGGTCAGGCTCCTGTGCAAGTTGCCTGTCCCCATGACCACATGAGAGAGGGTGCCCAGAAAGGGGGACAGATGGACTGTCTGTCCTGCCTTGCCCCTATTCCCTGTGCTGTTCTCCAGCGGCTTTCCCAAGGCATCTCCGTTCCAGTTACACTTGCTTAACCTGACATCGCAATCTTAACCACAGATGCCTCACCCCTTGTGAAGCAACCCAAATCTTTCAAACCACTGTGCCCGAGGCTTCATCCCTAGCTGATCCCCACCCCCTCTGTTTTCTTCTTACTTTCTCTCTAATCTTTTGGCTGAGCCACACAGTATGTGAACTCTTAGCTTCCCCACCAGGGATCGAACCCGTGTCCCCTGCACTGGAAGCACAGAGTCTTAACCGCTGGACCACCAGGGAAGTCCTCCACCCCCTATATTTCTGTTGAATCTCCTCTGTAGTGGCTCCTCAGGATCCACCTCAATCGATAGACTAAATGATCAATTTAATCTACCCTACTGTAATTGATCTAAAGAAGGCTGATCGCCGAAGAACTGATGCTTTCAAACTGTGCTGAAGAAAACTCTTGAGAGTCCCTTGGACAGCAAGAGGATCAAATCAGTCCATTCTAAAGGAAATGAACCCTGAATATTCATTGGAAGGACTGATTTTGAAGCTGAAGCCCAAACACTTTGGCCACCTGATGCAAACAGCTGACTCATTGGAAAAGATCCTGATGCTGGGAAAGACTGAAGGCAGAAGGAGAAGGGGGCAACAGAGAACGANTTCATTGGAAGGACTGATTTTGAAGCTGAAGCCCAAACACTTTGGCCACCTGATGCAAACAGCTGACTCATTGGAAAAGATCCTGATGCTGGGAAAGACTGAAGGCAGAAGGAGAAGGGGGCAACAGAGAACGAGATGGTTGGATGGCATCACTGATTCAGTGGACACGAACTTGGGCAAACTCCGGGAGATGGTGAGGCTCAGAGAGGCCTGGCGTGCTGCAGTCCATGGGGTCAAAAAGAGTCGGACATGACTTGGTTACTGAACAACAATTGTACTTGATCTATAGATCAAAAAAATGCAGCACCATACAGAGCACACGAAACAGCCTTCTAGACGGGCAGAGTGAATGAAGCTTCAGGAACAAGCTATCATGTGGGATTTGCTCGGTGGGTTAACTTCCTTGGCCCCCTTGTTGGCAAAAGTGGCTGCCCCAGGTTCTGTCCACTGGGAGGAGATCCCTTGTCTAGAGTTTTTCAGGCCTGACCTTGTGAGGTTCTTGGGAAGACTTTTTGTTTTCTTTCTTTCTTTCATTTTTGCCACACAATGCAGCACGTGGAATCTTAGTTCCCTGACCAGGGATTGAACCCTCAACTCTGGCATTGGAAACACAGAGTCTTAACCACTGGACCACCAGGGAAGGCTTTTTCTAGGAGGGGATGCATGGACATTCCAGTGGTTCAGTGGTTAAGATTCTGTGCTTCCAGTGCAGGGGGCATGGGTTCAATCCCTGGTCGGGGAACTAAGATCCTGCACGCTGCACAGAAAAAAAAAAAAGGAAGAAGAAGAAATAGAAAAGAAAATTAGAAAAGGATGCAGCTGCCCCATCAGGCGGTTTCTTGTTGGTACCAGTAACTTGAGCCTAGGAGTTGTCCAGAGTTTAAGACATCACAAGCCCCAACTTCTAGGCTTCAGGATTTCCTGGAGTTTCAGCCCTCATGAAACCTGAGTTGGTGGCCTGTCAATTTTATTTTGGGTCATGTCATCTACCAACATCCAATTCTATGAAGTCCTGTCCAGCTCAATACTCGGCCTTAGGCTAGACCGTGCCTCAAGGCTGGGGTTTCTCAGCAGCAAGCACGGTGGCAAGTTTCTTCTTTCAACCTAAAGATGAGAAGGGGAATCATCATCTGACTTAGGATGGAATGAAGATTTCTATCTCTAAATATTCTTGCCGGCTTCCCTGGGGGCTCAGTGATAAAGAACAAACTGCCAATGCAGGAGACACAGTTTCAAGCCCTGATACGGGAAGATACCACATGCTGCAGAGCAACTAAGCCTCTGCACCACAGCTACTGAGCCCACGTGCCGCAACTACTGAAGCCCAAGCACCTAGAGTCTGTGCTCCACAGCAAGAGAAGCCACCGCGGTGAGAAGCCTTCGCACCACAGCTGGAGAGCAGCTCCCACCTGCTGCAATGAGAGAAAAACCTGAGCAGCAATGAAGACCCAGCGCAGCCAACAATACAAGTAAATAC
Organism: Neotragus pygmaeus; assembly: GCA_006410875.1. Taxonomy (NCBI): domain Eukaryota; kingdom Metazoa; phylum Chordata; class Mammalia; order Artiodactyla; family Bovidae; genus Neotragus; species Neotragus pygmaeus. The sequence continues at coordinate 4,171,431 of SJYV01051883.1, read as the reverse complement.
ATTTTTAAAAATTAATAAATATTCTTGGAATGTTAACCATCCCTGCCCTCAGGTCACTTGGCAATGGAAGGCTTCAGAGGGACCAGACATTGAGGACTGTTCACTCCTAGGCCTTTCCCCGTTATCCCCATTCCAACTGCTGAGCCTGCAGACCTTCTGTTCTTCTTCTGTTAACACCCATGTGTGCCAACATGCGTGTTAGAAACAGGTGAGGCAGACACCGAGGCTGCAGCTCATAGCATGGGCATGATTAACGGACCCTGGATAGTCACCTGCTATAGGGAAAAAGGAATCTCCCTTAACAGAGCTTAATATTTGTCCTACTTTTTTCATGATCTTCAGAAGAATGGAACAGAACTGAACTCACCTTGTAGCACCTTCTAAAGATAGCTAGATGTAACAGACAGACTGATAGCCTGGACATTTTGCTACCAAGTTTCCTAAAGTTTCAGCCTGATAAGCACAAGATCTGGGCTTCATGAGACCATTGAAAATAATTGAACTGATCTATTACCACATAGCAAGACCTCCTGGTGTCTTCTCCCAGGACAAGGATTCCTCACTGCCCTTCATTCTGCTTCAAGTCATATAGTTTCAGTATTCAATATCCTGTGACAAGCCATAATGGAGAAGAATATGAAAAAGAATGTATATATACAACTGAGTTACCTTGCTGTACAAAAGAAATTAACACCACAGTGTAAATCGACTATCCTTCTGTAACATTTTTGAAAGAGATACCTAGTTTCTTTGCAAAGCTGTTTCTTTCAACACCCTCCTTCTGATAGAATGTCTGTTTATTAATGTTTGATTGTTTCAAATAACAGAACCCAACTCAACAGAGTGAGTGAACTAGGTGAACTATTGGCCTTCCAAAATTCATGCCCACTTCAACCTCGAAATATGACCTTAACTGGAAATACGTTTTTGCAGATCTAATGAGTCAAGATGAGGTTGTGCTGGATGAGAGTGTCTTTATAAGAAGAGGGAAATTCAGACAAAGAGACAGAGGCATAGGGAGAATGCCCTTTGGAGAGGGGCAGAGATTTGGTTGATAAACATAAGAGAGAGGCATGGAAGAGATTCCCTTTCAGAACTTCTGCAGGGAACCCACCCTGTCAACACCTCAGTTTCAAACTTCTAGCCTCCAGAACTGTGAAGGAATAAATTTCTGTTGTTTTGAACCATTCAGGTTGCAGTCATTTATCACAACAACTCTGGGAAGTGGGTCCAGATTTAAAGCAGCATGTGAAGCCAGGCTTAAGGGTGTAGGGGGTTTTCAGAAGAATCCAAGGGCAAGGACGCATTGAGACCTCAAAAAGATGAGAGCTGAAAAGTTGCCCAAATCTTCACTCTCATTTGTGATCCTCACTTCCTCTCCATGCATCTGCTTTAGGGGTCATCTCTCAATCTTTCTTGCTCAGCAGCCTCTCTGATTTCTTTAGTCTTTTTATTTTTTTATTACACTTTTTTTTTCTGGCCATGCTGCCTAGCACATGGGATCTTAGTTCCCCAACCAGGGACTGAACTTGAGTCCCCTGCATTGGAAGTGTGGAGTCTTTTTAAAATATATTTACTTTATTTTGGCTGTGTCAGATTGTGCCATCCGGGCTTCTCTCTAGTGGCATGCGGGCTCGGTAGCTGGGCACTGCTCAGGCTTAGGTGCCCTGCAGCATGTGGAATCTTAGTTCCCCAAACAGGGATCGAACTCAGGTATCCTGCATTGGAAGGTGGAGTCTTGACCACTGGATCTCCAGGGAAGTCCCTTCTTTAGTCTTTTTGATGGGCATGAGAGGTCCTACAATGCCCCAGCTTACATGTCACAGCACCCAAGCTCCAGGGACCTGAAGAAACATTATTCCCCTGGTTTTAACTCCATATTCCCATCAAGATCACTACTTGGCAAACATGGCACCAGGTGACCACTCTTGGCCCCATCAACTCAGGCAGGCTCAAAGACAAGCACATCTGACCCAGACAGCAGTGTAGCCACAGGCATGCACTGGGGGGAGTGTGTCTAGAGAAAGGAGTTGAACACAGTACCCACCCCGCCCCCCTCCCCTGCAAGAGCGCTGTGCTCTCACCAACTGATACCTTGCTCATTTGGAATTCCCGTTGGCTGAGGACCTGCTATCCACTGACAGACCTCCCAGATGCCACCCGCATTCCCAAAAGAGTCCTTCTCCTGGGTACTCATCCCTGTACAGGGTCACCCTGTTCTTGATTTGCAGACGCTTGACCATCTTGACCAGGACACTTGATACTTGACACTTGGCTGCAGTGCACTATGACTGAAGCCCAGGCAGGATCGAAAGATGGCTCGTGTAATGTATTGATGTAAAGAGGGGTTAGAGAGATTGGCTCTAACTTGGGGAGTGGAAATAAAGTTTTACATTTTTTGCATTTTTATTACACATTTGGCAAAGTGTGACTAGAAAATGAAATGGAAAGAAAAACATCTGTCACCTTCCTCCCACACAGTTTTCACTGTCCTAAGCCACCTCCTACTACACACGTGTGTGTGTAGGGTGCTTATGTAGTGATACCCAGCACAGAGACAATTCTGCATGGAGCCCTTGTCTCTTGATGGTGGGATCACCTCCTGTGATGCTACAGGTCTTCACAATCACTATTTTCAATGGCTGCATACTATCCCATTCTGTGGATGGACCATGCCTTCCTCTGGACCGTTCTGGCCAGGGGAAGACCCTCCACGATGCAAGGTGACTCATCTTCTTCCTCCCATTTTTGGTTCATGGGCCAACTTACTGCTGCAGCTCGTCCAATAGACCCCTCACCCTCCTTGTCACCCGACCTCTGAGTTCCCCAAATAGGGATCGAACTCAGGTACCCTGCATTGGAAGGTGGAGTCAGGTGACAAGGAGGCTGCCATCTACTGGTGAAGCTATCGACCTAGGCACATGGGGTCTGCTAACCCTCACCTGCCAACTGGGTGACCTTGGCCAGTTACCCAAGGCACTGCCTCAGTTTCTTCCTTCAAAAAACGGGGAATAAAAACACCCAATACACATGGTTACTAAAGGTTAAGACAGGATAATGAACAAAAAGGGTGCAGGCTGACTGCTCAACAATATTCCTGCCTTTTTCATGTTTATGTAACCCAGATGAGTCCCACCTGGGATGAGATGATTGGATGGCATCACTGACTCAGTGGACATGAGTTTGAGCAAACTCCAGGAGACAACGAAGGACTGGGAAGCCTGGAGTGCTGCAGCCCATGGGGTCACAAAGAGTCAGACACAACTTAGCAACTGAACAACAACAGACCCTCACCATAAGGCCACATCTTGTAATTTTCACTTTACTGGTTGTGTAATATTCCAAAGAAGGAATGGGTGTGAATCAGTTTCCTGTGGCTGCTGTAGCAAATTGCCACATGCCGTGTGACTTAAAGCAACAGAAACCTGTTTTCTCACAGTTCCGGGGGCCAGAAATTCAAAATCAAGGTGTCAGCAGGGCTCCCCCTCCATAGACTCTAGGGGAGACTCCTGCCTGGCCTCTTCAGCACCTAGTAGCTGCAGGAGGTCCTTGGCTGGTGGGCACATTCTTTCAGTCTCTGCCTCTGTCTTCACATGCCCCTCTCTCATTCCTGTCTCTGTGTCCTCCTCATAGTCTGTCTTGAATTTTCCTCTGTGTTTCTCTCTTTAAAAACATTATTTATTTATTGGGCTGCATTGAATCTTAGTTGCAGCACTCAGGACCTTTAGTTAGGACATGTGAACACTTAGTTCTTGACCAGAGATTGAACCCAGACCCCCTGCATTGGGAGCTCAGAGTCTTAGCCACTAGGTCACAGGGAAGTCCTTGTCTTTCTCTTGCTGATGGTTTTTCTGTCTGTGGCAGGGAGAGTAACCAGCGGTATGCCTTCTCATTGAGGTTGTAAAGGTTTCACATGACGCTGCTCCTCAGAATGGGCACTGTTAAAGATAGCTAGCTATCTAGAGGGGACTTTTCTCAGTAGACAGGCACTTTTAGAGCAGGAGTAAGGTGTGTGCTAGGTTATGGGTGGGAAACATTTAACTGCATTTAGCACTATGTCTTCTGCACTGTATTTGCAAAATGTTAACCGGCTCCAGGCCATTTTCACTGAAGCATGTCTTTTTAGTCTCACAAGCTCTCTGAAGTTGGCCTCACAACTTTTTATTATCATTTTACAGAGGAAGGGACAGACTGGAAGATGTGGGAGCAGGACTGGATCTCAGGCTTCCCAGAAGAGAAGGTTCAAAAATATCCATCCTCCCAACTCCAGCAGATCTCCAGGGCTAGAGAATAAAAGCCTTGCCTTTGAACTTTCTGCACTTCGACCCCTCTCTTTCTGTGGCTCTGCCTCACCTCCCAAACCACTGTGTTCCAGGCTGTTGTTGGTTTGTTTGTTTTTTTTTTTCCTGGCTGTGCCGCACAGAATGTGGGATCTTAGTTTCCCAGCTAGGGTTTGAACTTCTACCTCCTGCATTGGAAGTGTGGAGTCTTATACCACTGGACAACAAGCGAAGTCCCTGTATGTCAAGCTTTTAACACAATGCCCCTGGTTGCACATCCTCTATGGTCTCAAGGGATTCAGCTTGGCCCTTCTCCACCTTCCCCCAACATCATTCTAATATTTTTTCTTTAAATAAAATCTTAATTTTAGAATAGTGTCAGATTTACAGAGAAGTTGCTAAGATAGTATAGGGCGTTCTCATACACCCCATACTGGTTTCTCTGTTGCTAACATCTTACATTGTTGCTGTTGTTCAGCTGCTAAGTTGTGTCTGACTCTTTGTGACCCCCATGGACTGCAGCACACCAAGCTTCCCTGTCCTTTGCCATTGCCCGGAGTTTGTTCAAACTCATGTCTATTGAGTTGGTGATGCCATCCAACTATCTCATCCTCTGCTGTCCCCTTCTCCTCCTGTCCTCAGTCTTTTCAATCATCAGAGTCTTTCCCAATGAGTCAAGCTTTTTAATCAGGTGGCCAAAGTACTGGAATTTCAGCTTCAACATCAGTTCTTCCAATGAATACTTAGGACTGATTCCCTTTAGGATGGACTGGTTTGATCTCCTTGCAGTCCAGGGAACTCTCGGTAGTCTTCTCCAATACCACGTTCAAAAGCATTAATTCTTCAGCACTCAGCCTTCTTTGTGGTCCAACTTTCAACATCCTACATTACTACAGTATATTTGTCACAAGTACATAATTATTAACTAAAGTTCATACTTCATCCAGACTACCTTAGTTTTTACCTAATGTCCTTTTTCTCTTCCAAGATCCTATCCAGAACATCACGTGACGTTTCATTGTCAGGTCACCTTAGGCTGCTCTTGGCTGGGACAGTTTATCCAGTTTTCTGTCTTGGATAAAATTGATGGTTTTGAAGAGGACTGGCCAGGTACTGTTTAGACTGTTTCCTTATTTGGGTTTGCATGCTTGGTTTTTTTTTCCCTTGGTTTTTTTTGTGTTTCCCTCATGACTAGACTGGTATTTATCAGCTCTTCGTAGAAAGACCACAGAACAAAGTGTCATTCTCACTATGTCACACCAAGGGTGCATGCTGTCAACATACTTACTGCTGATGATGGGGACCTCGGTCACCCGGCCGAGGTGGTGGCTGCCAGGTGTGTCCACTGCGAAGTCCCTCTTTGTCCCCCTTCCACTCTGTCCTCTTTGGAAGAAGCCAACAAGCCCGTACTGAAGGGGTGATGACTTAAGCTCCTCCTCCATGAGGGCTGGTGAAGTTTCTTCCTGAATTATCTCATCTGTGCAGAAGATTGGTCAGGTCTCCCTTGTTTATCTATTTATATCAGTCTGGACTCACAGATATTTATTTTATACCTTGGGTGTTTTTTTGTCATTCACTTAAAAATAATTTATTAAGTTAAATATAGTGACAACTCTTATGACAGTAAAGATGAATAAAAATTGTCTCTGGGAACTTCCCTGGTGGTCCAGGGGCTCCCGGTGCAAGGGGCCTGGGTTGGATTCCTGGTCAGTGAACTAGATCCCAGATACCACAACTAAGACCCAGTATAGCAAAACAAACAAATAAAAATTTTTCAAAAAGATCTCTGCCTTCAAAAATTTTAAATTCTCAAAAAATTTAAATTCTCAATCTTTCCTGCTTATTGTGATTAGTTTTGAATTTTCTAATTTCTCTTCCCAGATTTATTTTTGTAGATGTATTCATTTGTTTCTTAGAAGTTTATGGCTATATCAGTAGCATGGGAGATATGAACTAAACTTTTAAGGTGGCAACCCTCCAGGCAAATGATTGTAGCCCTGCAGGAGAGTGCCTTGAGGGCTATGGTCTCATGGCTGATTATTAACATCTTATAATATGTCCGTAGAGGAAAAGTTGGGTAAGATTTTGGACCTTTGGTTCTAATCCACTACTACTTTATTTGCTTGCTCAAACTGTCCCCTCATTGGCCACTGGAAACCTGTTCAGTTCACTAGCGTGTCCCGTGGACTGGCCCTATCACTGTGGTGCTTTGTTTTGCTGTTTTGTGCTGTTCTTTTCTTTCCAGCACTGTAAGACGCTCCAGGCTCATCTTGTCTATTTCCTGCCTCCATCAAAGAATCAGCCGTTTCTCCAAAGAGCCTTGGTTCCTTTTATCAAGGACTGTGGGATTAGAGACCCAGAGCTGGGTGCTGGCTGGGTGTGTGCTCATTGCTTCCTGAGGGTTACAGTTTCTACAACTTAAGAGCTGGCAGACCAAGAAAGTGTATAAGCACATATTGTAGACTTTTAAATATGTAAGTCACAGCCCACTCCTCCCAGCCCAGCTTAGAGCCCTCCCTCTGCTCTCATCACNCAGGTTGACATTCTCCCAGCACTCCCTGTCTTGGTGAGTGAAAATTTTAGCATCCAGTTCCTCCAGTGAGAAATCCTCTCTCGATAACCCAGCTTCCAGGTCTTGTGGAGATCCTGTCCACCCGTGGACTCCCTGTTGACTTCCATTCCAGCCCAGCCACCATCTGCCCTCTGTGGACAGCTCAGGAGCCTCCCCAGTGGTCTAAAGTAGACCTCCTCAAATCTAGTTCCAATACTAAGCTCAAGTGGTCTTCTCAAAAGTCATATATTATCATGTGATTTTTTGATTAAAAATCCTCCAATGCTACTTCTGTTCACTGTTAGAGACCAGGGTCCTCAACCAGGCTCACCATGCCCTCCTGGCCTGGCCCCATGTGGCAGCCCAGTCTCCTCATTTTCTGGGCCTCGAGCCAGCCAGCTGTTCCCTCAGCCTGGAATGTTCTTACCATCCCTTTCAGAGCCTAGGTTGATACCCACTCAGCTGACAAAGCTCAGCTCAGTAGTGTTTTCTTCAAGAGATTTGTGTGTACTTTTTTTGGTGTTGTGTGCTTCTCCATAGTGTTCATCTTATTTTTATTTGCTTTATTATTGGATTGATATCTGGTTGTCTCATGAGTCTGTAAGGTGCATGAGGGCAGGGGCCATGTCTGTTTGCATTCACCAAATCTCAGTTCAGAACCTGAAGACAGCAAACAGTTGATGAGTATTTGTTGCATGAATTAATTCACTAACAGCCAGCAAGTGACAGAGCCAAGATTTCAACTCAAAAGCTCAGTGTCTCCTGTCTTTAGTATGTGGCTAGAACTCTAAATGGTCAGGTGTGGGNGGCCCACGTACCAGGTTCAAGCGCAGCGCCCTTGGGATCTGCCCAGTTTGCATACGGAGCGGTCTGGAGCCGACGGATGATTGGGCAGCTTTCATTTCGTTCAGGTGTCCCCAGGAAGGAGGGCGCTGTGGGTCTCGAACCTCACCGCACCATCAGACGGGGCTTCTTTCCCCTGGGGCTCCTGCAGAAACCCCGACAGATGCCACTCCCAGAAATGTCCAGCACGCACGGTCATGCGTGTGTGAGGTGTGTGCCCTGGGGCAGGGAGCTGCTTCCTTTCCCAGGAATCTCCCCGGGAAAGGTTCACTGCTCCAGAGGGACTTTGAAACCGAGAACTAATCCCACTGCTCACTTCCATAGTGTCTGCACACCCACCGCTGGCGCGCCTGAGTGCCTCAGTGTTCTTCTCAAGTGAATGGTGTCATAGGGTTTTTTACATGTATCTTCAGTTAACCATAGGCGCTGAATGAGGGCTCCATTTGCGCTGGAGGAAACCAAGGCTCAGCACAGCGAAAACTTGCTGACCCACACGTTTACAATTAGCTGATCCAGAATCCTGGTTCCTTTAGACGCCAAAGCATTTAGTCATCTGATAGTGTTGCTGTTTGCAGATGAAGAAGAATGTATGTCGCCTAACAGTTTGCTTGGTGTTCGGACCTGGAACATGGGGTGTCCTTTCAGAGCCATAGAGTCTAAGCTACCCACCTGGATGCTCTCCTGTAAAACCCTGCTACCCTTACCCACCAGGTTTGAGGAACATGATAAGTGGGGGTGAAGATTTTTCTGATTTAGAAGGCTGCCAGCAAACACAAGGAGAGCAGAATAGAGTTTTCTTTTCTGTTCTCCCTAGAGCAGAAATCGCCAACCCCTCACATTCCCATGCCCTGCTGTGGCTTAATGTCTTGATGGTGGGATTCTGTCCATCCTGGCTCAGGAGGGCTCTGACTAGCACATACTGAGGTCCATTCTCTTCTGGTGCTTTCAGCAAAGTAGTGGAAAACACCCAGCATGTGGGGGTGGGGTGGGAGGATGAGTACACTCTTAAAACCTAGTTGGCAGTTGCCAGCTCTAAAGACAAGCCAACCTTACTTCCCCTCACCTCTCCACCCACCTTTAGAAACAATGCTGCCGATACAGATGTTTCTGGAATTAGGGCAACTGCCCCAGAGGTCCTTCTGGCCACGCTGATGTCCCTTTCCGGCAGGACAAGCTGCATTTTTGCTGCTTTGGTCCTTGCCCAGGAAGGACGGGTAAAGTACATCTTTGAATGATGCTTGGGGCTCTGTTCTTTCTCTTGCTTTATTATGGATCCCCCTGGGGGCCAAGGCTAAAAACAAGGCAGGCTGGCAGGGAGAGTACCAGCCCCTGGGGGTGCCTACAAGGCAAGACAATCCATAAATAGAGACCAGCCTCAGACCTGGTTAGCTTTGCTTTTGTGCCTATGTCAAGGGAGATTGTGGGGTGGGGGGAGAATGAGGGAGCATGAAGGGTCAGTTCCTGCTTCACCTTGTTTTCCTTCAATTGCACAGTTAAAGGGAGAAGTGAATGTGCAACTTATGAAGCAATTCCCCTTTGGCTAGCTTATTTTTCAAAACCATTTTTGTTTAGAGAGCACCTCCCTCCCTCCAGCTGCTTCTGTGGGTCTGACGGTGGGGCTTGGGGCCCCACCAAGTGTTTCCTTACCGTGGGACCTCAGAAGAGCTCTTTCCGCCACTCTCCAGAGGACAAACACTTTTCCCAGCCGAGCGGTTGGAGGGGCAGGACTGGAGGGCAAGGCTCCCAGGAGGGTCAGGGAGGGTCAGTGCCCTGCTGCCCCCGGGTCAGAGTCAAGACGTGTATGGTAATTAGCCCCCAGCCCATGGAGGGTGGTAGGAGTCTGACTGATTTGGGAGAAAGGAAAGCATCTTCATTTTGGGGCCACTGCTGGTGTTTCATAAATGACAAAGGTTGCAAAACTCCTCTCTCCCTGCAGTTAATGCTAAAACTGAATTTTCTTCAACTTGGTTGGTGGAAATCCCCTGCAATCATATCAGAAATGCTGCCAGTTTCAAGGTGGGGGAAAAAAAAAACAAGAAAAAAAACTGGGGAGCCTCTCTCTTCACTCTTTTCCTTGCAGACAAATACTGACTTGCTTTGGGTCATTCCAAAATCTGGCTCCCTCTCCCTTCCCTGGAGGCCAGCACAGCCCCTGGGCCTGAAGTCGGTGCTGCACTGGTGTGGCTTGTAGAAATCTCTACTCCTCCCCGTCAGAGGACTCCCTCAGAGAAGGGCTCTTGGGGCTTCTCCTGGAAATGGGTGTTTTCCAAGGCTGCTTACTTTCTGAGCCGAGTGAGAGTCCTCAGAATGATGGGTGTGTCTGTTCCTAAAGTGGTATTTCAGTTCACTTGTGTTTCACTCACTTTGGGGGAAATTACTTTTTCCACTTAGAGGAAATGCCAGGAACATGAGAGTAAGTGGGATGGGGTGATGGGCCAGGGGAGAGCTGCAGAAAGGGAGTGAACTGCTTGAATTGTATTTTAGTCTTGGAGGGATGCAGTATTCGTTTCCTGTGGCGGTCAATAGCAAATTCTTACAGTTTTTGTGGTCTAAATCAACACAAATGTATTCCCTCATAGTTCTAGAGCCCAAAAGTTCAAAATCAAGGGATCTGTATGGCCATCCTCTCTCCAGGGACCTAGGGAAGCCTCCCCCCTGCCTCTTCCTGTTCTGAGGGCTCCAGCTGTTTTTGGCTTGTGGCAGCATCATCTGATCTCTGGACCTCTGTTCACACAGCTCCTCCTCTCTATCTGTCTTCTCCTCTTGAGTCTCTTAGAGGGATAGCTGTCACTGGATTTGGGGTCCACCTGAACAGTCCAGGATGAATTCATCTCAGGGTCCTTAATTACATCAGCAAAGACCTTTCTGCACAAAGTTAATTTTCCAAATAATTCATAGGTTTTGGGGATGAAGGCAGACATATCTTTAGGCCACCATTCAACCTACTACAGAAGGATGGGAGTGTGTTTCTTTGGTATTTTCTGGGGAAGGTTTGAGCACAGTCATCTTTGCAGAGAATGGAACACTCTCTACATCTGGGCCCTATATTTTCCTGTGGGTGACATCAGGCAAGGATTTCAGAGTCACCAGAGGTCCTGTTGTCACCAGCCTTCCTTCCACCCTTCTGCTGCCCTCTCCCCAGCTTTGTGAACTGGCAGCCGCCTTAGAAGTTAGCTCTGCTATTGGTAGTACCCTCCACAATCAGGGTCCCAAAGGCAGAAAAGAAAATTCCTGGAATTCAAAGGAACTGCCAAGAGACCAAGCTCTTCGCCTGCAGGGAATTGTTTCAGCCTCCTTAGCCTTCTCTGGTCCCACCTGACCTCGGACAGCGCTTTCTCAGCTCAAGGCTTCCCACCTCTGTCTGGGGACACACAGCCCCTCCCAGTTTGGAGTTTCCTCTCTTGAGCAGTTGTTGGGGTGGCTCAGTTTTGTTGCTATGTCTCTATGTCCTCCTCCTGAGCAGCCACCATTGTGAGGTGGGCCGAGATGGGGCTGGTGGTGTGGGAAGGGATTTGGGGAGCCCAATCCCTATTACTGAAGTTTGTAGGGGTGGAAGCTTTCTGGAGGGGCAGGGCTCCTATTCCACCTCCCCATCTAGAATTGCAGGGGGGCATTGCCTTTTTTTGTGTTGGTTGTGAAATCTTGGAGATATACTGTCTTCTCAACAAGGAAGCAGGTTCATAGCTGTGATACTGAAACTTTAAGTCCTTTATATATAGGCGGGGTGGGGTGCAGAGGTGATGATGGAGGGATTGCCACATGGAAGAAAAAGTACGTCTTTGGAGTCAACCAGACTCGATTTTAATCCCAACTACTTAAAAAAAATTTTTTTTTTTTTTTAGTGTGGATGATTTTTAAAGCCGTTTATTGAACCTGTTACAGGGTTGCTTCTGTTTTATGTTTTGGTTTTTGGACCTAGAAGCATGTGGGATCTTAAGTCCACTACCAAGGATTGAACCCACATCCCCTGCATTGGAAGGCAAAGTCCCAAGCCCTGGACCACCAGGGAAGTCCTTCCCAACCACTAGACAAATCACAGAACACTCACAAGCCTCAGAGTCCCCAGTTTTAACACTGGAATAGCAATTTTATCGCCAGTCTTGAACATTTCATATAGTCATGTGTAAAATGCCAGGCACACTCGTATGTCTGTAAGAGCTGATGTGTACAGGGTGTGTAGAACGTCTGGTGCGATTTTAGTTCCATGACCAGGGATGGAACCTGGGCCCTCAGAAGTGAAAGTGTGGAGCCCTAACCACTGGGTCACCAGGGAATTCCCACTTTTCCATTTTTTAATGTGCATTTTTAACTGTGACCAGTGTGCTGTGTGCTTGGTCTCTCAGTCGTGCTCTATTCTTTGCAGCCCCAGGGACTGTAGCCTGCCAGGTGCCTCTATCCACGTGGATTCTCCAGCAAGGATACTGGACTCGGTTGCCTTGCCCTCCTCCAGGGGATCTTCCCAACCCAGGGATCGAACCCTGCATTAGGCTTATGCTTTTTTACTTTAATTTTTATGTTTTAATAGTGGTAAAATATGCATAAAAATTACCATTTAGATCATTTTTTCAAGTGTATTTCATTCTGTGGCACTTAGTACATTCACATTGTCATCACCTATCATTACCGTCTGTCTCTAGAATTTTTTTGTTTTGCAAAATTGAAACTCTTTACCCATTAAACCCTAATGCTCTGTATGGCTCTCCCCACCTCAGCCCCTGGCAACCACCATTCAGCTTTCTGTCTCAGAAATGGACTACTCTTGGTACCTGATTCAGATGGAATCACAAGCATTTGTCCTTTTGTGACAGGCTCATTTCACTCAGCATCGTGACCTCTGGATTCACCTGTGTTGCAGCATGTGCCAGAAGCCCCCCTCTCTTTTGAAGGACTGAATAATATTCTACTGTACGGATGGACCGCATTTTGCTTATCCAGTCATCCGTCTGTGGACTCTTGGTTACTTCCACTTTGGGGCTATTGTGAATAACGCTGCTATGAATGTGGATGTTCATAGATATCTATTTAGGTCCTTGCTTTGAATTCTTTTACCTATATACCCAGAAACGTAATTGCTGGATCATATGATAATTCTATACTTAATTGTGTGAGGGGCAAATCATGTGCTTTTGTAATTTGCTTTTTTCGCTTAACGGGGGCACGGTAGCATTCCACATCACTTCATCACTGGTTATCCTTTTATTGGCAGGATAAATGTCCTAGTGCAGGAACACCGTTACTTTCTCCGACATCCTCCACTGTGGGACATTTGTCTTGCTTCCAGGCACACACACACACACACACCCCACTTTTGAAGCACTGTAACAGATATTTCCAGGCATCTGAATTTTCCCATATTCAAAAATTATCATCAAAGGTATTGACCATTTTTATGGCTCGTGGAGCTAAATATTTTTCCAGGAAATATTGAATGAGTTTACCCCAGTGATATAGAACAGTTTCATGATAGCATTTAATAATACTGGTAAAAAATGTTTTACTAATTGGCTTAAAAGGTAGTCATCTTTTAAAATTTTTTGGTTTTATTTATTTATTTCGCTAATGAGGCTAAATAGCTTTCTTTTTGGTTGTTAGCTGTAGGTATAGCATGAAGTTTGCTGCAGTATAACATAGCAATTAAACCCTTGACCTCTAGAATTGGATGGAACTCTGGAATTTAAACTATAGTTTCCCTACATTTCTGCTGTGTGACCTCGAGATTTCTTACGTTCTGGATCCGCGGTTTCCTCTTCGGTTAAGTGAAGCTAATGGGACCTGTTCCTAGTGTTGTCTTAAGGATTAAATGAGATAAACTAGAAAATGAACATTGCGTATCATATAGTTGATACTCAGCCCACCAGGCTCCTCTGTCCAAGGAATTCTCCAGGTAAGAATACTAGAGTGGGTTGCTATTCCCTTCTCCAGGGAATCTTCCCCACCCAGGGATCAAACCTGGTCTTCCATATTGCAGGCAGATTCTTTACCGTCTGAGCCAACAGGGAAGCCCAAGACTATAGCAGCTGATATTCCCGGGCAGTCTCACATCCCAAGTACTAATCAGGCTCAATCCTGCTTAGCTCCTGAGATCAGAAAAGATCAGGTGCATTTAGGGTGGTATGGCCAAGGAATGGGCTTCTCAGGTGGTGCAAGTGGTAAAGAGCCCACCTGCCAATGAAGGAGAGGTACGAGCTGTGGGTTTGATCCTTGGGTTAGGAAGATCCCCTGGAGAAGGGCAAGGCAACCACTCCACTGCTATTGTTATTATCATTATTTTATTAAACAAGTCTCCATTTACCCTCAAGATTAATCTTGTTACTACATGGAGAGATGGTTTACACTTAAGCCAAAGGGATTTAGGTTAAGCATGGGGATCCATTTTTCTGCTATAAAGGTAGATGATCAGCCCTTCTGTTAAAATGGACCTAGTCCCCAGCTGTCTGGATCTGGGTGTGAGCCTCCCCGGGGCAAATGCATGAATCGATGTTTGCTGAGAGGTATGGCGGGACTGAGGGGCTGCAGGACCTGTGCTCTGGGGTCCCATCACCCCTGTAGCATGGAAATGAGGGTAAAGACTTACGAATGGTGGAGTCCAGAATTCATCTTGGTGATCATTTCTGTCCACATCCAGTTGCTCCTTTGTGCGGTTTAGTCCCACAGGCACAGGACCCTAGCACCAGTGTGGGTTGCTGACCATGAAGCGGGCTTTTGCAGCCCTTTAGAGTAAAAAGTAAAGGTTCCCTAGTGGCTCAGTGGTAAAGAATCCTGCCAGTGTAGGAGACGCAAGAGACATGAGTTCGATCCCTGGGTAGGGAAGATCCCCTGGAGTAGGAAATGGCAACCCATTTCAGTATTTTTGCCTGGAAAATTCCATGGACAGAGGAACCTAGTGGGCTATAGCCCACGGGGTCACAAAGAGTCGGACACAGCTGAGCACAGCACAGAGTGAAACGGCGTCCAAGCTCCTCTCAAGCGCGCGTCAGGTAGCCTCAGGTGAGGGTCGTCCATCCAACACACAGTTTGTTTAAGCATACATTTTACTCTTTGCTGCCGACCTGTGTCTGAGGAGGAAATCAATAAAATCAGGGTCTTGATCTCAAACAGCTTCATGAGAAATTTCTTCTAGTGGAAAACCCACCAAAAACACCCCCAACTTTCCCTCTCACCTGTCCCTCTTAAAAAACTCCATTGAAAAACCTTTCTCATGTTCAGAGCCAATGAAAAGATGAGCAAAACCACACTCTTGTTTCTGATGGTTCATGGGTCCAAAAGCCAGCTCACTGGGTTATGAATCTTTTTTCCCTATTGTGTGGTGTGATGAATATTTGAATAAATATTCACCTACTGTCATTGGGAAACCAGTGATGAAGTGTGCTCTATTTTTAATTAAGTGCAGCCCTGTGTCTTATATAAGGGAGCTTCATAAGATGTGTGAGGCTTAGTATTTCCAGTGGGAGGCACAGTGTTTGAGAATGAGTAGAGAGAAAGTCTAATGTTCATGTCAAAAGCAAGAGTTTAGGAACTAGATGGAAGTTGAGATCTTGGTTTTGATCCTAAATGCTTAGTGACCTTGACCTCTCTGAGCCTCCAGATTTTCATCTGAAAATTGACATAACCATATCTCTTTTATTGGATTGTCGTGAGGATTAGAAATAAGGAAAAACTTGTATTAGTTTGGAATGGGCACTTCAAAAGTTGCTGTGTTTGCCAATGGATGAATGGATCTTTGCACCCCACACTGTAGGACTGAATGGATTTTAAATGACAGATATCTTTGTCATAAGTCGTTGAGGCTTGCTTCTGTGCTAAGGTTTATTCAACCACTATACTTTTTTCTTTTACTTTTTGGCTATGCTGCTTGGCATGTGGGATCTTAGTACCCTAACCGAGGTTCAACTCTCTCCCCCTGCATTGAAAAAAAGTGGATCTGAACTACCAGGAAAGTCCCCAACCACTATCTTATTTGATTCTCCCACAAATGATCCTTTTGGAATGCACAGGGTGTGTGTCAGTAAATACCCCCATTTTGCAGATAAAGGTTGGAATCGCTTTGCCCTTTGTTATCAGCTTGTTCCTCTCAGATGTGCCAAAGCCAGGAGGTTCATTTTTTTTTTTTCTTCAGCTTTTTCTAACTGTTCAAGGTCTGGAGGAGCTCAGAAGACAGAGGCTGAGGAGGGTGGAGGTGAGGCTTCTAGTGAGGTCTGCAACCAAGTGATCTTGGCCCCATCACCTGCAAGCTGCAGCAGCGAGATGGGGCGCCCAAGTGGGCAGGCTGCTCCAAAAGCACCTATCCCAGGACAGCTTTCTGCCGCAGGTTTGTGGGAAAGTGGTTGGGAGATGGCTAGGCAGCTGGCCATGACCTTTACCCTCATGGACCTTGCTTCTCCAACTTTCCCACCCACTCCTCCCACCAGAGAGATGGGATTGTGACCCTAGCCTGCTGCAGCCCACCCCAGCCATGACCTTGCTTTGAAGCTTCAAGTTTTATTTTTAATCCTAACAATAATTTTGCATTCTATTCCTCGATAATCCATGTTTATTTTGCTATTCCTCCTTACTTTTGAGTCAGATGGATGCTCTGGGAAGATGTTTATGTTCTTGCTGTGGCTTCCGTTATTCCCACCCCAATGTCTCCAACTACAGTTTGAAAAATAGATTAAGGCAAAATAGCGATTAGATTAGAGGCAAATGTGATGAGATACCTAGCTTCTTAGGAGCACTTTAAAAAAAAATCATTACTTTATCTGGCTGCACTGGGTCTTAGTTGCAGTATGCAGGATATAGTTTCCTGACCAGGGATCAAACCCAGACCCCCTGCATTGGGAGTGCAGAGTCTTAGCCACTGGACCACCAGGGAGGTCCCATAGGAGCCCTTTTATCCTATGTGATTCATTGACTGATTAACTGAAACTTTGGTTTAGGTAGATAATTATGAAAATGCTGCATCTCAAATCTAAGCATCTTAACTTAAAACATATCCCCCGCATACTGATGTGGGACTTCCCTGGCAGTTCAGTGGTTAAGACCCCAAGCTCCAGATGCCAGAGGATCTAGTCAAAGAACTAAGATCCCCCTTGTCATGCAGCATGCCCTCTTCCCACACCCAAAAAAGTACATAGATGTACTGATGCGAGGCCGAGAGCTTTTGTTTGATTGGTTCATCATTCTTAAGTAAGGCATAGAGTCCTTGTCAATTCTCATTCTTCTCTCCTACCTTTTACAGTTGCTTCGCTCAGTCTCATTCAAAGGAGACTGTTTTAGTGAGTTGCCTTTACTGTTTTCTAAAGCATTTAATTCTGTTTTCGTGGAAACAGCTCTTTCTGGTCACACCCACATTTCATTCACTTATCCACTGACCACACTGTGTAATTACAAAGGTGAACAGCTGGCATGGGTGTGCTTGGGCACAAGAACAGCTAAGTCTTTCAGGGACCAAAACCTGTGGCCTAGTACCCTGATTGGGTCAGCACGATAAGACCATCAGTCAAGGTGTCTTGAAGAGGGAATGGTGAGCACAATTCCCCCAATTCTGCTACAGAGAGGTGGGGGGCTGGGGGATGGGGGAAGATGGCAGAATCACAGAGCCTGGATGAGAGGCGGAATTTGACCTAGAACTCCCATCTCAAAGACCCAGCCCCTCACCCTGAGATGAGCACAACAAGCTCCAGAAAAGGGACCTTTCACACTAGTTTCTTTTCTGCGGATCCCATTAGTAGTATTTATAACAATGAGCCTTGCTATTGACCAGCACTGAATTGCCACCTTAGTCTAGCTTGCCACANCTCACCCTGAGATGAGCACAACAAGCTCCAGAAAAGGGACCTTTCACACTAGTTTCTTTTCTGCGGATCCCATTAGTAGTATTTATAACAATGAGCCTTGCTATTGACCAGCACTGAATTGCCACCTTAGTCTAGCTTGCCACATCTTTAATAACAGTAAAAACAAACCCTTTTGTAGCACCTACTCTGTGCTAGGTAGTATTCTGGGCACTTTGAAAATACTAACTTATTTATTTATTTGGCTGTGCCAGGTCTTCAGTTGTGCACGTAGGATCTTGTTCCCTGAACAGGGATCGAACCCCTTTGCACTGAGAGTAGAGTCTTAGTCACTGGACCACCAGTTGTTGTTGTTCAGTAGCTGAGGCGTGTACTACTCTTTATGAAACCATGGACTACAGCCCGCTCCTCTGTCCTTCACTATCTCCCAGAGTTTGCTCAAATTCAAGTTCACTAAGTGTGTGATGCTATCTAACCATCTCATCCTCTGCCACCCCCTTCTCCCTTTGCCTTCCATCTTTCCCAGTATTATGGTCTTTTCCGGTGAGTCAGCTCTTCTCATCAGGTAGCCAAAGCACTGGAGCTTCAGCTTCAACAGCACCAGGGAAGTCCCCCAAATACTAATTTCTTCTTTGAAACACTATCATGATCTGTATTTTACAGAAGGGGGAACTGAGGCACAAAGAGGTTTAGTAACTTATCTAGGTATTACTCAGAAAGGAAGTGGCAGAGCTTGTTCCTCACCCCTGTCCTGTGCTATCTCCAGATATACCCCCTTGTGGCCCAGGAGGGGAATCTGGATCCCAAGTGGGAGGAGGGCTGAGGCCTCTGGGAGCCCATCAGCTGTGCAGAGGGTCGTCCCCGCTCTGTTCTCACTGGTTCCCTCTGTCTCCATGCTAGCGTGGGGTCCAGGCAGCCTGTCTGTTCTTGCAGTCCTTTGTCTTGGTGGAGCTGGCCTCCTGGTCTGCTCCTCTACAGAGAGAGGTGCCAGGAGGATGCAGCTTCTGGTACCCAGCCCACCCCAGTCTGCCTAGGTAGTGCTCATTCTCCCCTTCTGTCCAGTGGAAGCAGGGCCCAACTTCTGCAACCTCTACTGCCTCTTTGCCCAACTCTTGAGCCTTTCGAGGGAAGTCCACCCAAGGGTCCTCAACCTAATGGGTGACACTGTCATGGCAACAGGACTTTAGTGTCTTCTTGACCCGTGGCCCAAATCTGGTTCTTCTGGACACCCAGGAAAGGGAGTGTGGTTCAGTGGTGAGAGCAGGGCTCGGGGGTCAACCCGGTTCACATCTGCCTCTCCCATCACTAGCTGTGCAGCGTCACCTCCTCGAGCCTCACCTCCTCCTTTATGAGACAGAAGGCCTGCCCATAGGGTCTTCTTGTGATGATTAAATGCAAAAATGGACGTAAGGCACCTAAAACGTGCTGGCTTATGACAAGTGCTTAGTGATGGGGGGATCCTTGCTGTAGCCCCAGAGACGGGCTTGACAACTGATGAAGAGGCTGTTGCTGTTTTAATGCTTATTTATTTATTTGGCTGTGGCAGGTCTTGGTTGAGGCATGTGCTGTCTTTGGTTGCAACATGTGAACTCTTAGTTGCGGCACGTGGAATCGAGTTCCCTGACCAGGGATTAAACCCAGGCCCCCTGCATTGGCAGCATGGCGGCTTAGCCACCGGACCACCAGGAAAGACCCAGAGCTCTTGTTTTGAACCTCCCTGGTAGGTTCCTGGGGTAGAAGCAGCCTGGAGACCTGAAAGTGGAAGGAGGAGACATGAAGGGCATCTGCCAAGGAGAGATGGAGTGAGACGGATGAGGGAATGAGACGCTCAGAGTTCTCTGTGGCCCCCGAGGCTCACGGGTTGTTTTCAGATCTGGGGTTTCCTGACAACAGGAGAGAAGTACGTGCGAACCCATGGCTGAGTGGAGAAGGGGTACCTAGGAGAATGGAGTACACTGCCAAGTGGCTGAGACCCTTAGGAGGGGAAGCCATCTCCACTGCCACCCTGAATGTGTGTGTGTGTGTGTGTGTGTGTGTGTGTGTGTGTGTGATTTGTGTGGGGTCAGGATAGGAGCGATGAAGTCGAGTTCACAGAGGTTTTTTTTTTTTTTAATTTATTTATTTTTGTCTGTGCTGGGCCTTCGTTGCTGCGTGGGCTNTGTGTGTGTGTGTGTGTGTGTGTGATTTGTGTGGGGTCAGGATAGGAGCGATGAAGTCGAGTTCACAGAGGTGTTTTTTTTTTTTTAATTTATTTATTTTTGTCTGTGCTGGGCCTTCGTTGCTGCGTGGGCTTTTCTGCAGTTGCAGCAAGCAGGGGCTACTCTCTAGCTGGGTGTGCAGGCTTCTCACTCTAGGCGCCTGGGCTTTAGCCGTTCTGGCATATGAGCTCGGTAGCTGTAGTTCCTGGGCACCAGCGCACAGGCTCAGTGGCTGTGGCACCCTAGCTTAGTGGCCTGGTCCAAGGCACACAAGATCTTCCTGGACTAGGGATGGAATCTGCGTCTCCTGACCTGGCAGACAGATTCTTTACCATTGAGCCACCCGGGAAGACCTGCAGTTTTAAAAGATATTAATTTCTTGGGGGTTTTGAGATTGGAGTGGTCTACATCTTCTGGATATTATAGGCAGTGATTTTCCTAGATTATGCATGTGCACGTTTATCATCTATGTGCTATATGTTTTATAACTGTGTGTATACTATATATATTTAATTGCATAGAATCCATCCAAGCTAGTTATGAAAAGTTTGTAAATAAAATCTGCCCTACAGCTTCACTACTCAATGGTTTCTAACCTTTTTCAGATTTTTAAATTCCCCCCCCTTTTTTTTGGCATGTGGGATCTTAGGTTCCCCAACCAGGGATTGAACTTGTGCCCTGTGCAGGGGAAGCCTGGATTCTTAACCACTGGACCGCTAGGGAAGTCCCAGATTTTAAATCTTTTTGAAAATTTGTTGAAAAATCACAGAACTTCTCCCCAGAAAAAAAGCTCCTAGGAAACCATTTGTGTGTATTTTTTCATCAGGCTTGCAGAGGTCCCCAGGTTCATCCTAGATTCTAGGAGGGTGCGGTGAAGAGCTGTTTGTGTCCGACCACCAGCTTCTGACTCTGAAACCAACCTCAGAAGCCAGAGAGACGAAAGATTCCGACCTCCCCGTGGCCTCCATGAGACACACTTGCCCCACCACGTGTTCAAAGTCTGCTTTGAAGCTGTTTCTATTTCCAGTAAATCGACCACCTCTTAGATATGATATACCAGTGTACTCTGTGCTATTTAAGTCTTTTTCTTTGCTTTAAATTCACGGCTTGTTTTGCCTTTCATCCAGGACCTGCTTTCCTGCATCACTGGGTGACTCTGCTGTAGGATCGCCTCATTTGTGGAGGCCACTCTGTCCTTTAAGAAGTTGCAGCTTGTGGCTTTGTGGCCACCCCCCTTCTGCATGAAAGGCAGGTGGAGAGGCCTTCCCGGTAGAGCTGGGTGTCAACCATGCGTGGGCCGGATGGTCTGTAGGGAACAGGAAGTCAGGGCCATGTCCAGGCCCCAGATATTGGGCTCCAGGCAGCTTGAAACCCTGTAGGATGAGTACACAGACACCCTTTCACTGACTGGCAGCAGTTGGCCTTCCTGAGACCTCCCCACATTCTCTGCATCAACTATGAAGGGGGCACCTCCACTTGAAGCACCCCAGCGCTTTCCCAGTCCTACGAGGGGCCAGACCCCCTTGTGCCACTGCTGACTTGGGACAGTGACCTCGCCTGGTTTCCTCTCCCTCTTCTAGAACATAGCAAGCTTTATTGAGATGTAATTCACATGCCATAAAATTCTTTTAATGTACACAATTCAGTATTTTTTAATATAGTCACAGAATTGTGTGACCGTCACTTTAACTTGTTATAAAACATTTTTCATCACTCAAAAAGAAATCTTGTAGCTGTTGTTCAGTTGCTAACTCATGTCCAACTCTTTGAAACCCCATGGACTGCAGCATGCCAGGCTTCCCTGTCCTTCACTATCTCCCGGAGTCCACCCAAACCCATGTCCATTGAATTGGTGATGCCATCCAACCATCTCCTTTTCTGTCACCCCCTTCTCCTGCCCTTGATCTTCCCAGCATCAGGGTCTTTTCCAATGAGTCAGCTCTTCTCATCAGGTGGCCAAAGTATTGGAGTTTCATTTTAATTATTCAAAAACAAAACCTTGTATTCATTAGCGATCACTCTCCATTTCTCCCGAACCCCTGGCAACCACTGCTCTACTTTCTGTTTCTATGGACTTGCCTATTCTGGACATTTTATACACATGGAATCACACAGGATGTGGTTTTCTGTGGCTGGTTTCTTTCACTCGGCCTGTTGCCACTTCTTCAGGAATGTCTCTGACTCATTATTACAGTGGAGGAGTTGTTTGTACTGACTGTTCAGTCACAGGTATTGATGGAGCCTCTGCTATACTAAGCCTGGAGCAGGTGCTAGGCCACATAGTGAATACCGCAGCCATCAGTGTATTCGTTATCTACTGCTGTGTAACAAGTTACCCCAAAACTTAGCAGCTTAGGGCTTCCCTAGTGACTCAGTGCTAAAGAATCCACCTACCAGTGCAGGAGACATAGGTTTGATCCCTCGTCTGGGAAGATCCCACATGCTGTGGGGCAACTAATCCATTGCTCCACAACTACTGAGCCAGTGCTCTAGAGCCTTGGAGCCGCAACTACTGAGCCCACGATTGTAACTACTGAAGCCTTCGTGCCCTAGAGCCTGTGTTCCAAGAGAAGCCACGTCAATGAGGAGCCTGTGTACTGCTACTAGAGAGCAGCTCCCACTTGCCACAACTAGGGAAAAGCCCCAGCAGCAATGAAGACCCAGCACAGCCAGAAATTAATAAATAAAATTATTAAAAATACAAAACAAAATGAAAAAAATTAGCAGCTTAAACAACAAACACTATCTCACAGTTTCTGTAGGTCAGAATCAGGGAGCAGCTGGGGCTGCAGGTGTATGTGGCTGGAGACCTGCCAAGGTTTTGATATCTCAGTTCCTTGCCGTGTGGGCTTCTTCACAGGATAGCTTAAGTGTCCGTATAACTTGGTTGCTGGCTTAGCCAAGAGATGAAGATGAGAGAAAGATAAAAGATTAAAAAAAAAAAAAAACAAAGATTGCCCAAGATTGAAGCCCCATGTTCTTTTATAACCCAATCTCCAAGGCAACCTGGCATCACTCTGCCATATTCTGTAGACCAACCATGCTGTAATATGGGTTGCTCAGCTGTGTCTGACTCTTTGTGACCCCATGGACTGCAGCATGCCAGATCTCCCTGTCCTTCACTATGCCCCGGAGTTTGCTCAAACTCATGTCCATTGAATCGATGATGCCATCCAACCATCTCGTCCTCTGTCACCCCCTTCTCCTTCTGCCTTCAATCTTTCTCAACATTAGGGTCTTAATGAGTCGGCTCGTTGCATCGTGGCCAAAGTATTGGAGCTTCAGCTTCAGTGTCAGTTTTCCAGTGAATAGTCAGGGTTGACTTTCTATAGGATGGACTGGTTTGATCTCTTTGCTGTCCAAGGGATTCTCAAGAATCTTCTCCAGCACCACAGTTCAAAAGCATCAAATATGATTGGGGGCTCCACAAAGGTTCAAATACCAGGAGGAGCAAGTATCTGGATATAGTTTCAAATAGAGAGTGGTCCTTAGGAAATCCAGGACCGAGTTGGCTCCTTCATGAAGGGCTTATAGTGCTGCCTCTGAATGAGTGTTGGGTCAACCCTGAGTTCTCTGGATGCCGTTCTCTCTTGAGGCCTCCTCCCTTCCTCCCTACTCTGTATTTCTGATTAGGGAGCTTGACATGTAATTACATTGTACTTGTTTCTACCAGATTTACCCACTTCTGTTAGAATAAGTTTCACAGACTTCTTTCTCCAGGTATCTGTAAATTCTGTTTGCATTTCTGTTGATGAGTGAGCCAGTTCTTGAATCTTCTTTCATTCTTGTCATCAAAAAGGGGTGTTCAATAGAACAGGCCTGGGGCCCACCCCATTGGTTTTGACCACCTCCCACCAGGGCACTGGGTCATACCATTTAACAGTTGCAGAGACCCCTCATTGTCCAGGTGGCCTATAAGATTGTCTGTTTTAAAACTGTTTCGTTTACTTATCTGGCTGTGCCAGGTCTAGTCGCAGCATGCAGCATCTTTTAGTTGCTCCGTGTGAACTCTTAGTTGCAGCATATGGGATTTAGTTCCCTGACCAGGGATTAAAGCTGAGTTCCTGGCATTGGGATCATGGAGTCTTGGCCCCTGGATTACCAGGGAAGTCCCCCATAAGATGGTCTTGAGGGGTGGGATTGGGTCACAATAAAATGGGTACAATGTGTGTGTCCTGTCGTTCAGTCGTGTCCAACTCTGTGCAACACCAGGGACTGTATGTAGCTCGCCAGGCTCCTCTATCCATGGAGTTCTCCAGGCAAGAATACTGGAGTGGGTTGCCATTCCCTTCTCCAGGGGATCTTCCCGACCCAGGGATTGAGCCCAGGTCTCCTGCATTGCAGGCAGGCTCTTGACTGTCTCAGCCACCAGGGAAGCCCAAAATGGGCACATATCATGCATTAAAAATTTGAGACAGTTCAGTGGTTAAGACTCCGGGTTTGCAAGGCAGGGGCGTAGGTTCCATCCCTGTTAGGGGAACTGAGATCCTACATGCTCCAAGGGGTGGTCAAAAAAAAAAAAAATTCCAGCCTGGTGCCCTGTAAGAGTCAGACGATTTGCTGTAAGAAGCAGCTTTAGTTGTTGGTCGTGTGGTTTCATCTTCCTGCTCTGCCATTTACTGTGTAGGTTTGGGTAAGTCTTGGGCCCCAGTTTCCTTAAGGAGATGATGATAATAACCACCTTGTGGGGTTGTTTTAGGACTTAATGAGATAAAGTTTCATTGCTGCACGAATCACACTGGATTTAGAGCTATAAAGCAGCAACTGTTTTATTATAAGCATGGATTCTATAGGCCAGGAACTCAGATAGAGCTTGACAGGCCATCTTGGCTGTGTTTTGTGATGTCTAGGGTCAGTGGGGAAGGCTCTCAAAGGACTGCTGATTACTTGAACACCTGGGGGCTGGAATCACCTGGAAGTTTCTTCCTTTAAAAAAACTTTTTTTAATGTTATATATTTTGTTGGTTTTGTTGGGTCTTAGTTGTGGCATGTGAGATCTTTGTTGTGCGGGATCTTTCACTGCAGCGCTTGGACTCTCTAGCTGTGGTGCACAGGCTCAGTAGTTGTAGCGCACAGCTTAGTTGCTTCTTGGTATGTGGGATCTCAGTTCCCCAACCAGGGATCAAACCCATGTCCCCTGCATTGCAAGGCAGATTCTCAACCACTGGACCAATAGGGAAGCTCCACCTGGAAGTGTCTTCACTCCGCCGTTGCCTGGATGGGGCTGACTCAGAGGCTGGGCTCATATGGGACTGTCAACCCTAGTGCCTACACTGGCTTCTCTTTCTAGCTTGGGCTTCCTCACAGCATGGTGGCTCTGGGCCACACTTTCCTGATGGTCAGAACTCTGAGAACAAGCATTACTGCTTGACTCCAAACCTAGCTGGAACCTGTGTGGCCATTTATGGGCTCAGTTCTCAAGTCATTCAGCACCAAGCCTACTATATATTCTTGCTCAAGGAAGTCCAAAGGCCACCTAGATATATATATATTTTTTGCCACACCACGTGACATGTGGGATCTTAGTTCCCTGATCAGGGATCAAACTTGTGCCCCGTGCAATGAAAGCATGGAGTCTTATCTGCTGGACCGCTAGGGAAGTCCCCCCCACCCAGATTTAAGGGAAGGAGACATACCAATAGATGCCTTTCCTGGGAGGACTGGCTGCCATGTTTTAAAAGCTTCATGGTAAATTTAAAAACATTTAGCACAATGACTGGATGTTGTATGGGCCAGAAAATATCAGCGGCCGTTCCCTCTGCTGCTGTTGTTCATTTTGGCATCTCTCAGTACTGACTGCTGTGGATCTTATCATGTGACTTGCACGAACCCTCTGCCCCCTGTCTTAAAGAAACAATCTAAAGCAGGAGCCCTGCAGATATGTTAAATCTAATATTGCCAGATTCATTCATTTTACCATTTTCAAGTTTGGACCCAACTTTTAAAAATTGGGTGAATTTTCTTACCCTCGCGGCTTCTCAAATGCATCTCAAATGCATCTACAGTTTTCACAAGAAGCTTCGAGAAGGTCAGTTTCCTGAGTCCCCAGGGTGTCTTTCATGTTCTTTGATGTGTGATTCACACAATCCGCTCTTGTTCCAGGCACCCTGTTTATCCCCTTACTCTAATTTTCTCGGAATAAAAGTTCACAATTGACCTTTTCCACAAACAGAGGAATAGTTTTTCTTCTCTAAAGTGTATTAAAAAATCTGCAACATCCTGTCCTTCCACAAGAATCACATGCTAGAATTGGAAACCTAAGACTCACAGGAAACCACGGTGGAAAACAGGGTATAACCAGGTGCTCACCGCGAGGCCCGGCTAGAAGCCCCTAACCCGTGCTGTCCAGATGCTCCTTACCTCCACTTGCCACATTGACACTGTCTGCTAGATCTCCTTCTTTTTTATTTATTTTTGTTTTTGGCTGCACAGGGTCTCTGCTGCTTTGCACAGGCTTTCTCTAGATGCGGCGAGTGGGGGCTCCTCTTGGTTGCAGCCTGCAGGCTCCTCATTGCGGTGGCTTCTTTTGTTGTGGAGCACAGCCTCTAGAGCTCCAGCTCAGTAGTTGTGGTGCACGGGCTTAGCTGCTCTGTGGTAAGTGGAATTCTCCCAGACCAGGGATTGAACCTGTGTCCCTTGCATTGGCAAGCAGATTCTTATCCACTGCACTCCCAGGGAAGTCCTGCAGGATCTTCTTTTTACCAAGGAAACAGCTCTGGAGAGATCAGGAAGCTCATCCAAATCCTGGTCTAACTCCAGGGCTGGTGCTCCCGCCTCTCACCAGGAGACCCTGCAACCAAGGATGCTTGTGGGTTGCGTGTGTGCTCATTCACTTCAGTCGTGTCTGACTCTTTGTGATCCTATGGGCTGTAGGCCGCCAGGCCCCTCTGTTGATGGGATTTTCCAGACAAGAGTACTGGAGTGGGCTGCTATGCCCGCCTTTGAGGGATCTTCCCAACCCAGGAATTGAACCTTTGTCTCTAATGTCTGCTGCATTGACAGGTGGGTTCTTTACCACTAGCGCCACCTGGAAAGCCCACTTTGGGGCCGACACTTGACAGAGTAAGCACTGCCCACGTTTTAAAAATCTGGGCCTCCCCTCCCTTCATGCCCCTCCCCTCAAGATCACAGACTCTGGAAGCCTCAGCTCAGGCAGACTTTTTTGGTCTAAGCTCGGGGAATTGGCAAAAGAAAGAAACAAGCTTGAAGATTCTAATTAACTTTGCTTTTTAACTACAGATGAGCCACTTTTTGAGTGAGCTGGGGGTGAGAGTCTCAAAGATTAATGAAAATCTGTAAAAGTGGCAGGAGAGCAGGAGGCAGACACACACTCCTGTAATTAAGTTCCTTCATTCCTTGTGCTTAGAGAGTAAAGAGATCAAGGGAACAAAAGGATGGGGGAGTTACGTGAATAATCATGGAGGGACTTCCCTGGCAGTCTGGTGGTTAAGACGTGGTGCTTCCATTGCAGGGGGCTTGAGTTCAGTCCCTGGTTGGGAAACTAAGATCCCACCTGCTTCACAGTGTGGCCAAAAATAAATAAACAAATTTTTAAAACGAAACAAAACTGTGGAAACCGTCTCCTCATTTTGAGGAGGATTATTTTCCAGAATCATCTTGTTTTTCCTAATAGAACCTAAAACAAGCATTGAACTTTTTCTGTTTTTTTTTGGTTGTTAGTTTCATCTTTTTTTTTTTTTAGTATAGCCTTTCTCGTCTTAGTGCTACTCAACTTTCTTTTTTATATATAAGACAAGTGTGTGCCTTTAAACAAAATCTATTTATTTATTTGTTTGTGGCTGTGCTGGGTCCTTGTTGCTCTAGTTATGGTGACTGGGGGCTCCTCTCTAGTTGCGGTGTTTGGGCCTCACATTGCAGTGGTTTCTCTTGTTGCAGAGCATGGGCTCTGGGGCATGTGGGCTCAGTACCTGTGGCTCACAGGCTTAGTTGCTTCATAGGATGGGGGAATCTTCTGGGATCAGGGACTG
The DNA here is from genome assembly GCA_006410875.1 of Neotragus pygmaeus. Lineage (NCBI taxonomy): Eukaryota > Metazoa > Chordata > Mammalia > Artiodactyla > Bovidae > Neotragus > Neotragus pygmaeus. Next base: position 4,143,798 of record SJYV01051883.1, on the reverse strand, counting down.
AACCTGTGTTTCCTGCATTGGCAGGCGGATTCTTTACCACTGAGCCACCAGGGAAATACTCCTACTCAGCTTTCTTATCTGACCACATCTGAAAATGCTATAGAGAAAGAAAAATAATTTTCCTTCTACCCTTCTAAGTTCCTGGCTGAGACCCCCTCCTACCTGCCCTGTAATAAAAAGAGTAACAGGAGAAAAACAAATTTAAATACATACATATGTACGAAAGCCCCCCTCCAAAGATATGAGACTCACAGAAGTCACCAGACTTTGTACCTTTAAGACAACGAGACAGTTTATGAATTGACAAGACAAGGGATTTGGGCTAGGGGTGGTAAGACGGTGAAGAAGTTAACAAGGTTTGCTTGTATAGCCTCCGTCTGTCCATGCTCATGCTCAGTCATGTCTGACTCTTTGCAACCCTCTGGACTGTAGCCCACCAGGCTCCTCTGTCCATGGGATTTCCCAGGCAAGAATACCGGAGTGGGTTGCCATTTCCTCTTCCAGGGGATCTNAAGGTTTGCTTGTATAGCCTCCGTCTGTCCATGCTCATGCTCAGTCATGTCTGACTCTTTGCAACCCTCTGGACTGTAGCCCACCAGGCTCCTCTGTCCATGGGATTTCCCAGGCAAGAATACCGGAGTGGGTTGCCATTTCCTCTTCCAGGGGATCTTCCCAACCTAGGGATCGAACCCACATCTCCTGTGTCTCCTGCCTTGGCAGGTGGATTCTTCACTCAAGCTGTCAAGGAAACCCCTTACCCCGAAATTCCCTGCCTCTGGTGATTAGGGATATCTTTTTCCTCTTGGTGCAGGGAAGGTACCTTTCACGTGGAAGATTTATTTCCTGGTTTTAGGGGACAAGGTTCAGAGAGTCCTTTTTGCACTGGTTGTTTCTCAACTCCTTTTAATTTCAAATAATCAATATGCCAAAATGGAATATCTGGGGTTGACATACTCTGACCCCTTGCAATGCTGAGGGCCAGGTTTGAAAAGGGAGAGACAAGCAGATTTCCAGGAAGGTTGGAGGTTGGGATATGTGTGGGCAGCAGAGAGAAGCTGACATTTCATTACAGTCAGCTTACGTAGAAATGTCAGGACAGGGCGCAGAAGGAGTGACTCATAGAGCAAATATGCATCCCTCTTCCAGGCCTGCTGAATGTGACAAGGGGCTCTTGCAGGTGGGAGCAGAAGCTCATCTGATCTCTTGGTGCAAGCTCGGGAACTTATAAAGAGGAGATGGTTGGATGGCATCACTGACTCAATGGACATGAGTTTGGGCAGACTCCAGGAGTTAGTGAAGGACAAGGAAGCCTGGTGTGTGGCAGTCCATGGGGTTGCAAAGAGTTGGACTCAACTGAGTGACAACAACAATAGCTTTTGGCAATAGCTAGTAGAGAAGTGGGACTCTACTTTCCTTATTCTTTATAACAATGGTGAAACTAATTTATTGATCCACCTAACTAATTTCTTTATGGTGGTGGTGGTGGTTTAGTCGCTAAGTCATGTCCAACTCTTGCGACCCCATGGACTGTAGCCTGCCAGCCTCCTCTGTCCATGGGGATTCTCTAGGCAAGAATACTGGAGTGNCAATGGTGAAACTAATTTATTGATCCACCTAACTAATTTCTTTATGGTGGTGGTGGTGGTTTAGTCGCTAAGTCATGTCCAACTCTTGCGACCCCATGGACTGTAGCCTGCCAGCCTCCTCTGTCCATGGGGATTCTCTAGGCAAGAATACTGGAGTGGGTGGCCAGTAACTCACTTATATTTCAGAAAGGAGTTAACATATCTGAACTTGGAACCAGATCAGACACTTTGATTTTTCTTCCCTCTCTAACTGGTGGGTTGCAGCATCTCGGTGAGAGAAAACATGTCTGAGCATTTCATATACCACACACCAGGCACTGTCCTAGAGACTTTCCACATGTCTGTATTAATTCACTTATCTCCCAAACAGCTGATTGCATGCTGACTCTTTCTAGAATTTGTCAGTGCAGTTCCAGGACATTTGTAAATACAGGCAGGATGACTTCTGTGACTTTTGCCATTTCAAAGAATCCTGGGTTTTTCTCTTGGCTCCAGAGGAAAATAATACCCTCATTTGAACATTGTTAATGGGGACCTTGCTTTGAGGTTGACTTTCAGTTAAACCCAGGCTGGAGAGAAAGGAAGTCTGCACCACAGGGCCTCTAGGGAGGAGGGCACCCATAAGTGGAGGTGGGACCCGCCAAAACCTGTCAGCTACTTGGAAAATCTCTTCTGTTGCCTGGCCTTAGAGGGTCATTATCCTTTCCTGGTTGAGGCTTGTTAGGGATACTGCCCCTCCCCAGTCATGATGCCTGTCAGAGAACCCCTCCCTGCATGTTTGCCCATCCAAAGTCCAAGTGTGACCCTGAGGCTTATACTTCATCCTGGGAAACCCCGATTCTGTGCATTAAGGGTGGTCCTACCGACCTCCGCCCCTGCCCCCACTGGGAACCCCTCCCTCCTCGGGCTGAGTCCGGGTCCCATCCACGAGTGTACTGTCTCCTGCCTCAAGGAGGAGCAGGAGTGGAGGTGGAAGCTTGCCAGTGGCGCCCTGGGTTGGGTGCAGGGTTGTTCCCACCCAGCGGCCAGGCTCCGCCTTCTCCAGCTCGCAGCGCCCGGGTTCAGTGTGAATGTGCACTAGTGCGTGTGTGTCTGTGGTCTCCGCGGCTGTGTGATTGTGTGTTGACATACAGTAATTATGTGAGTGTGTGTATCTTCGGTCTCGGAATATTTGTACAGGTGTATGTGGCTTTGAGCATCATTGTGTGTGTCAGTTTGTGTAGAAGAAGGAGAAGGAAATGGCACCCACTCCAGTATGCTTGCCTGGAGAGTGTCATGGACAGGGGAGCCTGGCGGGTTACAGTCCATGGGGTCGCAAAGAGTCGGACACGACTTGGAGACTAAACAAACCACCACCATATGACTTTCCGCATCATTGTGTGTGTGTCAGTTTAGGTAACTGTGCCCGAGTGTGTGTGTATGTGTGTGAACGTGCATGCGAGTGTACGCGTGTGTGACATCCGGTGATGGGATACCAAGGGAGATCCTCCTATCCTGAAGCCCCTCTCTTCTCTTCTCGAGAATCCCGGGGCGCCCGGCACCCCCGGCCCTGACAGGGGTGCTGGGGACAGTACGCAGAGATCGCCGAGGGCCCGGGGCTTCCCAGGACCGGTCCGCCTGGTCCGCGCATCCCAGGCTTCTTGAAGATTCCCGGGAACTTCTGTTGGAGTTTCTCCTGCCCTTTTCCCAGGCTCTGGGCGACGCTGGGATAGAGGGAGGCTCCTTGGGCTGGGACAGGCGGGCCTGCCTTGGGCGCCTCACCTGGAACCCTCGGTGGAGGTGGAATGCCGCTCAGGACGCTTTCTTCCGCCCCAGAGGTGGGACACCCTGGGGTCACTGAACCTCACACTCTGCTCCACCGTTTGCGCTCCACTGTGGCCGAGGTTGAAGTTCCGGGCGATGAACTCCAAAGAGCATTCGAGGGGACCTGGGACGTTGCAGGGCAAAAACCATATAAACCTGGTACCGATCCAAAGTGGTTCTAAAGCTCTAAGAGGCTGTGGGATTGGGTGTGGAAGTGTGTGTGTGTTTGTGGTGGAGGGTGGTAGTGAGGTTCCCTGCCCTCCGAGCTTCTGCATTATTTACAACTGGAGGGAGAACAATGCCCACCTTACAAGGTGATGCCTGGATAGCATCTAGGACGAAGTGCGTGGGGATTACCGCGCTGTCTCAGACACGCTCTGCCTGCACGCATAGTTCATCTTAATGAATAGATGTATCGTGACAGTCCNTAGGTAACTGTGCCCGAGTGTGTGTGTATGTGTGTGAACGTGCATGCGAGTGTACGCGTGTGTGACATCCGGTGATGGGATACCAAGGGAGATCCTCCTATCCTGAAGCCCCTCTCTTCTCTTCTCGAGAATCCCGGGGCGCCCGGCACCCCCGGCCCTGACAGGGGTGCTGGGGACAGTACGCAGAGATCGCCGAGGGCCCGGGGCTTCCCAGGACCGGTCCGCCTGGTCCGCGCATCCCAGGCTTCTTGAAGATTCCCGGGAACTTCTGTTGGAGTTTCTCCTGCCCTTTTCCCAGGCTCTGGGCGACGCTGGGATAGAGGGAGGCTCCTTGGGCTGGGACAGGCGGGCCTGCCTTGGGCGCCTCACCTGGAACCCTCGGTGGAGGTGGAATGCCGCTCAGGACGCTTTCTTCCGCCCCAGAGGTGGGACACCCTGGGGTCACTGAACCTCACACTCTGCTCCACCGTTTGCGCTCCACTGTGGCCGAGGTTGAAGTTCCGGGCGATGAACTCCAAAGAGCATTCGAGGGGACCTGGGACGTTGCAGGGCAAAAACCATATAAACCTGGTACCGATCCAAAGTGGTTCTAAAGCTCTAAGAGGCTGTGGGATTGGGTGTGGAAGTGTGTGTGTGTTTGTGGTGGAGGGTGGTAGTGAGGTTCCCTGCCCTCCGAGCTTCTGCATTATTTACAACTGGAGGGAGAACAATGCCCACCTTACAAGGTGATGCCTGGATAGCATCTAGGACGAAGTGCGTGGGGATTACCGCGCTGTCTCAGACACGCTCTGCCTGCACGCATAGTTCATCTTAATGAATAGATGTATCGTGACAGTCCGAGTTAACCCATTGATTTTCTAAATCGGACTTATGAGAGGAGCTCCGATGGAAAGCGGGGCCCAGCGGCTGGACAAGAGTCCGCGCGCTGGATTTGAGCCAGTTTACTCTGGTGACCCGGGCTCCTGACAAGTGCCCCTCCCTTTCTGGTGATTCCCTGGGAATCACAGTTCCCTGTCTGGCGGACGGCCCTCCCTCGCTCACTTTGCAGGTGGCATTTTCGATCCTCTGGTTACCGGCAGCAAGGGGGGATCCGGGGCAGCGCGCGCAAGCTGTCCGGGGTCCCCTAGCTCCAGGCGTAGCCCCACCCGCCCGCGGGGAGCAGCGGGGCTCGGGGAGGATTTGCGGCGGCGTCCGCAAGGCTCAGAGCGCAAGCCTGCTCTCCAGAGCTTCGCCCAGCTGGGGCTGTGAGAATTTGCCGACGGTGCCCGCGCCTCGGCTGGCCCCGCCCCGCCCTCTGGACACCCCGCCCCCTGGCCCTGCCCGCGCCCGCCCGTTGTCCGGGCCCCGCCCAGGGCCGCGCCCCTCGCGGATGCCCCGCTCACCGGCTCAGCGCCGCGGGCCTGCCCTCAGGCCCCCGCGGGCTCCGCGCCGCCACCCGGAGGCTCGCGCCCTTCCATCGCTCCGGGACCCGCCCGCCGCGTCCCCTGGGCAACAGTCTCCAGGGAGACCGGGCTCCGCCCCCGGCACCGACACCCGGTACGGAGCCCACCTGTGCGGGCGTCTGCGGGGTCCCAGTGCCCCCGGTTCACGCCCCACCCTGCCCAGGGCCAGGCTTTGTCCGCGAGGGGCGATCCCGTTCCGGGGGTGCGGGGGCTGGGGGAGGAGAGCGCGTTCTGGGGCGCACCCGACCCCGCTGCGGAGGCCGAGGCAGCGGGCCGCGCTCGCGTTGTGCTTCTCTGGCGTGGACTGGTTCATAGTCTCCTTTTCCCGTTTTATTGCCTCTCTTTTATGCCTCCGGGGGGCCGGGAATCCGGGGTGTCCCGCTGCCGCCCTTGGTGGGAATGAGCAAGGCCCTCCGCCGGGCTCCGGACGGGGACGCGGCGCCTGTTCAGGGCAAGATGTTTACTTGTCAGGGACCGAGCAATAGCCGCGCACGCCTTCCCCTCCCCCTGCCCCCGATTCGGGACGGAGCATCCTGCGCTCCGTGCGTTCCCAGCGGTGCCTCCCAAAGCTTTGCCCTTGAACCCCCGGCTCCTGAGGTCCCGGACGGTGTTGAGGGCCAGAGAGAAAAACGCACCTCCTCCCTGGCCGCCCTCTTGTGAATTCTGTCCCGGCTCCCTGTTCCCTGACCTGAATTCCTAAGGACCAGTCCTTTCCTTCCCTTCTCTAACCCTCCATTCTCTCGGCTCCCTCGCGCTTTCGGCTTCGTCCTTTCTCGTTTTGAAAGTGCTTTTGCTCTGATCGAGTCTCATTTCCCTGTGACTGAGCTGCGGGGGTTTTTTTGTCCTCTTGTTAATTAGCTTCCTTGGTCAGTGATGCAAGTTATTTCTTTCTTAGTTTTTGTCGCTGTGCTCTGGGAAGTCCTTACCATCCTACCCTGGATGCTGAGTGGAGGGACCATCCGAACCCTGCAGCAGGGTCCACGGGGTATCCTTCCAGGCATTAGGCTTGCAGCAGGGAGAATTCCAGCTTGGACCTTGGGGTGGCATCTTTTCCAATAGCTTCCTAGAACTGGGCATTTTGTCTCATGGAGAAGAAGCCAGTGCTTTACGTTTCTTGCTCTTCAGGAGCTCAGTGGGCTCCAGGCAGGAGAAACCAGCTGGGGAGTCGGGGGGAAGCATCATGTCCTGCTGCTGGAATCCAGCTGCATGGGCTTTCAGAACTCAGGTATCTTTTGCTCTCTGGGGTCAGATTATTTCCAGGAGCCGCCCACAGTGGGTTAAGAAGTACCACAGATGCAGTGAGTGGGCAAACCCCTCCCCACACACCCTTCCCTTTCATCTCCACCAAGCAAGGATAAATCTTCCTTTATGATGTGATCTGGGTGTTGAATAGAGACCTCAAGTTCACAGACATGTTTTTTGCAGCCATTGAATGGAACTCGAACCCAGGCTTGACTCAGATCACTTACTTTGCTTTCAAATACCAAACAAAACCAACAAACAACTCTAGAAATGATCTGAGTCATCTGTATGTATATCAATTCCTGCTTCGGGCACTGGAAATGTTCCTGTGGTTTGCTTCAGTACCACCGAAGAGAGCTGGGGGTGGCATTGACACAGATGGTGAGAAAGGCCCGTCAAGCACAATGTGACTGGTTTGCAAAAAGGGAACCTTGGTGAAAGAGTTGCTTTTGAGCCGAAGTCCTCTAAGGGCATGTGCAGAAGGTTTCTGAGACTTTCTCTTTTTAAAGATTTCTTGCTTTTTTCTTTCTCTACTTTCCTTCCTTCCTTCCTTTTTTCTCACCCCTCTATCTTTCTTTCTTCCTTCCTTCCTCTCTTTCTGTCTTTCTTGCTCTCTTTCTATTTCCAGACAGATAAGGAGCTCAGAGTCAGGCAAGAGTGCATTGATGCTCATTGGTTCCAAAGCATCTCTAACCTGCCAGATAGAGGGACCTTTGCTGCTGGTTTTTTGGACCATTCCAGAAAGGTAGATCAGGCCAAGGAAACAAGTGTGTGGGGGAAGAAGAGATGTTATTTTGTAGATAGGTTAAGAATTTGAATGGAATCCACCCTCCCTGACTATCTAGGCAAAGGAGAACTTCTCTGTAGGACTAGAATGCCAACAGGAAGAGAGTGACCCAAATTTGTGCTCGGAGCCGACGAAGGGGGACATGAACTTAGATCTTTGCCAGCTTCCCAGCAAAGGTCTGCTGCTGCCCAGGAAGAAAGGGATGGCTTTGCTCTGAGGAGCCCTAGAGCTCATTTTTAAGCTGCAGCATTTGGTACTTGAATTGCTTCGTTCATGGTACAGCCAGGCAGGCCTATTTGGCCAGAGAAGAATTAAAACTTTCTTCTGGAGGAAGTGGATTGGATTTTCATAACTTGATACCGCTTCTCAAGGAGTCCTTAGGTGGGGACATTCTGTTTCTCTAGGGAGTTGGCAGTCACTGTATCAATAAGAGGATGCTCCTTGGAACTTCCGGGACGTTAGTCCTTTCATTGTGCGAATGAAGAAACTGAAGTCAGAGACTGACACTGGCCAAACCTTGGCTGAGCACCCGCCTTTGGTGTCTGAGAGTGGCTGTGTGTGGTTAATAAGCTCGCAGATTGGTCCCATTTGCCAGCTGTGTGTGTACTTGTGTATTCTTGTACACACCAAGTGTGTACACTATAAGCACCAAGCTCCTTATATGGATGTTCAAGCAGCCACCGTCATTTCTGATGGTTCAGGTAGGGCACAGGTAATAGCATGATGTCATCCTTGGGGGCTTCCCCCCCCATCCCCCGCCACCCTCACTTCATTTCTAGATCTTCATCGGGAACTTCCAAGCATCTTTATTAGTGTGGCTCTCTCTAAAAAGATCAAATTATTAGCAGAATTTTTACCTATAAAGCAGAATGAAAGAGTGCCACTGTGGTACAACTAGAGACTGGCCCAGAACCCCTTCCACTCAGCACCCTGTCCCACTCTTGCCACCCTCTGAAAACTTCAGGGTGTTTCTGTGGAGCCACAGGACTCCCTGGCACAGAGGCAAAAACCATGGGTGTGTACACTGTGTTGAGGAGTTGGAGTTTATTCTACACACCTGTTTACACTATCTTGATCTGTGTTTCAGAAAATGACTTTTAATAATGATTTTTAACTCTCCGACTTTTTGATTTATAAAGGATACCTATTTACTGTCGAAAGTGTACAAAACAGAAAGAAATTGCAAGCAACTCTTGGCTATAATTCTACTTCCCACCTGAAAGAACCATGTTTTCTTATTGGAGTATCCTCCCCCAACCCCATCCCGGGAGAGACTTCTTTGCATGTATCTTTGGAAGTTTGATTTTGACTTACTGTTAAATATGATCATGAACTTCCACAAAAAGAACTGAATGCAAAAATGAGAGTAAAGGCATAAATCCTTAAGAAAAACAGAGCAGTAGATGATAGAGAAGGAGGGATATGAGCAAAACTTTTGAAAGATGGGGAGCAGGGGGGTGAGAGAGAAGCAAAGCTTAGAAGGTTGAATATCCCAGCTGCGAGGAAGGGGAGCTGACATGTACACAGGACCCACTAAAGGCTAAAGAATGAGGGCTACACAGTGTTCCTGACAATGGGGTGCGGGGGGCAGGTGGAAGCAGGAATATTAGTTGAAAGTTTGTGTTAGAGCCACAGACCCCTCTCTCAGCTGCCAGCAGCGTCCTCCCCCACCAGCTGCTTTCCTACAGGCAGTGTTGAACCAGGGCAGCTGAGGGTGAGGGAGGCTCTGTACTGAGAGCAGGAGAATTCAGTGGAAGTTTGTGTGCTGAACAGAGAGACCCTCTCCCGCTACTCCCACAGCGTGGCTGCCTGGCTTCTATCCATCCTCCAGGCAGGGTTTTGAAGAACTTCTCTCTCTGAGGAAATGGACCTCACATGAAAAAACACTCTTATCACTTCACAGCAATACTAACCAAGCAGCTAGGCCTGTACAAACAGCTTTCAGTACCTCGCTCTTAGATTTGAATGGGCAGATCTGGTACATTGCATGTCGAATGGGCCCTCTGGCATGAAAGACAGAGACCCAAACCAACAGGAAAAAGAGATTTTGACGTCACAAACATGTTGTTTTAAAAAAAAGCATATTCAGGGGACCCTGGTGATACAGTGGTTAAGAATTCACCTGCCAATGCAGGGGATATGGACTCAATCCCTGGTCCGGGAAGATGCCATGTGCTGTGGAGCAACTAAGTCTGTGCACCATAAGTACTGAGCCAGAGTGCTGCAGCTAGTGAACCCCACGTGCCTAGAGCCTGTGCTCCTTAACAGGAGAAGCCACCGCAGTGAGAGGCCCATGCACATAACAGAGTAGTCTCTGCTCACCACAACTAGAGAAAGCCCATGCAAAGCAACAAAGACCCAGTGCAGCCAATAGATAATTTATTAAGTTTGAAAAAAGGAATCTGCCTTGCAATGCAGGAGATGCGGGTTCACTCCCTGGTCAGGGAACTAAGATCCCACATGCAGAGGAGCAACTAAGCCCGCATGCCACAGCTAGGAGAGTCCACATGCCACAGTGGAAGATCCCACATGCTGCAACTAAGACCTGATACAGCCAAAGTAAAGAAATAAATATTAAAAAAATAAAAAGGTATATTCATAAAATAATAATAAACTCTTGGATATCAAAACTAGGAGTGGAAATTTCAGTAGAATAGAGTTGAATGATTGAACAAGGAAATTCTGGAAAGTAGGACAAAAAGGCTTGAGAGATGGGAAAGAAAAGAGAAGAAAATGAGAGTAAGTTTAAGAGGCCCAGTATCCATCTCCTAGAAGCTCAAGGGAAAGAAATGGAGAAGAAAAAGTTATTAAATAAACACCAGGAAAACAAATCTAGACGTGAAAGAGTTTCTGCATTGAGTCTCTGTAGCACTGAGCACAGTGATAATTAAATACGCTACATCAGAGTAAAAGATGTTCTAAGGGACAGCATCATGAACTTTCAAAACTCCAGAGATAGAGAGAAGTTACCAAAAGCCAGCACAGGGAAAAAGAGCCACAAACAGAAGATCAGAGAACAGAATGTCATTGGACTTCACAAAAGTAACACCAGAAAAGAGGCGGGGGAAGCAACATCAGAAGCTACATGGAGTAATTCTTTCAAGTTTCCAGGGGAAATTAACTCTCAGTCCAGAATTCTGTGATCACCATTCAAGCAAAGTAATAGAATGAAGACATTTTTTCAGACATGTGAATTTTCAAAACCTTTACGCATACATACCCTTTGTATTCCTTTTCAAGGAAGCTACTGGAGGATGTGCTCCACTAAAATGAGAGAGGAAATCAACAAAGAGGAACAAGTGGTACAATGTGCAGTTGTCTTGTTTCTCCTTTGGCTCAGCCGCTGAATGACCTTCTGTATTTCAGTTGTTATCTTTGAGTCTTGAGTGTGGGGAGGAAAAAAAAAAACCTACCCCCACCATGGGAACTGAAAAGTACTCACTTGCAAGACTGGACCTGTGATGTGGGCACCATTAATGAGATGTATCTATGTTACATTTTGACAGAGAAGAGAGGGATAAGTGTGTGTTTTATCCATGGTTATGGTGGTGATAGCAGGGATGGGCTGCAAGTTTGAGGTCTTGGCACATAAGTGGCAGGGATACAAAGTAGCTCCCAGTGTGTTCTCAGTTACTCAATTGTGTCCAGCTCTATGCAACTCCAGGGACTGTAGCTCACCAGGCTCCTCTGTCCATGGAATTTTCCAGGCAAGAATACTGGAGCGGGTTGCCATTTCTTCCTCCAGGGGATCTTCCTGACCCAGGGATTGAACCTGGGTCTCCTGCATCTCCTGCATTGGCAAGCACATTCCTTACCACTGTGCCACCTGGGAAGTGCAGTACCCAGTACTCAGTGGCAATATCAGCAGTTTTGCCATCAGAAATGATTCTGTACATGGTGTACTGAAATTATATTTCTTTTCTTGTTCAACTTTTTGTTTTTGCTGGAGTTGATAGTTGCCTCAGATTTTTATTTTCTTTTTTTTTCCAACATGAAAGCAAACGTGTTAGTCACTCAGTCGCATCTGACTCTTTGGGGCCCCATGGACTGTAACCCACCAGGCTCCTCTGTCCATGAAATTTTCCAGGCAAGAATACTGGAGTGGGTAGCCTTTCCCTTCTTCTGGGTTTCTTCTTGACCCAGGGATTGAACTTGGGTCTCCTGCATCACAGGCAGATTGTTTGCCATCTGCGCCACCCCAGAAGCCCTCAGTTTTCAGTGTTCAGTTCAGTTCAGTCGCTCAGTCATGTCCNGATGACAGAGGATGAGATGGCTGGATGGCATCACTGACTCGTTGGACGTGAGTTTGAGTGAACTCTGGGAATTGGTGATGGACAGGGAGTCCTGGTATGCTGTGATTCATGGGGTCGCAAAGAGTCAGACACGAGTGAGTGACTGAACTGAACTGAACAGTTGATGTTGCAGAAAGGATCATAAGAGATTACTACAAGGAAGTATATGCCAATAAGATATAAAATCTAGAAGAAATTGACAAAATCTTAGAAAGGTGCAGTCTTCCAAGACTGAGTCAGCAAGAAAGAGAAAATATGAACAGATTGATCACAAGTCTTGAAATTGAAAACTTCCAACAGACAAAAGTGCAGGACAAGGTGGCTTTACAGGTAAATTCTATCAAACATTACAGAAGAGTTAATACCTATCCTGAATTCTTCCAAAAAATTGCAGAGGAAAGAACATTTCCATGTACATTCTATGACACCACCATCATCCTGATACAAAAAACAGACAAAGTGTTACAAAAAGAGAAAATTTTAGGTCAAGATCACTGATGAACATAGATGCAAATGTGGTTTAGTTGCTAAGTTGTGTCCAACTCTTTCAACCCAGTGGCGTGTAGCCCACTAGGCTCCTCTGTCCATGGGATTCTCCAGGCAAGAATACTGGAGTGGGTTGCCATTTCCTNAAAAAAAAAAAAAATGGACTCCACACTTTCACTGCCAGGGCTGGGTTTGATCTCTGGTCTGGGAACTGAGATCCTGCAAGCCGCATGATGTGGCCAAAAAAAAAGTGGGGGGGGGGCTCATGTAACTGAAACATGTGTGGATACATGATTTGAGGTGTGGCTAGGTCCAGTTGTCATTGGGGAATTGCCAGACTCTTTCCCAAAGCGGCTGCACCATTTTATAGTTCCTCTTGTAATGTATGAGGATTCTAATTTCTTTCTATCCTCACTAACACTAGTTATTGTCTTTTTGATTCTGGCCATTCTAGAGGGTATGAAGTATTATCTCACTGTGGTTTTGTTTTGGATTTCTGTAATGACTAATGAGACTGGGCATCTTTTCATGAGTTTATTGGCCATTGGTATATTGTCTTTGAGAAATGTCTATTTAAACCTTTCACTTTTTTAAGAAAAGAATTGAGTGATTTGTCTTTTTATTAAGTTGTAAGAGTTTTTTGTATATACTGAAAACAAGTCCCTTGTTAGATATATATTAATAATTTACACATTCTGTAGATTGTCTCTTCTGTTTCTTTATAGTCTTTGAAGCACAATGTTTTTAACTTTGCTCACGTCCAGTTAATCTAATTTCTTTTAGTTGCCTATACATCTGGTGTCATATCTAATAATGCTTTTCCTACCCCAAGGTCATAAAGATTTACACTGATGTTTTCTTCTAACAGTTTTATAGTTTCAGCTCTTACTTTTTAGGTCTATGATCTGCTTTGAGTTGATTTTTGTGTACAGTGTGAGAAGGAGTCCAGGTTTATTTTTTTGGTATGTGGATACAGTTTTCCCAGTAGCATTTGTTGAAAAGACTGTTCTTTCCCCATTTAATTGTCTTAGCACTTTGTTAAACATTTCAGTTTAGTTCAGTTACTCAGTCGTGCCTGACTCTTTGCAACCCCATGAATCGCAGCACACCAGGCCTCCCTGTTCATCACCATCTCCCGGAGTTCNTTAAATTGAAGAAAGTAGGGAAAACAACTAGACCATTCAGGTATGACCTAAATCAAATCCCTTATGATTACACAGTGGAAGTGAGTGGAAGTGAGAAATAGATTTAAGGGCCTAGATCTGATAGATAGAGTTCCTGATGAACTCTGGACGGAGGTTCATGACATTGTACAGGAGACAGGGATCAAGACCATCCCCAAGAAAAAGAAATACAAAAAACAAAATGGCTGTCAGAGGAGGCATTACAAATAGCTGTGAAAAGAAGAGAAGTGAAAAGGAAAGATATGTCCATTCATATGCAGAGTTCCTAAGAATAGCAAGGAGAGATAAGAAAGCCTTCCTCAGTGATCAGTGCAAAGAAATAGGCGAAAACAATAGAATGGGAAAAACTAGAGATCTCTTCAGGAATATTAGGAATACCAAGGGAACATTTCATGGAAAGATGGGCTCAATAAAGCACAGAAATGGTGTGGACCTAACAGAAGCAGAAGATATTAAGAGGTGGCAAGAATACACAGAAGAACTGTACAAAAAAGATCTTCACGACTCAGGTAATCATGATGGTGTGATCACTCACCTAGAACCAGATATCCTGGAATGTGAAATCAAGTGGACCTTAGGAAGCATCACTATGAACAAAGCTGGGGAGATGATGGAATTCCAGTTTAGCTATTTCAATTCCTGAAAGATGATGCTGTGAAAGTGCTGCACTCAATATGCCAGCAAACTTGGAAAACTCAGCAGTGGCCACAGGACTGGAAAAGGTCAGTTTTCATTCCAATTCCAAAGAAAGGCAATGGCAAAGAATGCTCAAACTACCGCACAATTGCACTCATCTCACATGCTGGTAAAGTAATGCTCAAAATTCTCCAAGCCAGGCTTCAGCAATACGTGGACTGTGAACTTCCAGATGTTCAAGCTGGTTTTAGAAAAGGCAGAGGAACCAGAGATCAAATTGCCAACATCCGCTGGATCATTGGAAAAGCAAGAGAGCTCCAGAAAAACATCTATTTCTGCTTTATGGACTATGTGAAAGCCTTTGATTGTGTGGATCACAATAAACTGGAAAATTCTGAAAGAGATGGGAATACCAGACCACCTGACCTGCCTCTAGAGAAACCTGTATGCAGGTTAGGAAGCAACAGTTAGAACTGGACAATGAACAACACACTGGTTCCAAATAGGAAANAATGATGCTAAAGCTGAAACTCCAGTACTTTGGCCACCTCATGCGAAGAGTTGACTCATTGGAAACGACTCTGATGCTAGGAGGGATTGGGGGCAGAGGAGAAGGGGACAACCGAGGATGAGATGGCTGGATGGCATCACTGACTCTATGGACATGAGTCTGAGTGAACTCTGGGAGATGGTGATGGACAGGGAGGCGTGGCGTGCTGCGATTCATGGGGTCACAAAGAATCGGACACGACTGAACGACTGAACTGAACTGAACAAAAAGTTGGAACAAGAAAGGATATCATGAGACTTCCCTGGTGGTCCAGAGGTTAAGACTCTGCTTTGCAGTGCAGGGGACACAGGTTCAATCCCTGGTCAGGGAACTAAGGTCCCACATGCCTCAGAGCTCTTGAGCCCACGTGCTCCCAAGCCTGTCATCGCAAGAAGATCCTGCATGTTGCAACTAAGACTTGAAGCAGCCAAATAAATAAATATTTTCTTAAAAAGAAAAGAAATCATAGTATAGTATGTGGCTTAGCTTCGAACAATATTTACATTGTTATAATAATGGAAACACTAAAGTTTGATGAACAAAAAATGATCACATTGCTATATCTAGAAGATGGGAGAGAGGATCCATGCATGTGTGTATCTGCAGGAAAGCACAAACTTATCTTCTAAGTTGGGACTTCCCTGGTGGTCCAGTGGTTAAGAATCTGCCTTTCAATGCAGGGGACACGGGTTCAATCCATAGTTGGGGAAGATTCCACGTGCTGCAAGGCTACTAAGTCCATGCATTGCAGCTACTGAGCCAACTGCGTGCTCCAAAGCCCATGCTCAGCAACAAGAAGCCTGTGCACCGCAACTAGACAGCAGCCCCTTCTCGCCTCAACTAGTGAAAGCCCACAAGCAGCAACAAATAAGTAAATATTAAGGAAAGAAGGTAAAAGTTGAAGATCAAGAAATATCAATATAAACCTATTATTTAGAAATGCAGAGATGAGTACCCAGAGAAACAACTGAAACTGGGGATGGTATGTTCGGATGTGGAGGTCAAAGGACTGCTAATTTTTCGCTGTGAGCATTTTAGTTTTAATTAATTTTTAAAATCATGTGCTTTCATAACTTTCACGGGTAGGAAAATTTTAAAGATTATTATAATAGCCACTTCCACTGATAATGCAGCTGTTTTCATTTTCTCTATTTTTGCTGAAATGTTTTGTCCACAAACACATGTTGCCGTGATAACTATATGTGCTGTATTGGTTTCATTTAATGTGGGGTCTGTTTACAGCATCATGTAGTATGCACAGGTGTTGTTCTAGTGACTGTATTCACTCTTGTTGTATATATGATAATTTATTTAGCTATTTCTTTATGATTATTGTTTTAGATATTTATTTGTTTGGCTGGACTGCAACTCAGGATCCTCATTGCAGCATGTAGGAGGACAGTTTAGTTGTGTCCTGTGGGGTCTAGTTTCCTGACCAGAGATTGCACTTGGGCTCCCCGCATTGGAAGCTTAGCGTCTCAAACACTGGATCACCAGGGAAGTTTCTCTTTATTGTTTATGATTTATAGCTTTCACAGATAATACCACAATGAATATCTTTGTACATATAGGTGAAGTGAAAGTTGCTCAGTCATGTCCAACTCTGCAACCCCATGGACTATAGCCCACCAGACTACTCTGTCCATGGACTTCTCTAGGCAAGAATAGTGGAGTCCATTGCTGTTCCCTTCTCCAGGGAATCTTCCTGACCCAGTGACCTAACCCAGGTCTCCCGCATTGCAGGCATATTTACTGTCTGAGCCACCAGGGAAGACCAAGAGTACTGGAGTGGGTAGCCATTCCCTTCTCCTGGGGATCTTCCCAACCTAGGAATTGAACCGGAGTCTTCTGCATTGTAGGCAGATTCTTTACCAGCTGAACCACCAGGGATGCCCTTTTTGCATATAGCTTTTTCTTTTTTGCTTTTGAATTGCTTCCGAGGACAGTTCCCCAAATTCACCAAATATGAAAACTTGGATCTTTCTCTTTGATTTCTCCATATAGTGCTGAGCCCCCTAGGTGCACCATGAAGTGAGCATCCTAGGAGATTGTCGAGATAGAATTTTCTGCAGGACAATTGGCTTGTTTTTTCTGATGGCAGCAGGAGAAATCAGAAGTCTTTCTTTTCTTTCCACATAGAACAAAATGTCCAAAGCCCTACCCCTCTCCTTCTCTGATGTCCGTCTTTGTCCCCCCACCCCCCAACTGAGATTATTTTTCATTTTTAAAATATTCAAATTAGAAGTCACTGCCCTTTTGAATAATATGGACTCAAAGGAGATACATTTAAAATGGGAGAGAAAGGGGAAAAAAAGTGAGAAAGAGGACTTCCCTCAGGGTCCAGTGATTAAGAATTTGCCTCCAAATTCAGGGGGCATGAGGGTTCGATCCCTGATCGAGGAACTAAGATCCCACCTGTTGTGGGACAGCTAAGCCTGAGCCACAACTATNAAAAAAAGTGAGAAAGAGGACTTCCCTCAGGGTCCAGTGATTAAGAATTTGCCTCCAAATTCAGGGGGCATGAGGGTTCGATCCCTGATCGAGGAACTAAGATCCCACCTGTTGTGGGACAGCTAAGCCTGAGCCACAACTATTGAGCCTCTGTACCACAATGAAGAGCCTGCTTGCTGCAGTGAAGGTGCCACAATCAAGACCCAGCACAGCCAAAAATAAATAATTAAATAAAATGTATCTTTTTAAAAAGTGAAGGAGGCAGAAGTGGGTAGACAAGGAGAACAGGGAGTAAGGCAGTGCATGTCCTCAGCTTACCTTCCAGGGGGACATCAAAATGCCTTCTGCACAACATGCCATTACTTTGTTATTTTGTCCCATCCTTCACTCCCCTGACCCCTTTTTTCTCATGGCAGGAGCTGGGGAGTTAGACAGCCCTTCAGACAAATCCATCCTTCCTTATCATGGGATGGTCTTTGGGATGTCCAACTTGCCTGGACAAAAAAAAAAAAAATTTGTAGTTTGGAAGAAGAGCACATCTATCCTAAAAGTGTGCTTAATGAGGGCCCTGGGCCGTGCAGTTTCCCTCTGGCCTGTGGCCTCATTCTTTTCAAGAAGGAGGAAGATGCAGGCTTCAAGACTGGGCTGCTGGACTGCCTGCCTGCCAGCTCCTCACCAACAGATGATCGGGGCGCTCTGTGGCCTGCAGGGCCCAGCACCTTCCCTCATCCATCTGCCCTGGCAGCTCTGACCCGGATCCCTGCCCCATTGCTTTCCCACCCCATCCTTGCTTCCCATCCTTCTGTTTTGCTCACAGCAGCCGAAGCCGGCTTCTCTGTTAAGCGTAAAATCAGGCCTTCTCCATCCACCCCCCAAAATCCCCTGGTAACTTCCCACTGCAGTGGTGGCAAAGCCTGACTCCTCACCAAGGCTAGAAGCCCCCCAGGGTCAGCCTCGTCATTCCGCCCAGACTGCCCTTCATCCGTGACTTTCATTTCCTGGTCATTTGCCTCAGGGCCTCTGCACTTCCCCTTCCACCCGCCTGGAACCCTATTTCATAGAGCTTTGCCAGATCCTTCTCATCATTTGGGCCTCACCTGCAATATAATCTCACCTGAGGACCCTTCCCTGACCTGTCATCCAAAGGAGACCCTTGCAGCAAACCCCCGTTTTATCACTTTCCAAGCCTACACTATCTGAAATCATCGTGATGATTCAAATATTTCTTTTCGTTTTTTCCTGTAAGACTAAAAATTCCATGAGAGCAGGAACGGTGCCTGTCTCACTCCCTGATGGGCGCATGGAAGATGCTCAAATAAACATTTTTGAGTGAATGAACAGGCTAGTGAAGGAATGAATAAGGACTTGGGGTCTGCAGCCTTCTGGGTTGAGGAGGGCCCCACCTTCTTTTTCCTGAGGGTCTCTGGGAGGATGTGGTGGTTTGGAGGATCTCTTAGCAGCCAGAGCAGGCTGGTGGTTCCTGAAAACTCCTCTGGAGTAAACATACAGGAGGTTCTCCAGGAGGTGGGTGAAAGCATCAGGCATCTTCCACCCTGCCTCTCGTGGACTCATTTGCTGGCAGTCTCCATCTAAGATGGGCAACAGGAAAAGTGTTCATTTCTTCCTCCGTGGGAGGCTGCCTGGACCAACAGGACTTTTTGAGGCTGAGAAGTCCTGAAAATAAACAGTCAAGGGGCCCATTGTGGACCCTGCTTGTTCAGCGTGATATGGAAGGCCAGCCCTGAGGTCGGTCCCCAGCCCCTTGTCATGTGGCTGCTGGCTCCCCTACTCTTCCGTCTTGGGTGGATCGCAGATACTTGTTGTTNCCTTCCCTGACCTGTCATCCAAAGGAGACCCTTGCAGCAAACCCCCGTTTTATCACTTTCCAAGCCTACACTATCTGAAATCATCGTGATGATTCAAATATTTCTTTTCGTTTTTTCCTGTAAGACTAAAAATTCCATGAGAGCAGGAACGGTGCCTGTCTCACTCCCTGATGGGCGCATGGAAGATGCTCAAATAAACATTTTTGAGTGAATGAACAGGCTAGTGAAGGAATGAATAAGGACTTGGGGTCTGCAGCCTTCTGGGTTGAGGAGGGCCCCACCTTCTTTTTCCTGAGGGTCTCTGGGAGGATGTGGTGGTTTGGAGGATCTCTTAGCAGCCAGAGCAGGCTGGTGGTTCCTGAAAACTCCTCTGGAGTAAACATACAGGAGGTTCTCCAGGAGGTGGGTGAAAGCATCAGGCATCTTCCACCCTGCCTCTCGTGGACTCATTTGCTGGCAGTCTCCATCTAAGATGGGCAACAGGAAAAGTGTTCATTTCTTCCTCCGTGGGAGGCTGCCTGGACCAACAGGACTTTTTGAGGCTGAGAAGTCCTGAAAATAAACAGTCAAGGGGCCCATTGTGGACCCTGCTTGTTCAGCGTGATATGGAAGGCCAGCCCTGAGGTCGGTCCCCAGCCCCTTGTCATGTGGCTGCTGGCTCCCCTACTCTTCCGTCTTGGGTGGATCGCAGATACTTGTTGTTCAGTTGCTAAGTTGTATCCTACTCTTTGTGACCTCACGGACTGCAGCACGCCAGGCTCCTCTGTCCTTCACTGTCTCCCAGAGTTTGCTCAAATTCATGTCCACTGAGTCAGTGATACTATCTAACCATCTCATCCTGTCACCCGCTTCTCCTTTTGCCTTTAGTCTTTCCTAGCATCAAAGTCTTTTCCAATGAGTCAGTTCTTCACATCAGGCAGCCAAAGTATTGGAGCTTCAGCTTCAATACCAATCCTTCCAGTGATTATTCAGGGTTGATGTTCTTTAGGATTGACTGGTTGGATCTCCTTGCAGTCCAAGGGACTCTCAAGAGTCTTCTCCAACACCACAGTTTGAAAGCATCAATTCTTCAGCACTCAGCCTTCTTTATGGTCCAACTCTCACATCCGTACATGACCACTGGATACCACAATATTGACTGTACAGACCTTTGTCAACAAAGGGATGAGTCTGCTTTTTAATATGTTTTCTAGGTTTGTTGTCACTTTCCTTCCAGTAGCAAATATCTTTTAATTTCATGGCTGCAATCACTGTCTGCAGTGATTTTGGAGCCCAAGAAAATAAAATCTCACTGCTTCCACTTTACTGTAGATCCTTGACTATGGGCATAACCACCTTCTACAACTTTCTGTGACTGAGGCTCCTTCCCTTGGGCTAATTGGGTTGTAACTTTAGGCTCTGAAATCCAGACATTGGGCAGAGGTTTTGTCCTCAGTTAAGGACATGAGTGTCTCTCTCTATGCAGGTTTATAGGAGTGGTGCAGGGGGACCACTAGACTCTAGCTTTAGAGTAACATCTGAAGGTACAGGGCATGTTTTGCCCAGGGCATCCCTTGGGGAGAAGACTGTTTATCACTCAGACGAATGGGACACAACTTCCCTTCTCCCGCTGCCTATCCGTTGCACAGAGCCTGCTGAGAGTGACTCATGTGTTCCCCTGGGAAGCTGTTTCCCAGGACATGTGACTGTAACACAAAAATGACAGGTTTTACATTGACAAAGGCTGAGCAGCAGTTCCTGGTGAGCATTTCGGCTACATCTGGGACGGCCACCAGAACAAGGTAGAAGTCTAGCCAACTCGGGAGATGCTGGCTCTGAGCCCCCCAACCTCGCCCCCCACAACACACACTGGAGTGTCAGCAGGAATGAAGGGATCCTTCAGTTGTCCAGAGTTAGGGACAAGCAGCTGGTCTGGCAGCCGAGGGGCCGTATGGGCTACAGGCTCACTCCCCATCCCGTTTGTGGCTCTGGGATCCTACATCCCTTAATTGCCCTTTTCTCTTAGAAATAACTTACTCCCCTGGTGGCTCAGATGGTAAAGAATCTGCTTGCAGTGTGAGAGACCCATGTTCGATCCCTAGGTCAGGAAGATTCCCTGGAGAAGGGAATGGCTACCCACACAAGTATTCTTGCCCAGAGAACTCCATGGACAGTGGAGCCTGGCAGGCTACAGTCCATGGGGTCACAAAGAGTCGGACACGACTGAGTGACTAACACATTTAGAAATAACTTAGGGCCCCCTGAAACATTCCTGAGGTACAAGGAAGGATGGGGCTGGCTGATGTCCTTTTAGCGAAACCTTTGGAGAAATTCCTCTGCTGACCGCTTAAGACTCAGGTCAGACCCCTCAGACCTTCACAGCTGAGAAACTGTTCTTCATTCTCAGGCCAAAGAAAGTGCATCTATCCAGGAATGTCTTGGAACAGCTTGCAAAGAGGATGGGGACAGCAACCCCCCAGCCAGGATGGCTCTGTTGCCGCATAGCTGTTCTGCTGGCTGGAAGTGGGAAGGTGAAAGGAAGCGAGCTCTTTCTGGTTCAGTTTTCTTTGATCTTTTATGAATGAATCAGATGCTGATAAATAGAAAAGCCCTCTCTCAAAATTCTGGATAACTCGGAGTGAGAGGGATAGCTCATTGTTCTTCTTAGGTCCATCCCATTTTGGTCCCCGGAAGGTGGTCCTGGCCCTCACTCACCCTCCTGTCCCCGTGGCTCCATGGCCGCCTACAGACCCCAAGTGATGTCTCTATGACCCCACAGATGTCTCCTCTGAACTCTACTGTGACTTTGCCCCTTGGATGTCTCCACCGGGGTGCTCGGTAAACAACCCTGATTCGGTGTGTCTGAAATGGAGCTCTTGCTATTTCAATCCCCTCCAAATCTGTTTCTCCAGTATACTTTCCTGTCTTAGTAAATACCCACTATCCAGCCAGTCTCCCAAGCCCAACCTGCCTGTCATCCTTGCTCCTTCCCTCACTGTCCCCCATCTGATGACTCCCCCCACCAGCTCCTAGATATACGTGATTCCCTTCCTTTCACCAGCTCCATCTCCTCTTTCTAGATCAAGCCACCATCATCTGTAGCATGAGCTGCCCCACACTCTCCTTCTTGCATGCTTGCAACTGTCCAGCCCTTCCTAACCACAGCCAACAGCATCATTTCAGATGCCAATCAGATCCGGTGGCTCCCTGGCCTAAAACCCTCCAGGACTGTGCATCACGCCTGGAGTGAAAGCCAGGTGTTTCCCTGTGAAGGCTCAATGAGACTGGTCCCTGCTGACATCCTCAGCCCATCTCAACCCACCATCCCACGTGCTCCAGAGGCAAGGGACCACCTGCTGTCGGCTCTGAACATGATGGCTCAGCCTGGTCCTCTGCCCAGTGTCCTCCCCTCACGGGGGTCTTTCTCAGCCTTCTGCATGTGGTAGCCCCTCCTGCTGTCCTTCTTCGCATCATCACTTGACAATCTGCCATTTACCACCTTGATCCATCATTGCAGAAACATCCATCTTGTCTACTGTGTCTCCTTTATTGGTGTGTAATCTCTTTTTGGAGAGGGACCCTTTTTCTCATTCACCTGTGTGTTCCTAGCATCTCTCGTGATTCTTGGCACTTAATAAATACTGGTTGAATAAACTAATACATCTCAGCCTGGTGATATATGCTAAGTGTCAAATCTGATAATACATGAATGCAGATTATTTCTGTGAGCTGAAATTCCATTCTTGAGTGGAAATTATTCCATGAGAATCATTGTAGGGTTTTGCATTCAGATTTAGGACATTAGTGTTCCTGTACAGGCTGGGAGGGGCTTCCCAGGTGGCTCTAGTGGTAAAGAACCCACCTGCCAATGCAGATAGACATAGGTTCGATCCCTGGATTGGAAGATCCCCTGGAGGAGGGCATAGCAACCTGTTCAAGTTTTCTTGCCTGGCGAATCCCAGGGACAGAGGAGTCTGGTGGGCTATGGTCCATGGGATCACAAAGAGTTGGACACGACTGAAGCTCTGACTTAACTTGCATGCACACATAGGCTGGGAGACCCTGGCTTACTGTGAGAAATATCTGGAGGCTTGGCGGCCCCCAAGCTTGGTGATGCGGCGACCAGAGAACATTCTGTGGGGTAGGCTGGGAGAGTGGAGGTGGGAAACCTGATATACTTTTNACAAAGGAAGCCCAGGAATAATGGAGTGGATAGAAGATCCCTTCTCCAGTGGATCTTCCCAACCCAGGAATCAAACCAGGGTCTCCTGCATTGCAGGCAGATTCTTTGCCAACTGAGCTATCAGGGAAGCCCTGATCCTTAATAAATATTTGTTAAATTAACAAGATGTTGGATGCATGGACTTTGCCTTTCTCTATGCTGGGTATAGCAAACTTGGATGCTGCATAATCTTTAAGAATAATGGCAATGGAATGAGAAGAATGTGTTTGGCTATAAATTGTGGTATTCCTGTATGTTTCTAGAAACCTGACCTCTTGTGGATGCCTACCAGTCTTCATTGCAAATCTCCTTTATGCTGCTGCTGATATGTGTTTCTACATGAACAGAAAACATAGGATTTTTAAAAAACTGTATTTAATGGTATTCTCTTTCATAAAAACTAGTAGAATAAAGGTGTCTGGAAACTCTTTGCCCTTTCTCCCACTGAGAGGTAGAGTATAATTCCCCTGTCTTTGAAACTAGGCTTGTTTCAATACTAGAATGCTGTGGAAGTTACATTCTAGGTTTTCAGGGACCAAATCATAGGACTTATATCTCCTGCTTTGTTTCTTGGAATACTTGGTTTTGGGAGCCCCAAAGCCTTCACATAAGAAGTCTGACTGCCCCAAGATCACCATGATTAAGAGGCCACATGTAAGGGGTGTGGTTGAGACTATCTTCTAGACCTTCCTGCCAAGGCAATAGACATGTGGGTGAAGTCATCCATCCTGGACTTTCAGACGAGGCTATTCTCTAGCTAAATTCTGCTGAATGATCCTAGCCAATGTAACATGGTACTGAAAAATCACTGAGATAAGCCCTGACCTGAAAATCATGAGATGTGATAAGACGATTGTTGTTTCAGCCCACTAAGTTTTAGGGTAATTTATAGTGTGATAAATAACAACTGAACAGCAAATTGTTTTATTTCCATATTTGTCCAATAATACTTGCTTCAGTTCAGTTCAGTCGCTGAGATGTGTTTGACTCTTTGCGACCCCATGATTGCAGCACGCCAGGCCTCCCTGTCCATCACCAACTCCTGGAGTTTACTCAAACTCATGTCAGTTGAGTCAGTGATGACATCCAACCATCTTATCCTCTGTTGTTCCTTTCTTCTCCCACCTTCAATCATTCCCAACATCAGGGTCTTTTCAAATGAGTCAGTTATTCACATCAGATGACCAAAGTATTGTAATTTCAGTTTCAGCATCAGTCCTTAAACGAACGCTCAGGACTGATCTCCTTTAGGATGGACTGGTTGGATCTCCTTGCAGTCCAAGGGNAAAGAGTTGGACACGACTGAAGCTCTGACTTAACTTGCATGCACACATAGGCTGGGAGACCCTGGCTTACTGTGAGAAATATCTGGAGGCTTGGCGGCCCCCAAGCTTGGTGATGCGACGACCAGAGAACATTCTGTGGGGTAGGCTGGGAGAGTGGAGGTGGGAAACCTGATATACTTTTAGGCCAAACAAATGGGAGTTTGGTGCCCAGAACATTCTGCTACAATTGGCCTGCCAGGCCCCATCTGGAGCATCTTGTTTTCTTGGAATACCAAACTTTGGCCAAAGGGTCTAAATCTGTGTTGTGGGGAGAACGGACACACTGGAACTACCATCCTTCAGGAGGGCCAGCAGATAACAGTTCCATGTGCCTCTGGGTGGCAGCACAAAGGACGGGGGTTGGCTCTTAGAGGTGGGCCAGTTTCCAAGGAAAGAACTCTCCAAACCACTAGAAGCTTCCCAAAAGGAACGTGCTACTTTAGTCACAATAGATAATTTCAGCTACAAGTGACAGAAAACCCACCTCAAACTACTCTTAAGTTAACAACAACAAAAAAAGGCAGAGAAGGGAGTTTGGCAGATAGAACCAAAAAGTCCAAGGGGAAGTGCAGTTTCAGGCGTGGCTGGATCCGGGGAATCACAGGCCGTCCTCAGGACTCTGCTTCGCGTTCCATACAGAGTTCTGCTTTGCTCCATGTTGCTTCTCTCTCAGGCCCCGGTCCTCAGGGCAGCAGGTGGTCACCAGGAGCTCTAGGGGGTGTGTGTGTGTCCTAAGTCACTTCAGTCATGTACGACTCTCTGTGACCCCATGGACTGTAGCCTGCCAGGCTTCTCTGCCCATGGGATTCTCCAGGCAAGGATACTGGAGTGGGTTGCCACGCCCTCCTCCAGTGTGGATCTTCCCGACCCAGGGACCGCATCCACGTCTCTTAGGTCTCCTGCATTGGCAGGCAGGCTTTTTACCACTCAGGCACCTGGGAAGCCCAACTCTAGGTAGATATTCTGTCTTTTCTCCTCCCCCAGGAGAAAGTCCCCAAAGAAGCCCAGATGTCAAAACCAATTGGATGGACTTGATAGTCACATGCCCATCTTGGAATCAGTGTAGCCAGAGAGATACGATTGGCTGGGCCTACGTCCCATTCCTGCTTCCTGTCCAGTCCCCAAGGCCAGAGAAGACACGGGGCTTTGATTGGCTAGGCCTGGGTCTCGGGCCACTTGGGGACCCAGGAGTGAAGTCAACCCATCTGAGCCAATTGGACTGAGAGTGGAATGAGTTTGTGAAAGATCCTTGGCTCCCAGAAAAAAAAATGCAAAATTACCCTGTGCCCCTTTTCCCTGGGGTAACTGCCCTCCTCGTTCCCCGTAACCCCTATCTCTTCATCTGCCTACACAGAATAGTTCTGCCGGTGCTTGTTCTTCTTACAAACGGGCTCTTGAGCACACAGTCTTTTGTATCTGACGTCTTTCACTCAGCCTTACATTTGTGAGATTCACTTACATGATGAATTTATAGATCATCCACTCTCATTGCTATACAAATTCCATGGGGAGAAGAAACCACTATATGAATTTCATGGGGAGAAGAAGTAGTATTTTCCATTCTACTACTGATGAGCACGTGGCACGTTTCCGTTTGGGGACTGTTACGAGTAGCAGTGCTATGCTCTTTCAGGCATCTTTTGGCACACATGTGGTAGCATTTCTGGTGAGCGTGTACCTTGGCATGGAATTAATTGCTGGGTCATAGGGCATATGTGTTTGGGCTTCTCTAGAATCTCAGATAGTAAAGCATCTGCCAAAAATGCAGGAGACCCCAGTTCGATCTCTGGGTCGGGAAGATGCCCTGGAGAAGGAAATGGCAACCCACTCCTGTATACTTGCCTGGAAAATCCGATGGACAGAGGAGCCTGGTGGGCTACAGTCCATGGGGTTGCAAAGAGTGGACATGACAGAGCCAACTACACACACACACACACACGGCATATGTGTTCAGCTTTAATAGATACTGCTGAACAGTTGTCCAAAATGGTTGTGCCAATCCGCATTCTTGGAGCAGTTCTAAAGTCTCTGGATTAGCTGGCATCTGAGTCCCATATCTATACTGAGGGTGGTGGGTCTGGGCTTCACGGAGAATGGGTCTTGTTAGTAACTTCACCCTGGGTCCTGGGCCCACAGAAGGGGTAAGAGTCCCCATCTTTCCCCTGTCCCCTCTGGCATTTGATTCTGTCCTGCCCACACCTCCAGGAGTCTTCCTCTTCCAGGAATGAGTTGTTTTGTGTTTAAATATTCATCTTTGGGGTTGTGCTGGGTCTTTGTTGCTGTGCGAGGGCTTTCTCTAGCTGCAGAGAATGGGGGCTACGCTGGTTGCAGTGCACGGCTTCCTCACTGCGCTGCTTCTCTTGTTGCAGAGCGTGTGCCCTGGGGCATGCAGGCTCCAGTAGTTGCAGTGCGTAGCCTCAGCTTTTGTGGCCCCCAGGCTCTAGAGCACAGGCTCGGTAGTTGTGGCGCACAGTCAGTTGCCCCGAGGCATGTGGGATCTTCCCGGACCAGGGATCGAACCTATATCCCCTGCACTGCAAGGTGGACTCTCAACCCCTGCGCCACCAGGGAAGCCCAGACATTAGTTTTTAATATCAAAAGGTTTCCTTGCATCCCACACGGATGGGGGTAGTCGAAGGCTTCCCACAGTGCTGAGGGCAGGAGAGCGAGGGATGTCTGTGTCCCAGAGCCCCATCCATTTCTCTGGCTGGAGTCCTGGGGAGCTCCTGCCCCAGCTGGTCATCTCAACCTCAGGATCAAGTGGTCAAAAATGCTCCTGACTTCCGAAGCTCAGCCAAACCATTGTAAATGGATTTTTCCAGAATTTCTGATGATCCTCCACATTTTGAATAATTAAAACAAAAAAAAAAAACGCCTTTGGCCTGGCCATTCTCAGAAAGAGGAACCCAGAGTAGGATGTGGTTTTACAATCAGAGGAAGTGGATCCCAATAGTGGTGACACGGTAGCGCATGCTTGGTCCTGCTGCTCAGTGCAGCTTCTACATCTAACCAAGAGTGAGGCCTGGGCCCCACTGGCAGAGCCCCCAGAAGAACGTCTCTCTCAAACTAAGCATTTCCTTCCAGTTATTTTTAAAGTCATTTCAATCTCAGCGGATGTGACCTTAGGGTAAGGAAGTATTTGTTTAAAGGATAAAATTTATAAAACTTAAAGGAACAAGATTTGACTACATCAACATTCAAAACTTCTGCTCCTTAAAAAGACACATAAGTAAAATGAAAAGATGACTCAAATTAGAAGATATTCTCAACTCATTCAAGCAATTAAAGAACTGAATCTAAAGAATAGAAAGAAACCCTACAAACCAGGAAGCAAAAGACAACCCCAAGGCTTCCCTGGTAGTTCAGACAGATAGTAAAGAATCGCCTGCCAATGCAGGGTCGGGAAGATCCCCTGAAGAAGGAAATGGCAACCCCCTCCACTGTTCTTGTCTGTGAAATCGCTGGACAGAGGATCCTGGCAGATTACAGTCCATAGGGTCACAAAAGAATCAGATATAGGTTAGGTACTAAAAAACAATTTGTCGTTCAGTTGCTAAGTCGTGTCCAACCCCATGAACTCCAGCACTCCAGGTTTCCCTGTCCTTCACTATCTCCTGGAGTTTGCTCAAACTCATGTCCATTGAGACAGTGACGCCATCCAACCATCTCATCCTCTGTCGTCCCCTTCTCCTCTTGCCCTCAATCTTTCCCAGCGTCAGGGTCTTTTCTAATGAACAACAATAGCAACAGACAAAGAAGGGAAAAGTTTATAAGTCTGTTACTTGCAGAAGGTAAACATTTTATGGATAATTAGAGAAATGCAAATTAAAACAAGAGAGCATTTTGTGCCCACCAGTTGGCAGAAATGAGAAAATTGGACAATGCCAAGTGCTAACTAAGATATGGAGATTATAAAGTTAAAGATGTGGTTACCCCTTGTCATAGATTATACTTATGACCTGACAGTTCCACTCTCAGGCATCTACCCATCACCTGTGCTGTATAATATGGCAGCCACCAGCCACGTTTCTTTCTTGAACATTTGAAATGTGGAGAGTGTAAGTCAGGAATGGAATTTTTAAACATTTTATTTAATTCATTTAAATGTAAGAATTCATACTTGATTCAGTTATTGAAAAACTTAAGTATACTTACTTGGAACAACTTGAGTTGATGAGCCTACGTTTTTAACCTGTGAAAGTGAAGGTTGCTCAATCGTGTCCAACTCTTTGCAACCCCATGGACTATACAGTCCATGGAATTCTCCAGGCCAGGCTATTCCCTTCTCCAGGAGATCTTTCCCACCCAGGGATCAAACCCAAGTCTCCTGCATTGCAGGAGGAGTTTTAACCTGTAAGTTGTATGAAATCTACATATAGATGAAATATTTCTAATGAAAACCTACTGTCTAAATTGTGCTGTGAGTGTAAAATACATTCCAGATTTCAAACACTTAACACCAAAGAAAGGTAAACTATCTTAGTAATTTTTCTATACTGATAACATTGAAATGACCATAGTTTGGATGCATGCATAATTAGTCACTCAATTGTGTCTGACCCTTTGTAACCTCATGGACTATAGCCCTCCAGACTCCTCTGTCCCTGGAATTTTCCAGGCAAGAATACCGGAGCAGGTTGCCATTTCCTCCTTCAGGGGCTCTTCCCGATCCAGGGACAGAACCCATGTCTCTTGTGTCCCCTACATTGGCAAGTGGATTCTTTACCAATGGCACCACCTGGAAAGCCCCACAGTTTGGATATAGTGGGTTAAATAAAATAGATTACTAACTTAATTTTATTTGTGTCTTTTTACTTTTTTAAAAAAGTAACTTTGACATTATACATGTAGCTCAAGTTATATTTTTCTTAGAGAACATTCACCAAGACTCTCACTTACACACAAGGAGATGTGTGCAAGAATATACATTGTAGCATAATATGTAATAACCAAATAAATAGACACAAACCTCAGACTTCCTTAACAAAAAAGGGGGGGAGGAAATAAATTGTGGTTTATTTACACAGTGAAAAATCACCCAGGAGTTAAAATGAGTGAATTAGAGTTAGATGTATCAGCATGCAGAAATCTAGATTGCAATGCTGGGTGGCAAAAACAAGGTGCAGAAGGCTCACTAATCACACAGTGCTTTGAAAGCATGGAAAATATTAGGACTCATTTGTGGATACATTTTAGTCTAATAAAAGGATAAAAACATGCATGGAAACTGTAAACAACCAGAATCCAGGTGGTGGTAACCAGAACAGGGTAGAGACTCAGAGACCTCTAATTGTGTCTGTAACATTTTGTTACTTGCTGGAGAGGGAGTTTGGTATGGTTTCCCAAGTAGCTCAAACAGTAAAGAATCTGCCTGCAAAGCAGGAGACCTGGATTTGATCTCTGGATCGGGAAGATCCCTGGAGAAGGGCATGGCAGCCCACTCCAGTATTCTTGCCTGGATAATTCCATGGACAGAGGAGTCTGGTGGGCTACGCTCCGTGGGGTAGCAAAGCTACTTTCACAACTGAGCAACTTTCACTTCACTTCGAGATATTTCAACAACCTTTTTGATGGTCAAAGCTGCTTGGTTTCTGGTTGTAAAATTTCAAAGAACTTTAGTCTTCGGTCCTTCTCAAATCCAGGGTTGTCTGCCCCGTGATCCTGCCATTTTCCATCTTTGCCGGCTGGTAGCCATGGCGAGGTCTCCCATGTGTGGGCTCTTGAGAAAAATGATTTGGCATGGGTTTGTTGGTGTCTTTTCATAATTTTTATTTATTTGTTTGTTTTTTGGGGGCTGTGCTGGGTTTTCATTGCTGCGCACAGATTTTCTCAGTTTGTTGCGGAGAGCAGGGTCGGTGCACAGGCTTCCCATCACAGTGGCTTCTCTTGTTGGATAGCACAGGCTCTAGAGTGCATGGGCTCAGTAGTTGTGGCCCCATGCGACATATGGGGTTTTCCCAGACCGGGGATCAAACCCATGTCCCCTGTACTGGCAGGCAGTTCTTAACCTCTGGGCCACCAGGGAAGTCCTGTATGTGTGCTCAATTCTGTCCTACTCTTCGCAACCTATGGACTGTAGCCTGCCAGGCTCCTCTGTTCATGGGATTCTCCAGGCAAGAATACTGGAGCGGGTTTCCATTTCCTACTCCAGGAAGTCCTGTTGGTGTCTTAAACTGGAGGCACTGCCGTGAGGGAGGCAGACACAGTATCCGCCTGTGTTAAGAGGCCGCTCAGCCTAGATAGTGACCTCGGGCAGCAGGAGCCACAAGCTACCTCCTCGCTGGGACTCCATCCTGAGCCTCCTGCTGGCAGAGGTCCTGACTTGGTATTTTCCAAGTGTCCTTTTAAAGGACTCACTCAGCACACCCGAGGGCCTCATTATGCTTTTCTTCCTTTGCAGGACAACTGGTATCTGAAAAGTGAAAAAGCAGGATGCCCCCTGGGGTTGACTGCCCCATGGAATTCTGGACCAAGGAGGAGAATCAGAATGTGGCAGTTGATTTCTTGCTGCCCACGGGGGTCTATCTGAACTTTCCTGTGTCCCGAAATGCCAACCTCAGCACTATCAAGAAGGTACAATCTTGACCTTAAAACTAGTCCTCAGAGCGTAGAACCCAAAGAGACAGAAAAAGTCTAGCAGTTTTAGATTTGAGATCCTCTGCTATGAATTTTAAAAGACATGGGAATTCCCTTGAGGTCCAGTGGTTAGGACTCCAAGCTTTCTCTACCTGGGGCCTGGGTTCAGATCCCGCAAGCCTCAAAGTGTGGCCAAAAAAAAAAAAATTTTTTTAAGAAAAATAATGTGCAAGAATTCTCTAAAACTCACAGTTAGAATCTACCTATCTTTCCAAATTCAGCTCCTGCCCTTATCATTGCATGTTGCGTGCATGTGTGATCAGTCATATCTGGCTCTTAACGACCCCCATGGACTGTGGGCCAACAGGCTCCTCTGTCCCTGGATTTCTCAGGCAAGAATACCACAGTGGGTTGCCGTTTTGTCCCTCCCTAGATTCCCGTGAAAGCTCTGGGGTGCTGGTTCCCAGGGGGGCCTTTCATTCTCTTTATGACTCTGCCCTGGTGTTTGAAACCACAGCCCATCCATGGCCACTTAGTTTTACTGGTCTTTTGTCTTCAGAGCTGTCGTCATAGTCAACAGCATCTTTGGAAATAGTTTTTGGCTTTATTGAATCATTTTCATGGTGGATTACTGAGTCAAAGGATAAAATGTCTGGATGGTATTTGACAGATGTCTTGTGACCTTTCCAAGGGTTTATCCAACTTTCAAAGGGTGGGACTTCATGGGTCATGTCAGAGGATAAGGCCTTAGCCCCGGATTTGAAAACACTTGGGAGCAAAAAAAAAAAAAGGAGACACACAATGAACCATAGTTGAGTTTTGTTTAATTTTTTTTAAATCTTCCTTTCCTGGGTGTTTCTTTCTTTTTTTAAATACTGGGTCTTAGTTTCGGCAGGCAGGCTCTAGTTCCCTGACCAGGGATTGAACCTGGGCCCCCTGCATTGAGAGCATGGAGTCTTAGTCCCTGGACCACCAAGGAAGTCCCCCTGGGTGTTTCTATAAAAATTAAATTTCTTTTTTTCCTTTTCAAAAGTATATGGACACATTGAAATTTAGGAGAATAAGAAAAAGTTAGAAGGAAAAGAATTACCCATGATCCAGCCATGTGAGACAACCACAGTTAACACTTTAGCTGTTTCCTGTTTTCTTTCCTATACAGTGTTTTTTTGTGATTATTCTCTTTATGAAGTTTTATATTCTTTTTCTGAGTTAACATTATATCTTTTTTGTGTTATTAACCTTATGTAAATATCATTTTAAAGTGAATCGTATTTTTCTACTTACAGAGCTATACATGCATGTTATTAAAATTCCAGTATTGCAGACATGTTATTAAAATTCCAACACCACAGAAATATAAAACATATCAGTCCCTCCAGTCTCACCTCATATCCCAATTCAATTTCAGTTTCTTAATATTCTTATTTATACCAAGGACCAGATAGTAAATATCCTGGGCTTTGCTGGCCATATGGTGTTTGTCTCGACTACTCAGTCCTTCTGTCTGGGGTGGCAGCAGCCGTAGATTGCATGTTGGTGAACGGGCATGGCTGTCTTCCAATAACTTGGCAAACAGTAGCTTGCCAAGTCCTGGTCTACAGTAATTATTAATTACTCTAATACATCATTAGTTGTTTTTATGGGNACTCAGTCCTTCTGTCTGGGGTGGCAGCAGCCGTAGATTGCATGTTGGTGAACGGGCATGGCTGTCTTCCAATAACTTGGCAAACAGTAGCTTGCCAAGTCCTGGTCTACAGTAATTATTAATTACTCTAATACATCATTAGTTGTTTTTATGGGAATAATAAAATTATTGTTTATTTTATTTTAATAATAACAAAATTATTATTTTAGTAGTAATAATTACATTTATTATTGTTTTTATGGGAATGGGTTTGAATGACATTCACTGTTCTATAGCTTGGGGTTTCTCCCCACTGAATGCTGTATCTTGGAGTCCTGTGTGCCCTTGGTACAAATATCCTTAGGTTCCATTCACACCTGTGTTCTGTCCCTTTGCATTGATGGAACATAATTATCCATCCCCCGAGGGAGAAAAATTTTAGGGCCGTTCTCTCCTTTTCCATCTTTTCTGTGACTCAGCGGCGAGCACCTTTGCACTAAAACTTGGCACCCTGGGAACACCTCCCCCCGAGGCCACACACTGAGCAGAGCCAGCAGAGGTGTTTAGGGTCCCTTTATTGTGTTAAACTTTTCTGAATTAGTGGCCAGTGTTGAAAGATCAGGGTGATGANCCAACAATTCCACCTGGTCTTTCTGGATAACCCCCAGGTTACTTTGGGCCACAGCTCCCAGCTAAACCCCTTATCTTCTCTCCCCTCG
Source organism: Neotragus pygmaeus (assembly GCA_006410875.1). Taxonomy (NCBI): domain Eukaryota; kingdom Metazoa; phylum Chordata; class Mammalia; order Artiodactyla; family Bovidae; genus Neotragus; species Neotragus pygmaeus. Next base: position 4,110,640 of record SJYV01051883.1, on the reverse strand, counting down.
CTTCCAACCTACCCTTCAGGCAAAGACACAAGACCTTACTCACGCATAGAGGTCCTAGACACTCTCACCCAACAGCCCCCGAACCTTTTTTGCGACTCCGCTACAAAACCCAGACCTCACGCTATTTGTAGATGGCAATTCAAAACAAGACCCTAACAGTCGCCAGGCTGCTGCATATGCAGTTGTGACCACCAATGACATCCTCGAGGCTCGCCCACTGCCTGAGGAAACCACCTCCCAAAAGGCAGAACTAATAGCGCTCACTAGAGCCTTACACCTGGCAATGGGAAAACGGGTTAACATCTATACTGACTCCAAATGTGCCTTTTTGATTGCACATTCACATTCAGCTATTGGGAGAGAGACGGGATTCCTCACCACCAAGGGATCACCCATCTCTAATGCTCCCTTAATCACCAAGCTCCTGGAGGCCATCTCACAGCCCACTCAGGTAGCCATCCCACACTGCAAAGGACATCGGACGACTCAACACGGTTTCCCTAGGCAACAATAAGGCTGACCAGGTGGCCAGACAGATAGCTNCCCTTAATCACCAAGCTCCTGGAGGCCATCTCACAGCCCACTCAGGTAGCCATCCCACACTGCAAAGGACATCGGACGACTCAACACGGTTTCCCTAGGCAACAATAAGGCTGACCAGGTGGCCAGACAGATAGCTTTACAGCAGGGGCCTCTGCCTATACTATTTCTTAAGACCTCCCTTACACCTAACTACTCAAAGGCCGAAATGGAGACCCTACTCTCACAGGAGGGCGTTTCCAAACACCCCTCGGGATGGATCACGCTCCACAACAAACTAGTCCTACCCGAAAAACAGGCAATGTCCATTATCACCCAGATCCATGACTCTTTACACATTGGGCCCCGCACACTCTTGACCTTCCTTAGCCCTCTCTTTTCCCCGTTACACCTCCGACCTACTATTCAGGCAGTCCATCATCACTGTCTAATCTGTGCCAAGACCTCTCCTCAAGGAGCACTCAGGCCGCCACAAGAAACTCACCAGCTGAGGGGACACCTGCCGGGACAGGATTGGCAGGTAGACTTTACTCACATGCCTAGACATCAGGCCTTCCAGTATATGCTGGCCTTAGTCATCAGGCAAGATAAAATGGGCTAACGGCATCCTCAAGGCTTATCTGACCAGGTTAACGGCAGAGCTTCGTTTCTCCTGGGTTGATCTGCAGGCAGCCCTGACCCACACACAGGCAACTCCTCATGTCAAGACGAGTTTGACACATTTTGACCTGTATGGTAGGCCATACCTGCTGACTAACCTTCTGGATCCCTCAATCCCCCTTCTGGAGACTTACTTGTCCTATTTCACTCTCCTGAGGTCCCTACTTAGAAAACATGCTGACCATGTCCTCNGAAGCCTATTGGGCAACTCCGTGGGCCACGTCTCCTGCCCAGCTTCATGCCTTTTGATTGTTCAGGATTGAGAATTGGGCTTTCGAGCTGGGCTGGGGGCCTGTCTGGATGTCCCAGGGCAGCCTCCAGGCCTGGCTCTCCAGCTGCCTTCTCTTCCTGCTCCTCCTGCCCTGCAGGCAGGACTGTGTGCCTTGCAGAGCTCGGGGGCCTTGGGGCCAAGGGGGTGTCCCCACGGCAGGTTTTCTGGTAAAGGATGGCGCTGTGGGCAGGTACCAAACCTGGCTGTAAACCTGCAACACCCTCACCCCACCCCCAGTGGCCACAGGCCTCATCAACCTCCTCTGAATTCCTCTGCCTTAACTCCCCGCTTCTCCTCTGAACTCTGCCCAGCCCTCTTCTGTGTCCCTCTGGTCCCTGGAACAGCCTTTCTACATCGAGTTGATCCAGGGCAGCAAAGTGAATGCCGACGAGCGGATGAAGGTAGGGGTTGGCTCCTGGCCGGGAAGGGCACAGGCAGTGTGTGTTTTCTGCAAAAACACAGTAGCTGTGGCCTGAAGGGGTGGCAGAGGAAGAAGCGGGGGTGGGGGGTCACACGAAAGCCACCTGACCACATTACCCAGCATCCCTGTCTGGGGTGGTTGTGAGCGGCTTCAAAACAGGAAAGGGGGAGGGGGGTGGGCCAGCCAGCCAGAGAGGCCGATTCGCAGAAACCAGGCCCAGTGAGTTCTGGGTATTGACTTTGGTGGAGGTGGTGGGGCCCGGCTCAGCCCAGGGATGTGGAGCCTGGGAGGTGATGGACACAGAAGAGGAGCCGCTCCAGTGATCCAGGGGGCCAGGCCCACTTCTGAGTCGTTCACACGCCCACCTCCTCTGGCCTCAAGATGGCCTGTGAGATGCAGGTTTTCTCGTCCCATTTGCAGAATGGGAAACCCAGGCCCAATGAAGCCAGGGCTCTTTGGGGAGCACTTTCTGGCTGGGGTAACTTCACACACACGGCAGGTCTGTTTTCCTGTAGATGAATCATGGAAGGGGGCATGGAGGCAGCTTTCTTTCTGAGGGGGTGAGAGCAGAGATGGAGGACACAGGGAAGGGTGTTGGGGCATTAAATCCTTCCCTGTCTAAAGGGACTCATGCAATTCTTGGGTGCTTGACCAAGAGGGGCCCCTGGAATTCCTGAGCCCCAATAGGGAAACTGAGGCCCAAAGCAGAGCAGCAACCTGCCCCAGGGTCCCACAATCAGTGGGGAGGCGCCCACGCCACCCTCCCCTCCCCATCACTCATCCCCGCTCAGGCAACCAGGGCAGCCTTCAAGCACCTGGTGGGGAGGTTGAGGCCCACTTGAAATGAGGACGTTTCGGAAGGATATTCGAGCCTTAGGAGGAAGGGAGCATGCAGGGGGAGAAGGGGCCTGGCCTCTGCCACCAGTAACCCGCGTGCGCCTTCCCCAGCTGGTGGTGCAGGCCGGGCTCTTCCACGGCAATGAGACACTGTGCAAGACGGTGTCCAGCTCGGAGGTGAGCGTGTGCTCGGAGCCCGTGTGGAAGCAGCGGCTGGAGTTTGACATCAACATCTGTGACCTGCCCCGCATGGCCCGGCTCTGCTTCGCGCTTTACGCCGTGATCGAGAAGGCCAAGAAGGCCCGCTCCACCAAAAAGAAGTCCAAGAAGGCGGTGGGTGGAGCTTGTGGGAGTCACTCCCTGCTGGTCCGGTCCTGTCCTGCAGCCCCCTGGGGCTGCTGCCCATCCCTCCCCAGCATCCCAGCTGGCACGCACACATCCTGGGAATGGGGTCTGGGTGGGCCTGCAGACCCCGGCCTCCTCCCCATCACCCCACTGGCCACCCCCTGCTGTGAGATGATGCTGGAATCCTGGGCTTATGAGCAGGGGTGCTCAGGATATCTAGACCTGGGCCTTTGGTTCTTGAGGGAACCCAGAGGCCTCTCCCTGGGGTGAAAGGGAAAACGCAGTGTCCTCCCAGGGAGCAGGGAGCCTGAGTCAGCAGCCAGCTGGGGATGGAGTGGTGGTCGAGCGCTGAGTCGCCAGGACCAGGCTGTGACTGGCCACGAACTGCACTGACTCACTGGTTGGCCAGGGGCAGCTCTCTGGGGCTGCTATGTTCTGTGTGAGGCTTTCTCAAGAAGCCGGGGGTGGGATGTGACCGGGAGCAGTAGGAAACCAGTGTGGCTGACCCTGCTGGCTGCCTCATAGGGAGTCTGGGTGAGGGCAGGGCAGTGTGGCCTGACTGGAACTATCCTGCAGTTGAGCAAACAGAGGCCTTTGAGGCGGCTGGCCCTGACCCACCCGGCTTCTTTCCCAGGACTGCCCCATTGCCTGGGCCAACCTCATGCTGTTTGACTACAAGGACCAGCTCAAGACAGGCGAGCGCTGTCTCTACATGTGGCCCTCTGTCCCAGGTGGGCCCAGGCCAGGAGGGAGAGGTGGGAGTGTGGGGTGTGTCCGGATGTGGCGGCATTCCCCTTGCAACTCGGTCTGTCCCTGTGTCCAGACGAGAAAGGGGAGCTACTGAACCCCTGTGGGACTGTGCGGAGTAACCCCAACACTGAGAGTGCGGCCGCCCTGGTCATCTTTCTCCCTGAGGTGGCCCCTCACCCAGTATACTACCCTTCCCTGGACAAGGTCAGTGAGGGGGTCCTCGCCATTTGGGGTCCAGGGCCCACCCTGCCCAGAAACCTCAAGGCTAAAGATGAACGGTCCCCACCCTGCCTCTGGGCGCCCAGGTCACGGTCCCTGCACCCTGTGAACTGCCCAGGGCTGGGGGCTGGGTCCTCACACACATTTGAGGGCTTCCTCGACTGTCTGGAGTCCTCACATGCCCTAGAGTGGTGGTTCTCAACTGGGGCCACTTGGCTTCTCAGGGGACTTCCGGCAACGTCCAGAGACAATTTTGGTTGTTAAACCTAGCTCGGGAGATGCTCCTCGCATGTCATGGGTGGAAGCCAGGGATGTTGCTAAACACCCTGTAGTGGGCGGGACGATCCCCACCACTGAGGGTCACTCGCCATGAAGTCAGCAGTGCCAAGGTGTTGACACCGGACTCCCAGGGCCCCCCAGGCTCTCCCAGGCCCCAGGGGCACTGCTGATATCAGGGTCATTTGCAGATCCTGGAGCTGGGGCGGCTTGGAGAGCACGGACGCTTCACGGAGGAGGAGGTGAGCTGGGGGCCGTGGGCGGTGGGGTGTGGANACTGCAGACTACCAGGCTCCTCTGCCCATGGGATTTTCCAGGCAAGAGTACTGGAGTGGGTTGCCATTGCTTTCTCCGATTCAAAGCTCTAGGCAGAGGCAAATTTAAAATCACCATAGAAACGTATGAATACCATGATCTAAGGAAACTCTCACATTCAAAAATATAAAGAATTTAGGAAACCACTGATCATGAGCAAGTCAATTTATACACAGAAACACACATTTACACAAACACACAAATACACATATATAAATTCCAAATGCATTTTCTAGACTCAAAGACTAGTTCACCAAGATAAAAATGACCTTCTAAGTGTTTAACACAATTGTGTTGGGAAACAAACCAAAAATAAGCTTGTATAGCTGATTTCTGTAATTCCTTAACCCCAAAGAAAATTTTACAACTGAGGTTCCCACTTTTTTGCTGAGTGTCAGCTGAAAGTCATTCCAACTTCTAGAAATTGCTTGCATTTCTAGATAAGTGGCCCCTGTTTTACATTGTTAAAGAATGCAACATGAATTGAGTCCCTACCCTTTTACGCTTGCAAGCCTCCTCTTTTTTTTTTTTTTTCTTCCATCATATCTCTTACTCGCTTTATGCCTTCCTCTTCCACTTTTAAGGATTCATTTGCTCAGGCCAAATCACCTAGATGAGCCCGTGTAATCTTCCGATCTCAAAATTCGTACCCTTATTCATACCTGTAAAGTCCCTTTCACCACGTATTCAGTTATTAATACATGGGCCTATTTGGGAAATGTCACTATCCTGCTTGCCACAACATTGCTACTATAATTTTTAACATAATTTCAGTGGTAATGAGCCACTCAATTCATTATCTTAAAATTAGGGAACACTGTTTGTAATGCTTGCATGAAATCAAAAGAGTGTTCATTACCCATGCATTTGCTGATACATGACATGCACCTTTGAGTGATATCTACAGTCTTCCCTGTTACATAGAATGGGCAGTAGTTTAACAACAATAAAAAACTTCCATATTGGGTCACTGATGAAGACAAACAATCTATTATTTCCCCTTTGCTTAAAAGATCATAGGGAACTATCTCTGATTTTATCTAGCAGGATGCTGTTCCTGCTGTATCACTTCAGTAGCATCCAGCTCCTTGTGATCCCATAAACTGTAGCCCAGGGAAACTGGCCATGTGATTCTCCAGGCAAGAATACTAAACTGGGTTGCCATGCCCTCTTCCAGGGGATATTCCTGACCCAGGGATCGAAGTCACATTGCTTATGTCTCCTGAATTGGCAGACAGGTTATTTATCACTGAGCTACCAGGGAAGCCCTATTTAGCACGATATGCCAGGCCTAATGTGATTTTCAAAGAAATATAAAAACTATCATTTTCTTATTAAACTTTGTCATAATTGTGTTTACTTGATCTGTATCAAAAACAGGTACATTATTATTTAATTTATTAACATCCAAAGCCACCTACAAAATTAATAAAAAGCAATGGTCCTGGGGATTGAGAGAACAGAGTTCTAATTTCATTTTGCACAATGCAAAATGTTGCCCTTAAATGTGTCGCTTTACTCCATGGGCTTTTCATTCAAGAATATAAAAGGTGGAATAAAATAATTTCATTTTAAATTAAGTCATTTCCAGTTATGTAAATCTATATGTAGTAATGATATCAGATGTTGAATCCAGACAGAGACCTTTAAAATTCCTCTTTTACTGAATCTGTTAATACAATCAGTACCTATGGAAAAATTCATATTGAAGAGTCATAGAGAAGAGTTTTGACAAAATGTGGTTCACTGAAGGAGGGAATGGCAAACTACTTAAGTGCTGTGGCTATGAGAAACCCATGAACAATATGGAAAGGCAATAAGCTGTGACACTGAAGATGAACACTCACCACCACCCCTCGCCCCAGGTCAGAAGGTGTTCAATACAAATTTGGCCATTACAAATTGTTTCAGAAAGAATGAAGAGGCTGGGCCAAATCAGAAACAATCCTCAGTTGTGGATGTTTCTGGTGTTTAAATGGCAGCCCACTCTAGTACTCTTGCGTGGAAAATCCCATGGATGGAGGAGCCTGGTGGGCTGCAGTCCATGGGGTCACTATGAATTGGACACGACTGAGGGACTTCCCTTTCACTTTTCACTATCGTGCATTGGAGAAGGAAATGGCAACCCACTCCAGTGTTCTTGCCTGGAGAATCCCAGGGATGGGGGANGACGCAGCCCTCGCTCCCGCCCTGACCGCTCGCATCTTCCTCCAGATGCTCTACCTGCTCTGCTCCTGGCCTGAACTGCCCGTTCTGAGCGCCCTGGAGTTGCTAGACTTCAGCTTCCCCGACCGCCACGTGGGCTCCTTCGCCATCAAGTCCCTGCGGAAACTAACGTGAGTCCCGTGGGCTTCCTCATCCTCAGAGGGCAGCTTGGCTCCCACTGCCCCGAGCCTAGGCACCGGGTGGAGACCTGCCCTAGGGGTCTGCTCAGGTGAGGCCGGCCTCTCGCCCCAGCCCCGCCCCCTCGCCAGCCGCAGACCCTCTCCCAAGACGCGGAGCTCCAGGCCCCAGCCGGCCTCCCTTCTCTGCAGGGACGACGAGCTTTTCCAGTACCTGCTGCAGCTGGTGCAGGTGCTCAAGTACGAGTCCTACCTCGACTGCGAGCTGACCAAATTCCTGCTGGACCGGGCCCTGGCCAATCGCAGGATCGGCCACTTCCTCTTCTGGCACCTCCGGTAGCTGGACTCACCTGCAAGGCCACGGGGAGGAGGGGCCTCTTGCCTGCTGGCCTCGCGTTTCCCACCAGCTGGCCGGCCCGGGTGTCCTTGGCAGCCGGGTCCTATGGGGCTGGGAGGGGCTGTGTGGCCCCACCAGGCGAGGCTCAGCCCCCCGCTTCCTCCCCCCAGCTCCGAGATGCACGTGCCGTCGGTGGCTCTGCGCTTCGGCCTCATCATGGAAGCCTATTGCCGGGGCAGCACCCACCACATGAAGGTGCTGATGAAGCAGGTGAGGTGTGGCGCCCCACAACCCAGCCTGCACTCCATGATCCCGCCTGAGCTCCGCTTCCAGGCAGAGTAGCTCCCATGCCCCATCGCTGTAGAACCCCATGGGCCCCGCAGGGGCTCAGAGCCTGCTCCTCACAGTCCACCCAGGACACCCTCCCATCCTCCTGGCCAGGGGGAAGCACTGAGCAAACTGAAGGCCCTGAATGACGTCGTCAAAGTGAGCTCCCAGAAGACCACCAAGCCCCAGACCAAGGAGCTGATGCACCTGTGCATGCGCCAGGAGACCTACCTGGAGGCCCTCTCCCACTTGCAGTCCCCACTCGACCCCAGCACCCTGCTGTCTGAAGTCTGGTGAGTCCCAGGCTCTGGCCAGGGCCTCCCCTCCCCCAACCCCACGCCAACCCCAGGCCTTGGGGAGGGCCCGCTGCTGACTGCTCTCTGCCCCTTAGCGTGGAGCAGTGCACCTTCATGGATTCCAAGATGAAACCCCTGTGGGTCATGTACAGCAATGAGGAGGCAGGCAGCGATGGCACCGTGGGCATCATCTTTAAGAATGGGGACGGTGAGCAGGTGGGCCCCAGGGAGGACCCAGGGAGGCCATGGCTTCCACACACCCTGCCATACTGCCCTGGGTGGGGAGGGGGGCCCTGCTTGGGGCAGAGGACTCCTGGAAGGTGAGCTGAGGAAAAGACAGAGTCCCGGGACTCGGGGGCCTGGGCATGGCTGGGATTGGTGAACCTACCGGAAACTCATGCCGTTCCTCCCTGGGGCGACTGTGCAGACCTCCGCCAGGACATGCTGACCCTGCAGATGATCCAGCTCATGGACATTCTGTGGAAGCAGGAGGGCTTGGACCTGAGGTGAGAGGCCTTCCAGTCATCCACGTGTGCCCGTGCCAGGCCTAGGACTGTATCCTGTTGCAGGAGTCCCCTGTCAAAGCTGACATGACTGCCTCAACCTGAAATAAGACTGGCTGGTCTAAGAAGAATTTTGTTGATTTTGTTTAGTCACTAAGTCATGTTCAACTCTTTTGTGACCCCGTGGACTATAGCCCACCAGGCTCCTCTGTCCATGGGATTTCCAGGCAAGAATACTGGAATGGGTTGCCATTTCACCCTTTAAGGGATCTTCCCAACCCAGGGATCAAACCCCTGTCTCCTGCATTGACAGGCAGATTCTTGACCACTGAGCCACCCACAGGGGCCAGTTTAAAACTCAGGGTCAGGGAGGCAATAGGGCCGCAGGATGAGGATAAGAATGCCAGCCCTGGACAGTGGCACCTGTCTCACTCTGTGGTTTCCTTTGACCCCCAGCATCCCTGGCTTTCTGCTCCATCTGCTCCATCCAGTCACGGGGATTTTTCTTTTGAACAAACATGGGCTTAGCCAAGGAGAAGGTGATGGCACCCCACTCCAGTACTCTTGCCTGGAAAATCCCAGGGATGGAGGAGCCTGGTGGGCTGCAGTCCATGGGGTCGCGAAGAGTCGGACATGACAGAGGGACTTCACTTTCACTTTCATGCATTGGAGAAGGAAATGGCAACCCACTCCAGTGTTCTTGCCTGGAGAATCTCAGGGACGGGGGAGCCTGGTGGGCTGCCATCTATGGGGTCGCACTGAGTTGGACACGACTGAAGCGACTTAGCAGGGCTTAGCCAAGGTGCTTACTTTTCCTCTCTGCATCTTGGGTTCTGGTGTGACCTCTAAGGAACTTTCCCTGGAGCCCTGGGAGTCAAGGGCTCCTCCCCAGCACCTCCTCTTTTGCAGCAACTTGAGTTGGCATTTATGGGTTAAGTTCCTCAGGGTCAAACAGCTCTTGGGACAGCCCTTGACCACTATATCTGCCTGCCCTTCCTCCCACCTGGCTAGGATGACCCCCTACGGCTGCCTCTCCACTGGGGACCGCACAGGCCTTATCGAGGTGGTGCTTCACTCGGACACCATTGCCAACATCCAGCTGAACAAGAGCAACATGGCGGCCACGGCCGCCTTCAATAAGGATGCTCTGCTCAACTGGCTCAAGTCCAAGAACCCGGGGTAGGTTTTGGGCCCTCAGGACAGACACCCTCTCCTTCCCAAGGGGTGGAGTTTGGGAATCAAAGGCAAGAAGGGCTTGTGACAGTCTCTGGGGCTTCTTGCTCAGCCGAGGACCATCCCATAGACACTGTTGAGAGGTGGGGCAGGTCTCTGTTCCCACAGGTATAGGTTAGTTACTGCCATGTAACAACCACTCTGAACTTTGCTGCTGCTGCTGCTAAGTCACTTCAGTCATACCTGCACCAGGCTCCTCTGTCCATGGGATTCTCCAGGCTAGAATACTGGAGTGGGTTGCCATACTCTTCTCCAGGGATCTTCCTGACCCAGGGATCTTGTGTCTCCTGCATTGGCAGGCAGTTTCTTTACCTCTAGCACCACCTGGGAAGCGTTCCCCCGCCTCCAAACTTTAGGAGCATAAATTACAAATCTGCAACTTGAGCTGGCTCAGCTGAGTGATTCTTCTGCTGGAATCACTCAAGCAGCTGATCTCATCAGGTAGCTTGATTTGCCTGGAGGGTGGCGCATCTGGGGCCTCTCTCCACATGGCCTCTCTTGCCTTAGCTTCACTCTGTGGCAGTGAAGAAGGTTCAGGAACCATAAAGTGCCTTAAGGACCCAGCTCCAGAATGAGCCCAGCATCACTTCCTCCGTGTTCCGTTTGTGCACTCAAGTCACAAGGCCAGAGCAGAGGGAAGGGGACAGGGATTTAGTAGAAAAAGCTGCAAAGTGGCGTGGCCGTGGTTTCCTTCCCCACCCCCCAGGGAGGCCCTGGATCGAGCCATTGAGGAGTTCACCCTCTCTTGTGCTGGCTACTGTGTGGCCACCTATGTGCTGGGCATCGGCGATCGCCACAGCGACAACATCATGATCCGAGAGAACGGGCAGGTGGGTGCCTGTTGGCTGGCCCCAGGCCCTGGCCTTTCTGCTCTGCACAGAGCTGCTGGCAGAACCCCCTCCAATCCCTCCCAGCTCCTTTGGGCCAGGTGCCCTCCTTTCTGACTCCTTTTCAGTCTTTGCTCTCCCCTCCCCTCAGCTGTTCCACATTGATTTCGGCCACTTTCTGGGGAATTTCAAGACCAAGTTTGGAATCAACCGTGAGCGAGTCCCGTTCATCCTCACCTATGACTTTGTCCACGTGATCCAGCAGGGGAAGACGAATAATAGTGAGAAGTTTGAAAGGTGGGAGTGCCTCAGACCCCTCATGGTGCTGAAGGTCCCAGGTGGAGTCAGCTCATCCCTGGAGGGGATAGTGCTGGGGGTGGGTTAGAGGAAGCTGGGGCTTTGTGTACATGGCTCTTTCCGGGGCAAGAGTAGGCTGGCCGGCTGGCTGGCTGGGGTGGAAGTGGCCGGGAGGACCCAAAGCCCCCTCCCTGGCCTCTCCCCGCANTGGGGGTGGGGTCGGGTGGATGCGGAGCCCCACTCCTACCTCCATGGGGTTCACGGTGATGGTCAGGGCGGAGTCGTCCCAGTCCATCTCGTTCTCTTTCCCGGTGTCCTGGTCCCGCATGGTTCTCTGGTGCGCAGCCCGGATCCGGAACACCCCCAGGATGATCATGAAAACCAGGAAGCTGACGCACACCACGATGACGACGGTGGCAGTGCTGGGCACGACTGGGGTGAGAGGAGACAGGACGGCTGTGATGACAGAACCCGTCCTGGGCCCGTGTGCCCTGGGCCTCCCTACTGCTGGCTCCATCAGCCCCCAGAGAACAGACAGACCTCTGAGAAAAGGCTCAGTGCAGGGCTTTGGCCCCTTGCTGCCTTGTCTGTGCTCCAGTTTCCTTGTGTGATAGGGAATAAAAGCTGGGCTGGCCAGTTGCTGTTCTGAGCCAGGGGGAAGCGGGTGCTGAGCTCACAGCAGGAGTTGGGGCAGGGCAGCACAGTCCTACCTGCAAACGGGTGGGGGCTGGCCAGGTTGTGACCCGAGAGGTCAATGAAGGAGCGGTGCTCGGGATGGACGAACTGCGGCTGGGCAGCTATGTGGCTGGCGTGCTCCATGGGGTTGGCCGTGTGGATGACATTCACCTGTAGAAATGGAAAGGCAGCCCGGATGTGTCTGGGGAATGGACATGCACTTGACCAGCACCACCAAAGTGGGCCCTGGATGGGTGCTGGCGGGCAGAGAAAAGGACAGAAGAAGCCAAGGAGGGTGTTGTAATGATCTGATGTTGTCACACAGCCAAGAAAAAGCCTGCTCTTGTAATAACTCATTTTTATTGTGCCTAATAAAATAATTCATCCACAGCAGACTGGAGAAGGCCCAGCACCACCAGTGGCCCTTTACCTCGGGTCATCTGAGAAGCCTGGGCACAGACCATGTCCCTCTTTTCTCAAAATCACAGCCACACGAGAGAGGGCAAATCACAAGCTTTCTTTTCTTTCAAATCTGCCTCCCTCGGCTCAGAGAATACCCTCGTGGACTCTTCAGCCTTGCAAGTCTAATTCTGGGGCTGTGGGGTCACAGTGCAAGGGCTCAACTGCTGAGAATAACTTCTGGTTCACTCCTCTGGGGCACAGAAGCTCTGAGTGACACTAGACATGTCTGAGTGGCCACCGGGGCCAGAGTCACCACGACCACCTTCCTCGCAAGGCAGTCCTGCCCTGGGCAGAGCATTCACTCCTAGCAGGGCCAGGCCTCTGCAGAGAACCTCTGGCTCCTGGGCACTGCTCCTTCGAGAGCAGTGTCAGATCTCAAGACACACCCTTGCTTCTGCTCCTCAGCCCAAGGTATCAACCACCACTCAATCCTGACCACCTCCCTCCAAGGCCCCTCCAAGTCTCAGGCTGAGGGAGCCTGTGAAAGGGGCACCGTGCTGGATCCCAGCTCACCCCATGTACAACCTGTCACCCTAAACCTGTTCAGGTCTAGCCTGGAGCAGCCCCCCACCCCAAATGGAAAAGGTGACCCAGCTCCCGATGAACCCCAACAGAGACCACTACAAATGCCCTGGAAATAGAATTTGCAAACATCGGGGTCACACATGGGATGCTCAGTCACCACGCCACTGGCCTTTCTCTGCAGAGGCCGGCTCTCACCTCCACCTGGAACTCATTGCTGACATAGCGACCATTTAGCTCAGAGCAGACAAGCTTGAACTTGCGGTCAAGCAAGGACCTGGTGTGCCAGTTCCGATAGCGCAGGAGGTGTAAGATCTCTTCGTAGCTGGCCATGGTGTCAACACCTGCAGGCGAGGAGGAGACAGCAGTGTGGAGGTTAGGAACACAGGCCACAGGCAAACGCAGGCGGTTCCCAAGGCACTCGGCCATGCCTGGCTGTCCAACTGCGGGGTATCTCCCCCTGCTGAAGGGCATGTGCCATAATGTGCCCAGACATCCACCGTTTATGGGGATGTGGCACGAGGCAGAGCTGCCCTCCCCTCCCCATCTGGAAGTCAGCAGCCACTGCTCAGCCCAGTCAACATTCTCCCTTCCCGCCCCCTCTAGGGCTCCCTCCAGGTTTTGAGCTGGGAGGACAGCTCCCAGCTGTCACTCTTCCCACCTGTGAAGACCACACCCATGTCAGAGCTGCTCATTTCGATGCCTCTCTGCTGCAGGCGGGCCGCGTCCACCTCCAGGCTCTCCTGCTCTCCATTCAGTTCTTCTCCCTCCACTGTAACCTCACAGGTGTCTAGGTCGTGCACGATCTCCTCCGACACCAGTGACTCTTGAACTGCAAAAACAGCCCAACCAGAAATAGCAGAGGCCGCGGAGCCTGGAGCCGGGGTCACAGCCAACAGCCCGCCTGCTCATTCTCAAACTCACAGAGCCCTTTTAGGGACCATGGATGGAGGTATGGGACAGTCACTTTAAAGAATTGGGGGTGTTTTATGCGTCTAAGGAGGACTGAATGAATAGTGAGAAGGCCTGAGAATGGGGGGTGGTCTGTCCTGCTGGGACTGCCAGCCAGCAGGAGCATCCCCCAACTGCATCCCCTGCCCTGGTCTCCATCCTCTCAACCCCCAAGATCTATCCCAGACTCTGACGTCAAGCTGGAAAAAGATCAAATGACGCCCCCGTAAGTGGGTTTCCAAAGATCAGAAGGAGCTCCAGCCCACAGTCAGATTCTAGAAGCAAATCCAAAACAGCACAGCAACATTCAAGTTTCCAAAACCACAGAAGAGAAGGGCCGGGATTTTTCCCTGGCAGCCACAGTGGGGTTTCAGCTGCACAGTTTCGAGCTGAGGCAGGGACAACTGTTCTGGGCTATCACCTGTCGGGTCCTCATCCCCTTCCCCTTCGGGCTCCACTTCTCTCGTGATGGTGCTGATGATCCGAAGCTCGGGGAAGAGGAAAACCCCCTCCGAACTTTCAAATTCGGAAGCCGCTCGAGCAAAATGGTGGATGCCGCTCAGGCTGATTTTGGGCTCTTCTGGCTGCAAAACCATCACGTAGCCATCCACCGGGGGGATGGAGATGCAGGCGGCCTCGTTAAAACACCTGTCAGCAAGGAAGGGGAGGGGAGGGTCAGGGCTCGAAAAGATGGCTTCTCAGGCTACACTCCCGAAGGAGGAAATGTCACAGGCTCACTCCAGTATTCTTGCTGGAGAATCCAATGGACAGAGGAGCCTGCGGGCCACAGTCCACGGGGTTGCAAAGAGTTGGACGTGACTGAGCACAACACACACACACACACACACAGCTCAGGCCACACGAGGGTGCTTGGAGGTGGCGCAGGCAGGATTCCACAACCACCTGGGGGACAAGACGCTGGCCACTCCCAGAATGTACTTCTAAACATCATTCAAAGTTTCTGGTAACAAGTGACCATAAGCTTACAGAAGGGAGGTTGGTTTGTCCTAAAAAACTTAAATGCACACATTTTCTTCTCAAGGATCACAGGGCAAAGAAAGACAAGATTTACTGCTAACAAGTCAGCACCTACTTGACTGTGCTGGTGATTTTGAGTCTTCGGATCCCTGGGGTGGGGAACTGTCGTGAATTAAGGTAGGAAATGTGCTGCATGGCCTTATCAAGCTCCCCTACGTCCTCTCCCTCCAAGGTCAACACCGACTGACTAGGGTTGGCCTGGATCTGTAATGGCACCAAAACAGACAGGAGAGGAGTAAGGTTCGGTCTGCAAGGAGGTGAAACCGTGAATGTGCTGACAAAGAGAATTAGCTTGGGATTGATATGAACTGGTGACTTAGGAGAAGAAAAGCTTGTAGGATTGAAATGACCATGACCCTATGACATGACAGTAAATGTCAAAGGTACAAACAGATCTGTGATATAAGAAAAAAAATGTTTGGTCTTTGTCCCTGGTTTCTGGCACAGACCTCCTAAAACCCTTGGGATTTCTTGAGGGATAGGAGCATCTTTTTTTATTCCTGATTAAGCCCCTTTCAACCCCAGAGGTTACTTTAATGAGGTGACTCTTGGTGGAGCCCTAGTTAGATAGTTTCTGGATAGGGACTAATTGCTAGAGAAACAAACCATGTGGTGAGAGTGGACCTTCAGTCCTACCCTTGAAGGGAGAGAGGCTGGAGACTGTGTTAATTGATCACTAGTAGTTAATGATTTGATCCATCATGCTTACATAATGGAATCTCTACAGCCCTCACCCCGCAAACAACAGGGTCTGAGAACTTCTGGGTTTGCAGACAGCAAGGTGCTGGGGGGTGGGGGGGTGGAAGCCCTGTGCACTCCCTTCACCCCGGGCCCTGAGCATCTCTTCCACCTGCTTGTTCCTGAGTTGCATCCCTTACAACAAGCCAGTAACCATAAGCAAAGTGTTCTGTGGGGTTTTCTGAGCAGTTCTGCAAATTACTGAAACTGAAAGTGGGGAGGGATTTTGGGAACCCTGGACTTGCAGCCAAGCTGGATGAAGTGTGGGTACCGGGGGCCTGGAAGCTTGCAACTGGCAGCTGAGGAGCAGGCGTCTGGTGGGCAATGGGGCGTGGTGCCCAGTCAGTGTCAGGATGGAAGTAGACTACAGGACGACTGGGGAGCAGGCGCCCAAAGAGCTGGAGAGTTAGGGTGTAGTGTGGGAGGTGCTAAGAATAAAAACAGATCAACCCTTGTGCCAGCGGCCTCTGCACCTGAGGCCAAGGAAGCAGTGGGTGCAGGGAAGTGGGGTGCCAGGCAGGGGGGTGCCTGTGTTACCTTGACACCTCTGCCATTGTCTTCAGGGGTGTGCAGGTCTAGCCCCTCTTTGCAGGTATACAGACAGTCAATCACCTTCTTATCTGTGAGCTTCCCAGAACGGATGGTCAGGCCAGCCAGATTACCTCGGAAAAACTGGGTCATGCGCAAGTCACCACCTGTGGAACATGGCGGAGGGAAAGCAGAAATTGTGGGGGCGGCCTGGGGCCTCCCACCGCACTTTTCAATGTGGTGTTACCGGTGGTGGTGGCTTGATGGGTGGACATGCGGGTTAGTTCCTATCAGATCCTGTTAGCCTTGCAGCTGACATGGAAGCACAATGAGGAAATTAAATGGCTTATGATCATGCATGTGGCCCGGCGAAGAGGGGAGCTGGTGGTGATGCGTCCCTCACCAGGAGCCCAGGGGCCCCATGACTGTCCCCACTCGTGTGGCCACTCCCCAGTAAGGGTGGTCCACGCTGCACTGGCACCGTGGCACACAAGTGACATCTTACTGGAGCCAGTCTCTTCAACCACTGCCTTCTCAGTCAGCTGGGTCAGATGCTGGGCTGCCTCTTAAAAATTTATTTATTTTTGGCTGCACCACGTGGATGCAGGATCTTAGTTCCCTGACCAGGAATCACACCTGGGCCCCTGAAGTGAAAGCGCTGGGTCCTGAGCACTGGGCCAAAAGGGAATTGCCCTTAGGTTGCTTTTTTTTTCTAACTGAGCATATTCCCAGAATACATACAAACTTGGGGATGAACATACACAAGCAGGAGTAGAAAGATGAATGTTAAAACACCATCCTGCACTTAGAAGCCTAGTATCAAGGCCACTCAGATGGCTGTTTCATTGACTCGCAGCATGCCTGTCTCCAACTACTGAGGACAGCTGAGGAGAGTGAAGATGTTGTAAGAAAAAGCCAGAAAGCGGCCCTTGACAGGTTGTCACAAAGAGCCAAAACCAGAAGGTAGTAAACCCTGTTGCTACACTGAAGAAGAGCCTGACTGTCAGCAGCACATCTCACTCCTGACAAGGACATTACATACAACATCATTGTTAGGGACTGAGATCTCTAAGAAACATTATTTAGAATTTATTATCGGGCAGGACAGAATATCTAGACACGAGTCTTTTCCTGTCTGGTGATTCAGACACACGAGAAGCAGGAGGTAGCCTCCCAAGCCTGGCCTGTGAGATTTCAGCAAGGTGTCTCAGGCAGTGGGATGGGTGAGATTTGATGGAAGGGGTAAAAGAAATTCCCATTAGTGCCTCGCATGAATGAGTCATCTGCTCTCACTTCAGCTGGGATCAGCACGGGCAGAAAAAGGAAATCCCATGATGCAATGGGGCAGCATAAGGCAAAGCAGCAGCTCAAGACAGTGTCTGGGACCCAAATGCAACTGGGGTGTCGCATGCGGAATGGGCAACGAATGGAGGTCTCGTCTTTAAATGAAACACAAGAGTGAACCGTAGGCAAAAGAGTCCAGGGACCTGCGGAGGCCAGAGGCACAGGCTCAGTTTCATTGTCACTTTCAACTCCTGAATACTCTGTAGAAAAGCAAGACAGACAATATAAAAGGACCAAGAGGTTAGGCTCTTCAGAACTGGACCTTGAAAATTAGTTTTGAAAAGTTACCAAACCCAAAGAGAACACTTCGCCTGTCATCCCTCTCGACACACTCCACCTGGATGAAGCTTGTACATCATCACCTTTTACGACCCCAGTGCTTCTTCCCATCCTTTTAAAAAAAAGTTTAAATGTAGTTGATTTACGAAGTTAATCTCTGCTGTACAGCAATGTGATTCAGCTACACACACACAAACACACACACACACACCCTTTTTCATATTCTTTTCCATTATGGTTGATCAGAAGATATTGAATATAGTTCTCTGGGCTATACAGTAGGACCATGTTCATCTTTTTCCAGTCTTTTATTTCACCTTCCTATAGCCTCCTTGCCAAAACACAAGTTGGATTAAAAATAAGACTGAGTGAAAGCCGTGCGCTCAATTCACTGATCTCAACCTGCCCCGGCAGGACCCAGCCAGACAGTGGCTGACACTGGTGGCAGAGACGGACCCCGTGCAAATGGTAGCCCTCCTAGACCACAGTGCCAGCCTTCCTGACGGGCACACACGCATTGGCACCCAAAGGTTGGTATGTAGTGAATGTGTATGACTTTTGAAGGCTCGAAGGGAGTACATAATTGGTCGAGACTTTGACTTCCAAGGGACAGAGGAAGGAAGGCATTTTTAACCAGTTTTTCTGAACAGGAAGGGAGTCAGAGATTAGGGAACTTAACCCAGAGAAACATACTCAGTGATGGCTCGGGGACAGCAGCTACTGCTCCCCCCAGGCACCCACCCATCCGATAAGAGGACAGAGTCTCCACTTTCTAGACTGCTTCCCTGTGTCTGCCCCGCTTTGCAGAACAGGCCTCTCCACCTTTAGCTTTAGCTGCAGATAAGCAGGCTCTAGGCCAGGTGTGCACGGGTGAGCCCTGGGGTCCACACAGCTCCTCTGTCTTCACAACCCATAGTCAGAACTGATGTTTCTGTTGATGCCATGAGGGGGCCTCCAGCCTGAGTTCCCCATGGTGAATTTGAAAAGAAAGGGATCTCAAAGCCCCTGGAAGGAAAAAAGGAGATCTTTTTTCCTGTTAACTACAATTTTTAAAAACTTGTGTTTGGTTTGGAGATCCAGGGAGCTTTTTCTGGCTGAGGATGCCGAGAGGGCTGAGGTAGAAAGAGATGAGACAGGGTGAAAGTGACAGCCATCTGACAGCAGAGGCACCAGGACACGAACAGGAAGGCAGACTGGAATGTGAGGGCTTATTTTAACCCATGCAACAAAGTTCTCAGAATACAAAATAACACTTAGGCTGGCCCTTGTATTCTTATTCAAGTCTTTACTGAGAAACTGTGGAAGCTAATACGAAATCTGGGGATTCACTGAAGAAGTTCACTGTGAATACTGTCATATTCCTTTTCATTTGAAAGGATCTGCTGGAAAATCATGAAATTCAATCCTCCTAAAAGCAGCAAAACTGTCCTGGAAACTTGTTGTTCAGCTGCTCAGTCGTGTTGGACTCTGCAACCCCATGGACTGCAGCATGCCAGGTTTCCCTGTCCTTCATCATCTCCCAGAGTTTGCTCAAGTGATGTCTTGGAAATTAGGCTCTTTCATAAATTTCTAGTCTAACTCCAGGTAACAACACTTCTACAGAGAAGGAAAAGGAAGGCTAATTTAGCAGGTACATGTGATGATGATGACACCCTGCAGTCACACAACAGAGTCAAGGGCAAGGGGTGGAGGTGGGGTCCCTCAACGGCAGACCAGGGGACCCATGAACTTGGGTGGGAAAAATCACATGCTTATTTTCACTAACTTCTAATATTTAGTTTTCCCTTTCCTTATAAATGTCAGCTACAAACGACAGGAATATTGGAAGAAACCGTGACTTTGCAAATAGAAATCATGTCCCACTGAATCGACAAGCATTGTTCCATAGCCCCTTGCTATTCTGACTCACAGTAGTTAACAGATGTGCCTGATCTTCACATGTAAATAGTGGCACAAATGTTACTGTTTCACAAATAAGGGCTTTTAGCACTTTCATAACTGTATGTACTTCAATCTAATTAGTCACCTTTGAAATCCTATGTATTTTATTTTATAGATTCACAAGAAATTATCCTTCTGAGAAGGGATCCTCAGGCTTCCCAGACTACCAGAGGAATCCATGGCACAGAAAAGGTTAACACTCCTCATTCGGTGGATCAGAGACCCTGGCCCGAGTGCACCAGCTCCAGGGGTTCGAGCCCTAGCACCATGTGACTGGCTGGTTAACACGGCTTGCTTCTTTTCTTCATCTCAGTTTTTCAGCTGTGAAATAGGGATAAAAAGAGCTTCTGCCCCACAGACGTATCACTTAGAATTAATGAGATAATGTATGTTAAGCCATAAGCACACAGCCTGCCACTTAGAAAACAAAAATAAGCTGTATCGTCTTGCTGGTGATTGTCACCACATCCCATCTCGGTCTTTTGGCAGAGACGCCCACAGACTCTTCTCCAGTCCTCACTGAAGTGCTTCTACCAGGCTACCAAGCATAAACACTCTGATGTGCCCTCTGGGCCAGAGAAACTCACATTATCTACTGTTTCTGTGTTTTTGTAAACTTTCCAATCAACAGATTAATTTATAAACTTGTTCCTCAACACACTCTCTGCACAACGCTCCCTCCCAGGCCCTCAGGAAGGGCGTTCCCATCCTCCACTGCCTCTAGCGTGCTTCACAGAGCTGCCCCAAAGCCTTGCACAGCAATGCTCCCAGAAAGGCAACGCCAGGGAAAGGAATGAAAAGATAAAGGACAGGACAGCAAGGAATGAGAATACTGAGAAGAGTCTGCTTCTATTAATATCAACACAGCAGAGAAAAAGTATTGCTCCTGAGACTGAAGGGAAAAGGGGTCCCCGTGACGGTTACCTTGCCAGCAAGCCCCAACCACGAGCTGGGTTTCGATCTTGGATGGATGAAGTGGGTAATCTTCAGTGACAGAGAAGGGCTCGTGAGGGACACCGTCCACGTAGAGGGTCACACTGGGGATTTCCACGTTGAGGACGTAGTGATGCCATTCCTCGTCACAGACCTGTGGGGCCAAGCGAAGTGTCGGGTGTGTAACACCCCCCTCCTCACCCTCTCCCACAACTGGACACGAGAACGAATTTCTGTTTTCCTAGAAAGGAAAAGGTTTAGAGCAACAACAGGGACTTCCCTGGCGGTTCAGTGGTTAAGACTTCGCCTTCCAATGCAAGGGGTGTGAGTTCCATCCCTGGTCAGGGAACCAAGATCCCACATGCCTTGTGGCCAAAATACCAAAACATAAAACAGAAGCAATATTGTTAACAAGTTCAATAAAGACTTAAAAAATGGTCCACATCATCAATAAATAAATAAATAAGCAACAAAATATGTCTCTTCCCACCGTGTCTCACCCGAAGGGCCCAGGTGTCAACCACCTCAAGGACATGTCAGACTCGGGGGTGGGGAGGGGCACCTAAAACATTGAGCCACCCAACCCTCTTCTGCCAGGAGCGTGACACCAGGGAATTCTATTATTGGCAGGATGGACACCACTCGGGGGGCTGGCAGTTCCTTTTCTGGATCAAAATGAAAAATACCTCCCGTCTCAGAACGAGGCCCACTGTGCATCATGTGCTTTCCTTTCTCGCTTCAAAGGTGATGTTCTATACAAGTATGAACATAAAGCTCAGGTGGCCAAATTCAACTGAGTTCCTCTTCTATCACTGAGTATCTCCCTTGCTGTCACAAGGGGAGTGCTGGTCTGCAGTCTCTGAGGCCTCAGCTGGTCTGGCACTGGCCTGATTTCTGGCTTATATTTTATGCAAGAACAGGGACAAGCAGAGAAGGAGATACTGTGGTATGAAATTTCTAAACATGCCTTTCAAAAAGTTTGCCCAAAGCTTCCCTGGTGGCCCAGTGATAAAGAATCTGCCGACAAATGCTGGAGACATAGGTTCAATCCCTGATGTGAGAAGATCCCACATGCGGCAGAGCAACCAGGCCTGTGCGCCACAACTGCTGAAGTCCACACATCCCAGAGCCCAAGGCCTCCAACAAGAAAGGCCACTGCAATGAGAAGCCTGCGCACCCCAATGGGGGAGTAACCCCTGCTTGCCACAACCAGAGAAAAGCCCAAGCAGCAATGAAGCCAAAAATTAAATAAATGAACGATTTTTGTTTTTTTAAGTTTGCCCAATTTACCTTTTAGTTCTAAGAAATTGAACCAAGGAGAAATCAAGAGCTTAAATAGGCCAGAAACATCAAAAATAAATGAAGACATTACCAAAGATTACTCCCAAAAGAAAAGCAACAACTGCTTTTGAGCCTGAGGAAAACTTCAAACCTATAACATTGTATATATGTTTACTATATACTCATGATATGTGTGTATATAAATGTGTCATCACATATTTCTAAATAAAGGAATTACACAGTAATTCACTTTTGAGATAGGTAAGATCTTTAGTTTAAATCTTTAATTTAAACAAGTTCTATAATAGAAGTTTCTTCAGAAGTAATTTATATTACATTCCTAGTTTTACAAATATTACAGGTTTCTAGGGGATTAGTGGAGAAGGCAATGGCAACCCACTCCAGTACTCTTGCCTGGAAAATCCCATGGACAGAGGAGCCTGGTAGGCTGCAGTCCATGGGGTCGCTAGGAGTCAGACACAACTGAGTGACTTCACTTTCACTTTTCACTTTCATGCATTGGAGAAGGAAATGGTAACCCGCTCCAATGTTCTTGCCTGGAGAATCCCAGGGATGGGGGAGCCTGGTAGGCTGCCGTCTCTGGGGTCGCACGGAGTTGGACACGACTGAAGCGACTTAGCAGCAGCAGCAGGGGATTAGTAGACTAACACTGTACTTAAATATCAGTAATATTTGGTCAAAGTCCATGAGCATATTCTGAGAAGAGAGTAGTCAAGTTCAAGTGCATCACTAAGTTGTGTCTGACTCTTGCAACCCCATGGACTATTGCCCACCAGGGTCCTCTGTCCATGGGATTCTCCAGGCAAGAATACTGGAGTGGGTTGCCATGGCCGCCTCCAGGGGATCTTCCTGACCCAGGGATTGAACCCGTGTCCCTTCTGTCTTCTGCACTGGCAGGCGGGTTCTTTACCACAGCGCCACCTGGGAGCACTCCAACTACTCACTTTACATCAACAATAGCCTCGCTCCCCTTTGTGTGTGTCTGTGCTCGGTCACTCAGTTGGGTCTGACTCTGAAACCCCATGTGCTGTAGCCCACCAGGCTTCCCTGTCCACGGAATTCCCCAGGCAAGAATACTAGAGTGGGTAGCCATGTCCTTCTCCAGGGAATCTTCCCGACTCGGGAGTTGAACTCAGGTCTTCTGCATTGCAGGCAGATTATCAACTGAGCTATGCAGGAAGTGAAGATAGCNATCTGTATTTTTTAAAAAGTGAATGAATTGCTTCTGTGCTTAAAGAATGGAATATTCTCAATCAGGTCATCAAATACCAGTATAAAATTCCTCAGGGCAGGTCCCCAAACACTTTGTTCTTCCAATATTTAAATTACCTTTAAGGAGAAATGCAGATAGTTAACAGCAATGATCAAAAAGTGGGGCTGGATGTGCAGGGAACTTTCCCTTAAAACTAGGAGAATGGAGGGCTTTAACAGTTGAATGGACTAGCCAACAGCCTGCTGAAACAAGCTGATGATGGAAGAACAGGCTAACCTCCAATCATCCAATCAAATTCTATATTTGCCTGGGGCTGCTTGAGGCATCTATAAAAGCAAATATTCTATGGAGTGCATATAAGGACACAGAGCAATTAAAATTGTTGGCTGTTGTATTTGAGGAAGACTTCAGGGGCTGAGGAAACAGACCCGATATATAGATTCTATACAAGGTGTAGAGATGGGAAGAGCACGTGGAAAGTGAAAGGGAAAATATCCAGTTATTTTGCAATTACCAGAAGTGACATTTTCAGTGCTACAGCACTACACAGGTATTCTAGTAACGTCAAATGTTCTGAAGAACTACATTTTACACAAGGAAAGAAATATTTTCTTTTATTACATGACATTTTTCTCTAAAATTTTTCCATGAACCAGAGCAGAAGGATGGTTTGGGGATGATTCAAGTGCATTATATTTATTGTGCACTTTATTTCCATTATTATTACATTATATTTATTGTGCACTTTATTTCCATTATTATTACATTATACAACTCTAACCATAATGAAGAATCGGATCATCAGGCATTACCCTAGATTCTCATTAGGGTACGCAACCTAGACCTCTTTCATGCACAGTTCACAGTAGAGTTTGTGCTCCTAGGAGAATCTGATGCTCTCACTGATGTGACAGGAGGCACAGGCAGGAATGCGAGTGATGGCAAGTGGCTGTAAAAACAGCTGAAACTTCATTCTGCTCACCTGCCATTCACCTCCTATTGTGCGATCCGGTTCCTAACAGGCCAAGAACTGGTACTAGTACACAGCCCCAGGGATTGGGGACCCTTGTTGTAGATAACTTGTTTTGTGTTTCTTGCAGTTGAGGAATACAGAATTGCTGTGTTATAGATATAGTACGTTAGTACAGCACTTTAAAGATCTGGAAGTCTTTATACAGTCTCTGATCTCCACAGAGAAACCAGTGGTGGAATCTAAACAGTGAGTGTGTGGAAGGGGAACGATGGGGTTCAGACAGAACCTAGCACAGCCTGGCTAGGAGTGCTAATACCCAGCCTCTAAGAAACCTGGGAATGCCAGCTGGGCTGTCCTACACCAGGGCAGTTATGAGATAGCAGCCTATGAGAATGTTGCCAATGCCTGTCATATCCAGGTGGGCCTTACAAACCCCTTGCCTTGTAAACATTTGGGCTTTAAAGAACACACTGGCTGAGCTTCTGCATGGTTGTGAGAATTAAATGAGATCTTATGAGTAAAATACTTATATGAGTTCATGGAATATGATCAGCCCTCAGAAATAGCTAAAATAATTATTACTGTTATTTGATTTTACTATCACTACTGTTTAGGTGAGATGTTTAACTTTCCTAAACCTTAGTTTCATCATCTACAATGTGTAAAAGTACAGCAGCCTTACCAATTAGCCACAAAAAAAATAAGGGAATAATATATGTAAATCTTGTAGCTAGTGCTTAGTGAAAAGCAGATGATGAAGATGGTATGGGGGACCTTGCCTAAAGATACACAGAAATAAATGGTAGACATTCTATTTCACCAAGTCTGTCTGACCCCATGCCTGAACCTTAATTACAAAGCTTTATTGCTTCTTGCATTACCTTTAAGAAAAACCACATTAATTAATTGCAAAGGCCAAGGAAGGGCCCCTTGTAAGAGTGGACCCAGAAAACCACATTAATGTGGCATTAACAGGAAAGCCTGGTTGACCTAAATCGGTTCTGAAGTAGCTCTGGAGGTCCCTTCATTGTATGAAAATGATGGGCCAGCAGCAGCACAGTGGCATCAACAATGTGCTTTCTTAGTGAGTAAAGACAGCAGGACCAGCTTTGCAGCGTCTCTACAGTAGTAGGGGTGACTTTGTACTATGCCTACCCAATTTTCCATTCTATTCCCATTTTGACCTACAGCTCCGGACAAACTGTCCAGGGTCAAGGGTAGAAGCTAGTTGTCCTGTGAGTCACAGCAAAAGAGAGCTGGAGATGCATTATCAAGAAACCCTAACTCAATGGAACAACTGCCTGAAAATTATAGTAGTATTCACTTCTGAGATGTATAACTAGCAATTGAAACATTACCCAGATGCCAGCTGGGGCCCCTCTTTCCTTACAGTTCTATAGGAGCCTTGTTTGAATCTTCCCAGTCCACAGAGGATGAGAATCTTGCTTCCTTTCTCCTGGTTCCTGTGAATTCCAGGGAGACTGTGAGTTCTGCTTTGGCTTCTGTATCCCCTGTGCTGCCTCACTCCTGATGAACAGTCTCTGTCTCCACCACAAAGTACTTTTGTCCAGCCCAAGCATTTATGATCTTAGTCATCTGAACAAGTTGGTGCCATATAATATTTCCCACCGTCTAGATGACTGTAGCCTCAATCCCCAGCCCCTGCTCCATAGCAAGGCAACCCTATCCCCTCGATTTTTGCATAGCAGCTTCAAGGTCACCTTTTGGAGCCCTTGATGGCTCTGTTTACACCCCAAGTAGACTGCCCAAATATTTCTTCAACAAATCCAGGGTGCCATATTTCTACAGTGTGACCCTGCCTCCTGATCACAGACAGGATGAGGGTTCCAGTCAAATTTACTCCCCCAAGAATGTGGCACTGGGACTCCCAAACTCAAGGAGTTGCTCTTGGGTATTTGAGTTGGTCGGGGGTGGAAGGCCAGGTCTGGGGATGCCAAAATTTTGCCAATGCTGGTGAAAGCAGAGAAAACCAGTGTGCAGAGAAGGAGAGCATGTGGTCTCCCTGTGAAGCTGGGAGAAGGCAGCTCCCAGCCCTGGTGGAGACCGGGAGAGGAAGAGAGGCCGGCTGGTTGCTGACAGCTTTCCTGATATGTTCTTAAGAGCTCCAGCTGTAAACTTTCTCTTTCTCGCCCTTGGGTTCCTGGAATGCTACACTCTGCCCCATTCCCTCCTTTAAGTTCATCTGAATGGGTTTATGCTTCTTGTACCCCCAAAAATCTTTGTCTTTCTCTCCCCTCAGGAAAAAAAAAAAAGAGGGAGGTCTGAGAGCAATGAAAGCTGACTTAAGTCCTTCTTCAGTGAGAGAGATGACATCAAGCTTGCCTTCCCAGATGGTCCTAACGTCGGGAGCTTTTGGCTGAGAAGCTCAGCCTCTAAGAAGACAGCTCAGCCACACTCCCGATGCTCCCTGAAGAGGGACACACATGAAGACCTAGCTGAGATGAGCCTGAGGCCCTGTGAGCAGTCACCTGGCCCTTCAGGACTCAGCTCTGAGCACATGCAGGCGTTTTGCTCTTCACAGCATCCACGGCACCAGCTTTAAGAGCTCATCCTCTGTCGTCCCCTTCTCCTCCTGCCTTCAATCTTTCCCAGCATCAGGGTCTTTTCCAAAGTCAGGGGAAGGACAGAGGTCCTTAAAGTTGCACCAGAAAAAAAAAGGCTAATGGGTGGCCCACATGCTACCAGGCTTCATCTTGAGCCTGTGGCCAACCATACGAATTGCTTTCTCTGGTGAGTCCACAGAAGGCCTCACCTTTATTTCCTGCACGTGCTCCAGGTGGTCAATAGCAATCAACTGAGGTGAATCCAAGAAACATTAATACAATTTGTTTTCCCGGTCTATTGTGAAAAGTGTTAAACTGGGGATTTGAAGACCAGCCAGATCTAGAACACTATCTGACTGGTTGTGCAGTCTCTCCTGAGCATGTCTCTCTCATCTGTAAAAGGAAAGGCTCAGATCAAAGTGTCTCCCGGATGCCTTTGGTTAAAAAATTCTAACGGTGGGAAAAGAAATTTTAGATAATAGAGTTGATGGAAGTTGAAAACACACACACACACACACACACACAAAACTAATCATGGTAACACAATGCCCAAAGTAGAAGAGATTCTAAAACAAGTATCAATACATGAGTGAAGGAATTGGGGAAAAAAAAAAAAAAAGAACCTAGAGGGGTAGGATGAGGTGGGATGTGGGAGGGAAGTTTAAGAGGTAGGGAACATATGTATATATATGGCTGATTCATGTTGATATATGGCAGAAACCAACACAACATTGTAAAGCAATTATCTTCCAATCAAAAAGAAATAAATTAAAAAAGAAAACAGAGTCAGAGTTGCTGGTAGGGAATAAAGAACTTAAACTCTG
>SJYV01051883.1:4043160-4080533 GCA_006410875.1 Neotragus pygmaeus | reverse complement strand
AAAAAAAAAGGCTAATGGGTGGCCCACATGCTACCAGGCTTCATCTTGAGCCTGTGGCCAACCATACGAATTGCTTTCTCTGGTGAGTCCACAGAAGGCCTCAGCTTTATTTCCTGCAACGTGCTCCAGGTGGTCAATAGCAATCAACTGAGGTGAATCCAAGAAACATTAATACAATTTGTTTTCCCTGGTCTATTGTGAAAAGTGTTAAACTGGGGATTTGAAGACCAGCCAGATCTAGAACACTATCTGACTGGTTGTGCAGTCTCTCCTGAGCATGTCTCTCTCATCTGTAAAAGGAAAGGCTCAGATCAAAGTGTCTCCCGGATGCCTTTGGTTAAAAAGTTCCCAGGATTCTAACGGTGGGAAAAGAAATTTTAGATAATAGAGTTGATGGAAGTTGAAAACACACACACACACACACACACACAAAACTAATCATGGTAACACAATGCCCAAAGTAGAAGAGATTCTAAAACAAGTATCAATACATGAGTGAAGGAATTGGGGAAAAAAAAAAAAAAAAGAACCTAGAGGGGTAGGATGAGGTGGGATGTGGGAGGGAAGTTTAAGAGGTAGGGAACATATGTATATATATGGCTGATTCATGTTGATATATGGCAGAAACCAACACAACAT
The DNA here is from genome assembly GCA_006410875.1 of Neotragus pygmaeus. Lineage (NCBI taxonomy): Eukaryota > Metazoa > Chordata > Mammalia > Artiodactyla > Bovidae > Neotragus > Neotragus pygmaeus. Next base: position 4,079,894 of record SJYV01051883.1, on the reverse strand, counting down.
TGTAAAGCAATTATCTTCCAATCAAAAAGAAATAAATTAAAAAAGAAAACAGAGTCAGAGTTGCTGGTAGGGAATAAAGAACTTAAACTCTGGCAGTCATGGAAGCCGCTCCAAGGGTTTTAAGGAAGCAGAAGGAAGAGCTTCCAAGCAACGCAGACAGCAGGTCCGAGGAACTGGGCACGAGGAGGAAAGGGTGTCTTGGCGGGGCTGGGTGTCAGTGGGGAGGGAGAGTGGTATTAAAACAAACTGACAAACTCATTACAGTACAAAGAAGAGAATGAGGCTGATTTCTGCAAAGCCTGAGATTTCAATGGAGAAGTCAGGAGAGAAACAATAGTTTTGTTTCTCCAATTGTCTTTCAGTTCTTATATGGGAAATGGCTTAACAAAAATGTCAAGTCTCACTTTTATGTACTCAGAGCCCAGTTGTCTCTGTTCTGCACTCTGACAATTGCCTCCAGAGTGGCCTTTCTCCTTAGCCCATCCTCTGTACCAAAGTCAAAGGAATGATTCTGAAGCGAACCATAATACTCCACTCTCCCACCTAAAACCCCTTCATTCCCTCCTCTTCACCTTCTGCCGTGATGCTTAGCACCTTCTGAATAAGCAAATCACCCTGCTCCCAGAAGCTATGAGAGCCTTCCAACACACAGCCTCCTCCCCAGGAACGATCTTTTAAGCTCCAGTTCAGTCTCATGCAAATCTACCTCTGTGTTCATAGCTACTGGGTCTGAGAAAGTAAGCCTGACCACAAGCAGCAGGGCAAACACCCATGAAGCTGTGTTCTAGAGAGGTCCACTCACCATATTAGAGCACGTCTTTGGGGAAATCTGAAGGTGAGAAGAAGAGGAGAGTAGACAGAAGTGGAAATACATACAGGAGAGAAAGTAACAGGTAGAAGCCATGAGACAGAAGCAGAAGGATCTACGTGGGAGCAGACACAGCAGAGAGAGGGTTGGAGGTGTAGGCCTGGATTAGGGAGCAGTGGGGACTCCCGATGGCTCAGAGATAAAGAATCCACCTGCAATGCAGTAGCCTCAGGAGATGCAGGTTCAATCCCTGGGTTGGGAAGATCCCCTGGAGAAGGGCATGGCAACAGACTCCAGTATTCTTGCCTGGAGAATCCCATGGGCAGAAGAGCCTGGAGGACTACAGTCCAAAGGGTCACAAAGAGACACGACTGAAGCAACTCATCATACATGCACACATGGGCACTCGTATCCAAGGAAACACTTATGAGGGTTGCTCTTGAGACCCCAGTATGAGAGTCAGAACAAAGTTCTTATTCTCTGCGTGGCTGCACTGTTCAGTAGCTGAAAGGATGTCTTGTCTCTCTCACTTCCTAATGGGTCCTTAAAATAATCTCCCATTAGCTGAAGCAATGTGAGTAAATCTCTTTCCCTTACAAACTGAAAAAAAAAAGAAAAAGAAAAAGAAATGCAATAAAGACAGCCTAACCAACCGGACAGACAACACGCTTAATGCCATCTCCTGCTTTAAGGTTAAGCTCAAAGTCAGACTCTGAAAGTTTTGTATTTGCGTAAATTATCTGGGCAAGGCAAGCAGGCTATCAGATGTCACTTGGCTGAGTACACAGAGCCAGAGTGTATTTAAACATGATCAGAGCTTTGGAATAGAATCTGGATCACTGATGTTGTACAGTAATGATCTGTCAAAAACATAGAAGAAAGAAAGAGGGGGCCTATGTGGTCTATACGGGTAGGTAGCTGAGTAATAGAGACTGATATGAGATCAAGATGAAAAGAGCAAGAATGCTATTTATCTCCAAATCTCTGCTTAGAGATTGAACGTATTTGTAAGGAAAGCCCTGGTCGGGTTGTCTCTGCCTAGGGGAGCTCTTAGTGGCTTAGAACCTGGATAAACAATAGCAGGTGTTTGCTTTTCAAGGTAAGGAGGGCTACGAGGGACGCTAACAGGCAGACGCTGCTCATGTAGTGACAAGGGAAGAGACAAGACGGGAGGGCAGAGGGAGCGCTCGCTCAGGGCCCACGGGGCCAAGGAACGTGCGGCATGAGAGAGAGAGAGAGAGGGCCAAGCTCTGCCTGAGCTGACCCACCATTGCCCTGTAAGTGAATTATCCCCTTTTAAGTAATTTTGCTAAGTGGCCACCTGAGGGCACTGTATCCTCTGCACCTAGGAATCATTTATTTTCTCCTCATGAAGGAAATTTTCCTCAATTTGCTGAAGGATAAACTTAAGTAATGCCTTAAGAAAGAGGGGCCCATGGACCCAAGGAACATTGGGGCTTGGGGAGGAGGCAAAGATGACCCTTCCCTCCATCTTTGTTCTTGAATTAGATTAACGAATGAGCAAGACTGACCTCAATTCAAATCCCTCGGTAATCGATTGCAAGGAGTAAGTAAAATAACCTCATTTAAATCTATTTGTTAATGTAAAAATTAACTTTGAATAACAAGTAGTTCCCTAAAAAGTATTTTATAGTGTCAGAGACTGTGTAAAATAGGAAAAAAAAAAACATAAATAATAAAAAAATCCATCTAGTGTTTAGTAGGGAGTCAATATACAGGAGCTCCTTCCCATGTACAAACACATGCAAGCAAACAGATGTGTCAAATACTGGAACAAGGCAAGGGACAGCAGGAGGAGTTAAGCCAACCCTTTCTCTTTCTAAAGGGGGCAGGACTCAGAAGTTCCACAATGCAAGTAGGTACAGCTGTGTTAGGCAATCACTTCACAGAGCAAGTTTCTGCTGCTCTTTCCATAGCAAGAGCTTGTACATAAAACCCAGAGAGAATGGGACACAAACATCTGGGATATAAAGATGAAAGCAAAACTGTGTCAGCGGGGAGAGACATGCAACCCCCTGAGAACGCGGCAGCGTCATGACAGACAATTTGAACAAGGTCACAGGCGGGGATTCTTCTCAGAGATCATTAGACTCTCGCCCATCTCTGATCACCTTCTTCCCAGTCAACCTGGGGAAGGGGGTAATCAGCATCTAGCTTGGACATTTCCACACAAACCACTGTCTATATAGTGAAACAGAGCCACAAACAGAAGCATTTGTTATTCCGAAGACTAACCGCGGAATTCTGATTGGGAGGAAAAACAAAGTCGGCTAGCGCCAGCCAAGACTAGAGACGCTTCCCCCGCCCCATCAGCCTCCCAGAAGCAGGTTTTGCAGCCTTATGCTGCCCTCTAGTGTCTTTTTCTGGTATGGTAAGAAATAAAAATATTCCCAAGGCTCCTGAAGCAACCAAAGATCACTTTGAGAACTAGGAAAACAAAAGTGAAATCCTAATATGAAAGCAAAAGCACGCTTCGCGCTAAAATTCGAAAGTGAGTTAAATTTGGCCTCAGCATAGATACTGCATTTTTTCAGGGCTTTGAACCTCAGCATCAGGATTAGTGAGTGTAGGAGACCTGCATTGGATCCCTCGGCCTGGAAGATCCCCTAGAGAATGCAATGGATACTCACTTTTCTTGCCTGAAGAAGTTCATGGATAGAGGAGCCTGGTGGGCCCCAGTCCACGGGGTTGCAAAGAGTCAGACAGGTCTGAGCAACTAACACTTTCACTTTAAAAGTGCAGACACCTGGCCTTCCCTGTACATCATTCTCAAAAGATCATTGCTTCAGTCTGTCTGAGAAGGGTGCAGAAATATGAACCCCATGAACCCTACCACATAACTGATGTTTTTAATCAGGGAGACCTCACTATGAGAGGAACTAAAGTATGTGGCAATGACCGTACAGAGTGTAGACTAAACCTGACCGTTTTCTTTTAATTCTATACGGGCAAAAAAACTACAAAATAAAATCATTATCTAAAGTCAGTCACTTTTCATTGTTCTTGCATTTAGAGTGGCTGAATCCTACATGACTAGCTAGCATGCCAAGGAAACAGTGCTATTAAAAAGGAATGAAATTGGGTTATTTGCACTGATGTGGATGTACCTAGAGTCTGTCATTCAGAGTGAAATGAGTCAGAAAAAGAAAAACAAATATAGTATATTAACGCCTATATGTGGAATCTAGAAAAAATAGTACAGATGAACCTATTTGCAGGCCAGGAATAGAGACGTGGATATAGAAAACTGATGTGTGGATGGAGGGGAGTGAATTGCGANGGCTGGATGGCATCACTGACTTGATGGATGTGAGTTTGAGTGAACTCCGGGAGTTGGTGATGTACAGGGAGGCGTGGCATGCTGCGATTCATGGGGTCGCAAAGAGTCGGACACGACTGAGCGATGGAACTAATCTGAACCCCAAGAAAACAATGTGGGCCAAACTCTGTGCATTTCACATGATCGTCTGATGAGTGACAAATTACAAACACACTTCGGTGACCAGGCTTCCCACATTTCACGGGTGTTTATTTAGGAGCTTAGACAAGTCATCTCTGGTGGTTACCCACACACAGGCCCTGTTATGGGATTAAGACCATGGAGCAGAATGTTTACCAAGTCATAAAGTCAGTGTCATTAGAGCTGACCTGGTGAAGCTAAAAATCACATTGGGGTCAGGCTGCCTGGTTCAAAGGCTGAGCTGTCATTTGTGGGCTGAGTGATCTCAGGCAAACTCATTCGGTCCTTCTACCAGCATTTATGGATCATTGACTAGTCCCAAGGACTTCTCTGGTGGTCCAGTGATTAAGACTCTCACTTCCAAAGCAGGAGGCATGGGTTCTATCCCTGGTCAGGGAACTGAGATCCCACATGCTGTGAAGCATGACCAAAAATTAAAAATAAAACAAATCAAAACAAAAACCCAAACAGCAACTAGTCCAGGGGGCTTGTTAAGGGACCGGGGATTAAACAGAGAACCTAGCAGTCATGCTGCTGACAGATGTGCTCTGAGCCTCCGTTTCCTCATCTGGAAAATGAGGGCATGACAGTCTCTACCACATGAGACTGCTAGAAGGAAGCAAAGGAACCATGCAGAGCTGGAGAACACCCTGTGCCAAACCGAAGAGAGCTCAGTAAACGGCAGCTATGGCAGCTGCCACCACCATCCTGATGCTAAACTCAGCGTCACCACCAACTGCAACCTAAGATCAAAATAAGGCTCCAGACCTGTCCTCTGCTTTACCCAAAAAACATTTAAGAAACTCAGTGAGAAAATGGAATACTACTAAGACTACTAGAGGAAGATGGAAAAACAGTTCTCATGTAATGTTATGTGAAAAAAAATTTTTTTTAAGAATCTTAACAGCAGCAGTGAACACTGAAAATAGCACCTACTACATACCAGGCATTGTTTTAAGCTCTTCATATTTATAAATAAATAGGCTAATATTCCCCAAACCCTATTAGGTATATGATATTATCTTCGTGTTACAAATGATGAGAATGAGGCTCAGAGATATTAAGTAATTTGCCCAGAGCCACACAGCCAATGAGCCTCACAGCCAGGATTCAAGCACTAGGCTCCAGGATTTGTGTTCCTTATGTATCTGTCTGCTACAGCCCGGTGAGGGCAGCGTTCTGTGTAGCAGCTGGATGGGAGTTGGATGGGTACCATGGTAACAGAAGAGGGATTGTGCAGCTACTCACTTCGGTAGGAAGAGGACTATGCTTCAGGAAGATATGAGCACCAGTTCCACCTGCACTGAACATCCACACAGAGACTTGTACATGGATGTCCACAGTATCACTACTCACAGTGGCCACCAAGTGCAAATGATTCTGATGCCCATTACCGATGGATGAATAAACAAAATGTGGTCCATCCATACACTGAAATATTATTTAGTAATAAGAAGGAACGAGGGACATGCCACAACATGGGTGAACCTCCAGATCATCATGCTAAGTGAAAGATGCTGGTCACAAAAAGCCACGTGTTCTTGTGTGAAATATCCAGAATACAAGCAAATCCAAAAACACATAGTACACCAGTGGCTGCCAAGGGGAGTGGCTGCTAACAGAGGCAACCGTTTCTTTTTGGGGTGATGAAATGTTGTAGAATTAGACAGTGGCTGATGGTAGAACAATCTTATGAATACACTAAAAACCAGTCAACTGTATACATTATGGTATATGAACTGTATTTTTTTTAAAAAGACAATAAGACCAACTGTGCTCCCCTCCGAAAATCTCCAGAAGGAAAATTTATTTTTTCTGTCCACTATGGCAAATGCAATCAAGTTACCACTATACTTGGCTCTGCACTGCTTCTCCATATAGTTATTTAAAATTCCCATGTATAACTTTGGCACATCAATAAAAAACACCTGAGAATCTCTAAAAACATAAAACTTCGTAAGTACTATTTCATCCAAGATTATACATCAAGGATTTTTTTTTTTCAATACTCATTTATATTTTAGCCAGAAACAAGTACGCAAACACTAACAACTTATATTAGGGGCCACACAGGATGTAACATCTAAAAAGTTAGATAAATCTTACATTTAATAATTTTACAATTAAAATGGTGTTTTTATTCCCCCAGTAGTAAATCCATATATTAAAATGAAAAAATAATAAAAATGAACCTATCTTCAATTGTGAGGGTAATAAATATTTTTGAAAAGAGAATTTACCATAAGAATCTATTCTGTGCCCATCAAAAATAATGTATCTGAACTTAAAACAAAATTCACATTTTATTCAGGTTGAAATAAACTATATCCCCTGGAGAAAGGAAAGGCTACCCACTCCAGTATTCCGGCCTGGAGAATTCCATGGACTGTATAGTCTATGGGGTCACAAAGGGTTGGACACAACTGAGGGACTTTTGTTTTCAAACTATACAAAATTGATTTTCTTCACCAAAACTAAAAGCAATATTTTCTGTATTATTCTTACATACACCACAAAACACTTATTTTTGTAGGTTTTCTAGGTGTCGCTTAATACAAAAGTTTTAATAAATGACACAATAAAATTAAATTCAACAAGAAAGAAAAAAGTGACACGTAAAATGACTTCAAAGTTCATACTCAATGTACATTTCATTTCCTACTTCCCGTCCTCTGTAACTTTCTGTGCTGCCTAACACAGCATCACAGTTAAGAGCCATCCTGCCTGACTTGGAATCTGGCCTCTGACACATCTAAGCCGTGTGACCCAGAGCTGGTAAGTTAGCAGCTCTGTGCTTCAGCTTCCTCTCTTTAAAAAGGGGTGACAAGAAGTATACTTACCTCAAAAGGCTGTTGAGGATTAAACACAAATGCATATTTGTACAGTACTCACAACAGTGCCCAGGACTCTGAGTGCTTTATAAGGGTTATGCATCATGAGTGATATAACGGGACAGAGCTCCACAACAGGACTGGGTACAGCTGAGGATTTGTAAAGAGAGGCCTAGGGGAGTAGATGCCAGAACTCCTGACTGCAATTGCTTCTCAGAATCAATCAGATGTCAGAGATATGCAAGTACCCTCAGGAACATAAGCTAGATGACCCTAGTAAGGTTACTGACAAGGCCCCGAAACGTCACACCCACAAGGAGGAACTATATATAATAAACAAAGGTGTTGCATGCAAAATGTGTGTAAATATATCTATGCAAACACTCAAAAATTTAGCGATGCCCAGAGAAAACCATAGGCAATGCTAAAAATGATTTTAAATCAGGAGAGGGGGGAACAACCAAAAAAAAAAAAAAAATCACCTTGGCTACCAGACAGAGACTGTGTGTGTCTTCCTAGCACAGTGCACTTCCTCTACCACGCATCTAATTGGATTTCTCTCTAAAAACCAATAAACAAGTAAAACTAATCAAGAAGGTCTGTTCCTACCACTGACTCAATAGCAAAAGCTGCTTCTCAGGTTACTCCTCTGGAAATGGGATGTGACACTTGAACAAAAAGAAGAGAAATTCAGTTTTTAAATAGCTCTTCAGAGACACCCTTGCATTCATGTCTCCCATTTACCATAGTAAATTCAATGTATGGAATGATCTATATGAGCTAATTGAATTTTTCTCATTTGTTTTGAGGCAAACAGAACAAACAGATTTTGTTCTGGAAAAACATCAGGCAAAAACCACTCTTTAAAAATTAACTTCACAACGTCCCTTTTGACTCTGAGGCAAAGAAAGGGAGAAGCAGGCTGTTCCTCCACCTATTAAGGATGTGACCACGGCCTTGACGTAAAGCAAGAACAGTTCTGATTTGCAAAGTGCTGTTGGAAGCCATCGAGACAGCAGATCTTCAGAGCAACCCTGGATCTGTCCCAGTGAACGCTGAGCTCACAATCTCATAAAGTAATTCATGCTAAAGATTTACTGAAAGTAACATCTAAGCCAAATGAAATCACTTATAAAAGACTGCTCAATATTCTCAACTAAGTCTCTTCAGGTAACTGAAACCTAGGTAGTGCAAGGAAAACCATGAGCTGTAATCACTTATATCAGGGGCCCCTAACTTCTGGAATCTGAAGCCTGATGATCTGAGGTGGAGCTGATGTAATAATAAAGTGTTCTATAAATATAATGCGCTTGAGTCATCCCCAAACCATCCCTTACCTCCTGCCACAGTCCATGGAAAAACTGTCTTCCATGGAACCTGGTCCCTGGTGCAAAAGGCTTAGGGACTGCTGCTCCAGATCCTTGCCGCTCAGAGACCAGGAGCACCAGGAAATAGGTTAGAAAGGCAAGGCCGCAGGTGCCCCCAGAACCACTGCATCCAAGCCTGCATTTTAAGCACGATCCCGTGCTCTGCAGAGACACAAAGGCTTGAGATGCACTGATCTGGATGCTCTCTCACTGGTTACATCAAGACAAGGAACACAGTGATGCAATTAAATGTTTTGCCTTTCAACAAGTACAAGCTTTGCAAAGGCAGTCAGGTACCCCTGTGGTACGTGGGGGCCACACACAACCCTTAGCTATCAAGACATTCTCAGAAAGGCTCAGAAACAACCCAAATGGGACATGTGAAATGCTTCCCAGACTCACGACAGGGAGTGAACAAAGACAGGCTGGTACCTGCAAAGCGCAAAGGAGCGTCTTTGTCCAGGGCGATGAGAGGGGGGTCGAGGAGCACGGTGCTGTCGCTCTCCGTAACTAAGCCATGATATGTGGGCTCCAGCCACGGCTTGTGCTTGTTGACTGTGTTTAAAAACAGAAGAAGGAGAAAGGACATAGGCCAGGTTAGAATCGTTATTTTCAACACCACCGCTTTTGAAAACATACATCCGTATCATTAACAATAAAACCCTCATGAGTCTGAAAGGCCACACTGCTATTTTTTGTGGCCAAGTCTGTTAACAAGACCCAAGTGGGATGAACTCCTAAAGAAATGCAGAAACTATCTGACGCCAACCCCCGGAGCAACCAAAAATAAGAAATGAATTGCTCTAGAAACTGAAAGAAAAAAGATTGATGGTTATATGGACAGTTTCACAGACTAACTCATACCACCTCTGTTTCCAGCCGATCCTAGAAGAGTTACAAATAAAAATATGTTATTTCTTGGATTAAAAGATACAAACTAAACAACAAGGCCCTACTATAGCACAGGGAACTGTACTCAAAATCTTGTAATAAACCATGTTGTTCAGTTGCTAAGTCATGCAACCCCATGAATTATAGCCCACCAAGCTTCCCTGTCCTTCACTATCTCCTGGAATTTGCTCAAATTCCTGTCCACTGAGTCAGTGATGTGAAAGAATATGAAAAAGAATATACAGATATGATAAAGATATAAAGATAAAGAATAAAGATAATGTATATGTGTGTATGAGAGAGAGAGAGAATATATATATAAGACTCCTTAGACTGCAGCCCACCAGGATCCTCTGTCCATGGAATTCTTCAGACAAGAATCCTGGGATGGGTAGCCATTCCCTCCTTCAGGGGATCTTCCTGACCTAGGGATTAAACTCCCAAACTGCGTGCGTGCTAAGTCAGGCAGATTCTTTACCATCTGAGCCACCAGGGAAGCCTACATTTAAGAGTATATTCTTAAATATATACATATATTTTTAAAAACAGAATCACTTTGCTGTATACCAGAAATACATTATAAATCAACTATACCTCCAAAAAAACAACTTTTTTTTAAAGAAATACAAACCGCTACATATGAAATACATAAGCAACAAAGGTAGACTGTATAACAGAGAAATACAGCCATTATTTGAAAATAACTTTAAATGGAATATAATCTATAAATACACTGAATCACTCTATCTTACACCTGAAACTAACATAACATTGTAAATCAACTATACTTCAATTTTTAAAATGACAATAACATTATTATTAGACAATAACATTATTGTTTATTTAAAATTAGCATTACAAAAAGAAATGTAAACAAATGGGTGAAACAAGATTTATGAATATAAAATTACAAATATAATGAATTAAAAGAAAATGATACGCAAAATTCCTGAAAAATCTGACTGAAAACAGTGATCAAGAAAAACCTGCTTTAAAAAAAATAATAATAATAATCTGCTCCGGGATCAGGACAGCTTGGACCCAGAGTCCAGCGCCCCTCTATAATGTGCTGTGTGACCTGGAACACGAAACTGATTTCCTGATCTCGATCTCCTTTTTGAAATGTTTACTTTTGGCTGCCCTCGGTCTTCACTGCTCCACGTGGACTGTCTCTGGTTGTGGCACCTGGACTCACTGCAGCGGCTTCTCTTGCTGCAGAGAACAGGCCTCAGTACTGCAGCACAGCGGCTTAGGAGCTGTGGCACACGAGTCTACTTGCTCCGAGGCACGTGGAGTCTCCCTAGACCAAGGAGCAAGCCCATGCCCCCTGCATTGGTAGGCGGAGTCTCAACCACCGCACCACCAAGGAAGTCCTGTTTCCTCTTTAGTGAAGCCTGGACCCCCATCCCCTACAACCCACAGGGCTGGGGTGGACAACTGGAGAAGTGATTCTTTTTCCGTCTCAATTGGGTACTAGCACTGCTCCTTTCGCGTTTAGGGTAAGAACATCTGCTCTGACAGCCCGCTGATCTGAGAAAGTGAATTTGTGGTTTCTGTCCATTTCGTTTTTCCCCAGCTGTGGCCCCCAGAGAGTCTCTGCTGAGACTTTCCTCTGGTTGAGGCCACCAAGCCTCTCCCTGGGTTCCTCTCTCCACCAGCCTATATTGAGCTCCTCTCACAGTTGGAACCTTTCCATTTTCCTATTTTCACCTTTTGAGTATTCACATTATAACCTCAGAATATAGATTAACCATGGAATGACTCATGAAGCTGATCTGATTAAAAGGAATGTTGTTGTTGTTCAGCCACTAAGTCATGTCTGACTCTGCCACCCTGTGGACTGCAGCCCACAAGGCTTCCCTGTTCTTCACTATCTCACATTCATGTCCATTGAGTCAGTGATGGGGAAACAATGGAAACAGTGAAAGACTTTATTTGGGGGGGGGGGTGCTCCAAAATCACTGCAGATGGTGACTGCAGTCATGAAATTAAAAGATGCTTTCTCCTGGAAGAAAAGCTATGACTAACCTAGACAGCATATTAAAAAGCAGAGACATTAATTACTTTGCCAACAAAGGTCCATCTAGTCAAAGCTATGGTTTTTCCAGTAGTTGTGTACGGATGTGAGAGCTGGGATTACAAAGAAAGCTAAGTTTTGAAGAATTTATGCTTTTGAACCATGGTGTTGAAGAAGACTCTTGAGAGTCCCTTGGACTGCAAGGATATCAATCCAGTTAATCCTAATAGAAATTAGTTCTGAATATTCATTGGAAGGACTGATGCTGAAGCTGAAACTCCAATACTTTGGCCACCTCATGCGAAGAGCTGACTCACTGGAAAAGGCCCTGATGCTGGGAAAGATTGAAGGCGGGAAGAGAAGGGGACAACAGAGAATGAGATGGTTGGATAGCATCACTGACTCAATGTACATGAGTTTGAGCAAGCTCTGGGAGGTGGTGATGGTACTGAAGCCTGAAGTGCTATAGTATATGAGGTCACAAAGAATCAGACACGACTGAGCGACTGAACTGAACTGAGTCAGTGATACCATCCAACCACCTCATCCCCTTCTCCTCCTGCCTTCAGTCTTTCCCAGCATCAGGGTCTTTTCTAATGAGTCGGCCCTTCACATCAAGTAGGCCAAAGTACTGGAGCTTCAGCTTCAGCATCAGTCCTTCCAGTGAATATTCAGGGTTGATTTCAAGAATCACTGGTTATAAAACTTTATTTCCACATAGTTGGGCCCTATTTCTTGAATGAACTACCCAGATTCTCTTTGGGCAACCAGAAGTGACTGAAACTCAATTTAACTGTTTAACTGTCTTTCATGCTGTGTGACCGTGATGTGGTCCTACTTTTCTTTGCTTTAACAATGATGGGACGAGGGGAGACGGTGAGGATCAGAAGCACCTGAGCCCCACCTGCACTAACTCCCACATGACCTACTGAAGCAGCAGAGTGCTCACATGTGAAATTCCGAAGGAGCAGGCCTGTGTCTGCAAGGGGGAAGATGAGCAACCCACTCTCTCCTTAATGACGCCTCCACCCAACATTTTATACAGGCTGCACCCAAACCAACAGCAAGTTCCCTGCCTTCACTTTCAAAGCAAACTCAGACCCACAGGGAGTTGGCTAAAGGGTATAGAGGGTTTTGGTTTTGCAAGACGAAAAGAGTTCCAGCGGTTGACTGCACAACAGTATGAATGAATGAACACAATACCACTGACTCCAACACTGAAAAATGGTAAAGACGGGAAATTTTATGTTATGGGTATTTTATCACATTAAAAAAAAAATTCCACACCCAGATGTAGCCATTTCTTACCCCCTGTGCTTTCCACTGAGTAGTGAAGTGAAACACTCAGTCATGTCCTACTCTTGCGACCCCATGGACTGTAGCCTGCAAGGTTCCTCTGCCCATGGGATTCTCCAGGCAAGAATACTGGAGTGGGTTGCCACTTCCTTCTCCAGAGGATCTTCCTGATCCAGAAATTGAACCCATGTCTTCTGCATTGCAGGCAGATTCTTTACTGACTGAACTAGGAGGGAAGTTGTCCACTGAGTGCTATTACAAATATGTTAATTATTAATATGTTAATGAAAATAAATATATATTTTAAAACAGAGTTTACTAGGAAGACTAGCAATGCTTTACATTCTGCAAATCCTTTCATGGCCCGGCTTAGCAGAAGACAGCTGGGTTCTCACCTCCACTCCTGCAGCCGATAGGCTACATTACTATGCATCATGCAGTTTCTAGGAAACTCCAATGTGCATTCATGATAAAATGAGGAAAAAGCAAGTGATGTCTTAATATAATTAAAACAGCTTTGACCTCTCGGATGCCCTGACAAGGTCTCTCGCCTCTGGCCTCTGTCGAAGCATTCCCTCCTCCAGCACCAAAGACTCTGAGTGCTGGAAATAAAGAGTCCCCATAACAACGACCCAAGACCTGGAGTGCCAAAACTAAGACTTGGGGCAGCCAAAAAAAAAGAGATTCCCCCCCTCCAATTAAGACAGAACCTTCCAGCCCCACTTCCTCTTTCTTTCCTCTGCTACTCCTCCTGACCACAAGCAGTCAGCCTAGGACCTGGGGCAGGCTACTTGGCTTCCCTGGGCCTCAGTTTCCCCATCTTTAAAATGGGGACAGCAACAGCATCCATCTCTGAGGTTCCCATGTGATCTAACCCATCCCATGTAAAATGCTCAGGACGGGGTCAGGCACTTGGGAGATGCCATAAGGGGCTGAGTTTTTATTAATTCTCCTGTAAACATACACACACAAAACCAGGGATTCCAGGAGGGTGTGACCTTTTTCTCTACTTATTCCCAGGACTTAGGATCTCATTCCTAGAGGAACTATCTAGTAAGTGAGTGAGAATATACCCATGGACAGTACAAATACGGTCAGTGCCCTGGTTTATACATTTTCTCATAGAGAAGAAAGTTTTGGTGTGGAGAATTGAAAAAAAATGTATTGGTGTTTTAGATATTGGGAAGATGTTTATTGTTTGTTTCTGGCAGTTGGATGTTCCAGGAAAAGGAGATAAGAACTTTGGAGACGTCAAAATATTGAGGGATCTGCCTGGACAGGTACGCTCTCATTAGATTACGAAGGGAACTGTTAATAATATGAAAGGAAACCTAGGCCACAGAGACCAGAACCACAGCGCCCCTGGAAAACGCCCCTGAGCTCACGACAGCTGCCCCTGGAACCAGAGACCTAGGAAAGAAGAGCGCTCGGCTGGCTGCGGCACAGCCTCCCCTTCTCTTCCAGAAGTGCCCCCCAGGGGAAGGCTGGGAGGAAGGGAGAGTTAGGGAGTTTGGGACGGACACGTACGCGCTATTATATGTGAAATGGATAACCAACAAGGACCTACTGTACAGCATAGGGAACTCATGTGGCAGCCTGGATGGGAAGGGAGTTTAGCAGGGGATTGGATACATGCATATGTATGGCTGAGAGGCTTGGCTGTTCACCTGAAACTATCACAACATTGTTATTCAGCTCTACTGCGATATAAAATAAAGGTTAAAGGGAAAAACAAGAAGTAACCCCCAGGACAGTGGTGAGTTAAGCGGCTTGGTGCTCTGCATGGGTCCCACAGTTGGCTGCAGTCTTTGAGAGGAGAGGGTTCCAGAGAGCACAGAAAACAGCCTCACTTTGCAACCAGGTTGAATGCTTCCCCTAACTGCTGAAACTCCTCATCCTCTCCAGGTCTTGTTAAACCGTCCTACAAGATAGGCTGGAACACTGGCTGGAGTTACAGATCTAAGACAGATAAACAGGCCATTTTAAAGAAAGCACTCCAAAAACCTCCGCTGTTTGTCACTAATCTCTCATTTGAAAATACAGAAGGCTAGGAACTTCCCTGGTGGTCCAGTGGCTAAAACTTCACGCTCCCAATGCAGGGGGCCTGGGTTCGATCCCTGGTCAGGGAACTAGATCTCACATGCTGCAACTAAGACCCAGCTCAACCAAATAAATAAATACTAAAAGAAAAAAAACTCAGAGGCTATTAATTCAATTCACTATTGATAATGTACTACTGAAAGCAATATTCAATTCCAATTTGTTTTCACATTTAAGATTTTATTAATAAAGTTACAAGCACAGTAAATAAAACTGAAGAACACTATTCCAATATGTGACTCAATAAAACTCCTGAGACTTAAACTAAGTGGGTTTACTTGCTAAGAAAGTTAAAAATACCAAGCCAAGCAAACTGCAGAAAATCTGTGATGAATTTCTGGCTACCCTAAGTGGAAAGGCCTGCAACTGAAAATGGCTAATGGTTCAAGGGGAATAATAATTGAATAGCTATAGTCCCAACTCTTTTATTTTTCCCCACAATTCTAATTTTATAGCCCAAATTCCTAAATTGCTACTTAAGCTGGCAGTAGAATGAAGAGATTTGGCCAGTTCCACCGACTGAGCTTTTAAATATTTAATAAGTGATATTTTTAATATTTCATCACATTCAAGTGCATTATAAAATATTGATGGAAACAAGTGATTGATGTTTCTGTCATCATCCAAAAAAAGATCACAAATAAAGATATTAGACTATTGGCCATAAGTTCAGGAGTGGGTCACCATATTTATAGTCTTTACCCAAGTCATTTCATTGCATCCTAGATCATTAAAAAAAGGCCAACTATAGTTTGAATGGCCCAGCATTAACCAAAATCACAGAACAGCAAGGCTAGCAACCAAACCTCTGCATGTGTGCTCTGCAGATTCAGTCGTGTCCCACACTTTGCAACCCCACGGACTGTAGCCTGCCAGGCTACTCTGTCTATGAGATTCTCCAGGCAAGAATACTGGGTTGGGTTGCCATACCCTCCTCCAAGGGATCTTCCCGACCCAGGGATCGAACCTGCATCTCCTGTGGCTCTTGCACTGCAGGTAAGTTCTTTACCACTAAGCCACCTGGGAAACCTGATCAAACCTCTAAGTGTAGGTGTTCCTGGGGTAGATACCTATCATTTTAGGACATGGCAAGTTTTTACGGTTATGGTAGATTTTAATCATTAGAAACTGCCACTAATTGAAAAATTAAAATGAAATAATACAGCAGTTGACTCCAGAGTTAACCTGAAATATAAAACTTATGACTCCCTAGCATTGGACTGGCCAAAAATTCGTTCGGGTTTTCCATACTCAATATATCCCAACTTTCTGGACTAAAAAGAATGGCCCCTTATCCAGGTCACACAAGTCACAGACCCAGGCAAGGTGGTTTCAAAGCCTTCGTGCAGTGGCCTTGACATCAACCCAGCACCACAAACAACTGCTTTCTGACTTCTTTGGTTACAAAGAGAAATCTATTGTTTTTCAGAAATCACTGTTTGAGGTGTGACCCTCCTCACTCCAGAACACCTAGCTTGGTCATATAGGGAAGATACTGACATCATAACATATAATGACAGGTGACTTAGTTTTAAGAGTCTGTAGGCATCTCCCGTAAATCCTAAATGATGTTATATGTTTTTGTTTGCAGATTCAATGTTTAACCTCAATTCATCAAAAAAATCTGCTATTAATGAACACTGCCACTAGATGGCAACATGGCTCAGTGGTAAAGAATCCACCTGCCAAGGCCAGAGACTCAGGAGAGGCGGGTTTGATCCCTGTGGGTTGGGACGATCCCCTGGAGTAGAAAATGGCAACCCACTCTAGCATCCTTGCCTGGAAAATTCCATGGACAGTGGAGCCTGGTGGGCTACAGTCCATGGCGTCGCAAAGAGTTGGACACGATTAAGCGGCTGGGCACAGGACAGGCTTTGATTTAAAAATCCAGCTCTTACCAAGGAATGGGAATGTAATTTGAGTTAGCAGGCCCTTTGTTAAAGATGGGGGCTTCCCTCGCAGTTCAGCTGTTAAAGAATTGGCCAGAAGACCCAAGTTCGCTCCCCGAGTGGGGAAGATCCCCCGGAGAAGGAAATGGCAACTCATTCCAGGATTCTTGCCTGGAGTTGTTAGAGATGACATGCACAGATAGGTGTCATAAATGATATATAGATAGATGTCATAAATGATATGAGTATAAAATATCCACCTGATTTTTTCTCAAAAATATTGAAAATATTAAATATTCTGAAATATTCATAGTCCCCTAATCAAAATATATTCCCTCAGTCATAAACTCTTATTTAAATTAAACCATCCCTGATTCTTCAAAGCAGCTTAACATCAAAGGTCCCCTTGGCTTCCCATCATCACTGACTGGGACTCTAAGACATCTTCCTTGAACACCTACTATGCATGCGCACATTGCAAGGAGCTGGGCTCTCAGGAAATCAAGTTACAAGCTTGGGAGCACACAAACATGTCACCATTCTACATTCTAGACGATGTGGCTACAGTGAAGGGGTTATGCGGTGTACCAGGCAGGAGCCAAGATGACCGAGGAGCTACCATCACCAATGTGGCAATGCCCCCTGCAAAAGGAAGGGCAGGGCCCTGGAGCTGAATCTTCCGCCCAAAAGGGACACAAGCAGCTCCTGACTCATGGCCAGAACCAGCCACACAGCCCCATGAAAGCTGAGTATTCCCACTGGAAGTACCAGGGGAGACCCTCTTCCCCAGGAATAGCCCTAACAAGACAACAGGTTAACAGTATTTTATCAGAATAAAGATACATATAAAGGTTCCTTTAGGAACTCAAACCAAAGTTGCTATATGATCCAGCAACACTACTCCCTCAGCATGTATCTGACAAAACTATAATTTGAAGAGATACATGCACCCCAATGTCCAACAGAGGCACTGTTTACAACAGCCAAGACATGGAAGCAACCTAAATGTCCATGGCTATGTAAATGGATAAAGGTGTGCTACATATACACAATGGAATATTATTCGGCCATAAAAAGCAAGAAATAATGCCATTTGCAGCAACGTAGATGAACCTAGAGATTATCGTATTAAGTGAAGTAAATCAAAGACAAATATCATATGACATCGTTTATGTGTAGAATCTAAAAGATTTATACAAATGAATGTTATTATAAAACAGTAACAGACTCTGGAGAAGGAAATGGCAACTCACTCCAGTACTCTTGCCTGTAAAATCCCATGGACGGAGGAGCCTGGTGGGCTGCAGTCCATGGGGTCGCAAAGAGTCAGACACGATGGAGCGACTGCACTTTCACTTTTCACTTTCATGCATTGGAGAAGGAAATGGCAACCCACTCCAGTGTTCTTGCCTGCAGAATCCCAGGGATGGTAGAGCCTGGTGGGCTGCCATCTGTGGGGTCGCAGAGTCGGACACAACTGAAGCGACTTAGCGGCATAGCAGCAGCAGCAACAGACTCACAGAGAACACAAACTCATGGTTGCCAAAGGGGAAAGTGTTAGTCCTTCAGTCGTGTCCAACTCTTTGCAACCCCACGAACTGTAGCCCATCAGACTTCTCTGTCCATGGAATTCTCCAGGCAAGAATACTGGAGTGGGTAGCCATTCCCTTCTCCAGGGGACTCTCCCGATCCAGGGATTGAACCCGGGTCTCCTACATTACAGGCAGATTCCTAACCATCTGAGCCATCAGGGAAGTCAAAGGGGAAGGGGAGGTTAAATCAGGAGCTTGGGGGTTAACAGGTACATACTACTATATATAAAATAAACAATGACCTACCATATAGCACAGGGTACTATATTCAATATCTTGCAATAACCTATAATAGAATCTGAAAATATATGTGTGTGTGTAACTGAATCACTTTGTTTTGCACCTAAAACACAAAATCGTAAATTAACTATACTTCAATTAAAATGGTTTTTAAAACACGTATAAGTAGAAAGGTAGAAAAATATATAGCTCATTCTAGGACTAGCAACACAGTCATGGACATGTGGCTCTGAGTGTGCAAGGAGAGGCTGGGCTGTGATTTGGGGGCAGATTGTTTATTCTGTACCTATTTCTGCATCCTAACAGTGAGCATTCCTCTTCTGCAATTAAAAAATTGAGTTCTCTCAATTTTTTAAACAGTTGTTTGGTCACTTAGTTGTCTGACTCTTTGGCAAGCCCATGGACTGTAGCCTCCCAGGCTCATTTGACCATGGGATTTGCCCAGCAACCAGGAGAGTGGGTGGCCATTTCCTTCTCCAGGGAATCTTCCCAACCCAGGGATTGAACCTGGGTCTCCTGCATTNCAAGCCCATGGACTGTAGCCTCCCAGGCTCATTTGACCATGGGATTTGCCCAGCAACCAGGAGAGTGGGTGGCCATTTCCTTCTCCAGGGAATCTTCCCAACCCAGGGATTGAACCTGGGTCTCCTGCATTGTAAGCAGACTCTTTACCACTGAGCCACTAGGGAAGCCCCCTTTAGACAGTAAGAAACTGGGACTTTGGGATCAGACAGAACGTAGTGAGTGAGTGCTGTTTCTTACTCACTCTGTAACTAGGGGCAGATTGTTGCAACTATTCTGTATCTGGTTCTGCATCCTCAGTAAGGAATGAGATCACCTTTCACAACCTTGTGTTGAGGATTACAAGTGAGGTAAGTGAAGGGTCCACTCTATGCCTGACACATGGGTATCCAACAAACACTTGTTGATAAATTAATTGTAAGCAAAGGGTTTACTTTAGAAGTAACAGCGAGTACAAAAGGACCAGAGCTTAGGAGGCTCAGGAGGTGTTACCATGACAACCTTCCTGTCACCATCTCCCTGAACACGATCTGCAGTGAAAGGGAATCCCTGCAGCCCCAGACTCAGGTGTAATTTCATCCCCCTCTACTTAGCAAAAGGAGAGAGAGGAATATTATACAGAGTGAAACTGTGAGGTGTGAAACAACAGTGAAAAAACAACTGACTTTTTATCAGAAGAGGAAACCTTTTAATCAACCAAAGTAACAGTCCATGAAATTTATAAACAACAGCTCTCCTTTCCAGCTGAGGTTATTCCTGGTAACAGTTCTGGCTAATACAATATGGACTTCCTCTGACTTTGTAAAATACGTTTTTAAATTACTCTTAATTTTTTTCTAAAACTCAACATGTTCAAAGAATCACTAGACAAACTGTGTAGGCAGGTCTAAGGGCCTCTTTATCACAATTCCCAAATAAATTTAATGTTAAATAAAGTGTCTGAAAAACCTGTATGTGTTAGATATTGTTTAGATGAGGGTTTTCAACCTCAGCACGGCTGTCAGTCTGAACAAGATATTTCCAGGTGTGGCTCATCCCGTGCATCACAGGATGTTTAGCAGCATCCCTGGCCTCCATCCACTAGATGCTGGCAGCATCTCTGCAGCTGTGACAACCAAAAATGTCTCTAGCCTCTGCCAAGACTCCTCTGGGGGCAAACGTCCTCCCCAGCGGCCACAGAGCCACTTAGACCCACCACCTTAAGGAAAGCCACGTTAAAATCATTTAAGGGGTTCAAAGATAGTCAACTTTACAAACTGTGTGTATGCCATCAATGGTGAAGTTCATTTCTAAACTAAAATCACCTTTCAGTGTAAAATAAATCCTTCAGCAAACAAGCAATTAATCGTTTTAATGGTACAGTGAAACACTGCTTGTGTTTACTCACATTTCAAGCTCACCTACTGTGAGCATGCAGCCCTGCATGGGAGGTGGTGCCATCCGATAAGAGGAGAGGGTGGCGACCTGCCTGTGGCACCCACAGTTCCGTGTGTCGAGGCTCAGGATGCATGTCGCGACGTGAGACCAGAGAGTAAGCAAGAGTTAAAGGGGAGGAGCATGGATGCCCTTCTCCCAAGTTCAAAATGCCAAGAGGGAAGCAACAGAGACAGAAGCAAGGGAGAGAGATGTTGAGGGAAGACTAACAGCCTCAGGATGAGGGGACAGGAAGGGGCCAGAATGCAACTGGGGAAATCAGTTAAAGATGCTGGCAGCAGGGACAAGATGAGAAACAATAAGGGGCTGACCCAAGACTGTGGTTTGGCATCTCGGCTTCCACAGCACATGGTAGATGGTACAGCTGTTCCCCTCCTGGACTGAGAGTTAAGGAGGGGCGATGGCTGGGGAAAATAAAGGGAAATGGGCTTCTCTCTCAGATTCTCTTCCTTTTTTCCATTGTCCATCCATCCATCAATCCATCTGTCCATCTCTCCACAGTCCATCCATCATCAACCTATCCACTGTCCAACATCCATCCACGATCCATCCATTCACACTCCATCCATCCACAGTCCATCTATCCATCATCCATCATCGATCCATCATCCATTTCCACTGCCCATCCACTCATCATTCATCCACCCATACACGCATACATCGTCCACCCATCCACGGGCCATCCATTCATCTTTACTGAGCCACAGGTAATCTTCTAAGTGCTAAGGAAACAGTGGTGAAGAGAACACCTCCTGCCCCTGAAGAGCTTATGTTATGGTTGATCAAAATATTAATTTTAAGCACATTCTGCAAAGGAATTCTTAGGGAACAAAATCACACTACTATTCCAACTTTTCCAAGCAAGGGGCCCTTTTAATTATCCCTTCAAATTTCAAACAAGGTTTTTAACTGCTATAAATAAAATATGCATTTACCATCTCAACCAGTTTTAACTGTACCACTCAATGGCATTAAGTACATTCAAATCCAGGACACTTTTCAGCCTGCAAAACTGAAAATCTGTCCCCATTAAACAGATTCTCCATCCCTTCATGCCAGCCCCCAGCAACTATCAGTTTACCTTTTGCCTCTTATGACTACTTTAAGCACCTGAGAAAAACAGGTATCGGTACTTTTATGATTGATTTGCTTTCCTTAACATAATGTTCTCAAGGTTCACTGATGTTACAGCATGTGTCAGAACTCCCTCCCTTTTCAAGACTGAATAGTATTCCACTGTATGTGTACACTGCCTATGTGCTCAGATGCTAAGTTACGTCTGACTTTTTGTAACCCCATAAGACTATAGCCGGCCAGGCTTCTCTGTCCACGGGATTCTCCAGACAAGAATACTGGAGTGGGCTGCCATTTCTTCCTTCAGGGGATCTTCCCAACTCAGGAATCAAACCTATGCTTCTTGCATTTCTTGCAATGGCAGGCATCTCTTTACTACTGAGATACCTGGGAAGCCCATGTGTATACTACGCTGTTTATCCATTCTCCCATCAACAGACACTTGGGTTGCTGCTATCTTTCAGCTACTATGAAGAATGCTGTCATGAACATGTACACATACCTTCTCAAGACCCTGCTTTCAATTCTTTAGGCTACATACTGTGAAGTGAATCACAGAGTAATTCTACTTTTAATTTCCTGAGGAAGTGACATACTGTTTTCCATAGCAGCTGCACCATTTTACATCCCCACCAACAGTGCACAGGGTTCCAATTTCTCCACATCCTCACTGCCACTTGTTACTTTCTGGTTTTTGACAGTAACCATCGTAATGGGTGAGAACAAACAAGTTCTACATCAGGTGATTTAATCTTTTTATATAAGATATAAAAGACAGACTAGTGAGTCCCATGGTCCCACGATTCAAGCACTACAATTACCAACACAGTGCCTATCTTGTTTGATTTATAATTCCCATCCCTACCACAAATTTCAAATATTCTGAAATGAATCTCAGACATCAAATTAATTCCACCCTTCAATACTTTAACATATATCTCTAAAAGATAATGATTCTTTTGGAAACTAACCATAATGGCACTATCATCTAAAAATTCACCGTAATTAATGTCAAATATCCAGTCAGGATTCAAACTCACCTGTTTTGGTGTATCAAATAATTTGGCTTGGCACATCTCTCTGTGATGTGTCACTGTGAACTGTACTTTGATCACCCTTAAATAATAATGTTTTAATGGTTTCCACAACATCCCAATTTTTGTTTCATCATCGAGCATGTTTATTAAGTAGGCTTTTTGTAAATGTCCTTTATCAGGTTGAGAGAGCTCCCCTCTATCCCTAACTCGCTGGAGTTTCTATCATGAATGGGTGTGGGATTCTGTCAAACGCTATTGCTGCATTAACTGATATGACCATGTGATTTTATGAATTTTCTTTAACCTGCTAATATGATGGTTAGATTTTTTTAATGATGAAACAGCCTTGCGCATATAGAATAAATCCCATTTGGTCATGGTGTAAAATTCTTTTTGTATATCACTGGATTTGATTTGTTGCTGTTGTACTGAGGACTTTTATTTTGTATTTGTTGGTATTTATTTAGGGCTTCCCTGGTGGCTTAGATGGCAAAGAATCCATCTGAAATGTGGGAAACCAGGGTTCGATCTCTGGGTTGGGAAGATCCCCTGGAGGAGGGCATGGCAATCCACTCCAGTATTCTTGCCTNGTATTTGTTGGTATTTATTTAGGGCTTCCCTGGTGGCTTAGATGGCAAAGAATCCATCTGAAATGTGGGAAACCAGGGTTCGATCTCTGGGTTGGGAAGATCCCCTGGAGGAGGGCATGGCAATCCACTCCAGTATTCTTGCCTGGAGAACACCCATGGACAGAGGAGCCTGGTGGGCTACAGTCATAGTGTCGCAAAGAGTTGGACACAACTGAGCAACCAAGCACACAGCACACACACTGAGACTGTCACACGACACACGGCAGGAGGTTTTAGGGGCCTCAAATGCCCACTGACACCAGTCCAGGTAAGAATCACTATTCCCAAACAGAGTGAATTCTATTAGCTGGCCCTCAGAAACCTGGCATCTTCTCCTTGCACCTCAATGTAACTGGAAATCAAACTGTAAAATTACGTTTCTTATATGCATGTGGTTCTCAAATTGTACTTGTATTTCATGGTCTTCCACAGCAACATCTTACCAGTTCATGGAGACTTCCCCATTGACCCTGGGAGAGAGCCAGGGAAGAAATAACAAATTAGGAAAGATACTGTTGCTGCATTTTTAAAGTATGTAAAGGTTAATGACACAGAAAGGCTGAAGGCAACAAAGAAGTTAATTTTGAAGCTGAAAAGATAGTCTGCTTTGAATAATGGTGAGAAGTCCAACTGATAAACATAGAAGCCTTACACATTTATTGAGAATAACTTTAAAAATAACTTCCAAGAGAACTGCTTCCATCTTGTCCCCCTAATTAATTTTTATAGAAGGGCATCTTTGTTACACTAGTCAAGAGGTTACTTAAGTAAATATTCTTAACTTCACTGTTAGCAGAAACATGCAAAGGCAACTGAGTGGGAGGGTGGGCAGATGGATCCACAAGCAATAGAATAAAGATTTCCTTCTTTCTTTCTTCAAACAAGTTCCAGGTCCGCTCTACAGATGAGTCTGTGACAATCTACTTGTACCATCCACAGCACACTATAATTACTGATCCAAAGTCACCCAGGGACTTATTTAGCATATTTCATTCACTATTATCAGGAAAATGCAGACATTTTAAAGGAGCCTCTAATAAAAAAATTTTTTTAACATTTAAGGAGGCTACTGAAGGACTTTCCTGGTGGTCCAGTGGCTAAGACTCCACACTCCCAATGCAGGGGGCCCAGGTTTGATCCCTGGTCAGGGAACTAGANCCTCTAATAAAAAAATTTTTTTAACATTTAAGGAGGCTACTGAAGGACTTTCCTGGTGGTCCAGTGGCTAAGACTCCACACTCCCAATGCAGGGGGCCCAGGTTTGATCCCTGGTCAGGGAACTAGATCCCACAGGCTGGCACTAACAGTTTGCATGCTGCAACTATCGATCCCACATGCTGCAACTAACCCAGTGCAGAAAAATAAATATTTTTAAAAAATAAACCTTAAAAAAATTTTTTAATAAAGAGGCTACCTACCGTTAAGTTATCCATTATCTCATTTTTTTAACACTCAAATTTCCACAATAAGTTGTGTTTAACTCTCCAAAGTAATAATTAGCAAGTCTAACTGTAATGCCTGTGTTCCATGGTTAGTCTCCTGAACTCCATGGATGCTCTCTCACGTGGTAACTGAGAACCTCTTGTGAATGTCACAAATGTGATGCAGCAGCCACTCCAGTGTGGGAGCCTCATGTCCAGCTGCAACAGGGCTTCCAACAGTGAAAGGCCGTGTCCAACTCCTCCAGAAGTTCTAGGTGATGGGCGAGGAGCACAGGGCAGACAGTCTTTAAACTTCTGGAAAGCAGGGGCGGGTTGGGTCTCCCTCAGGGTTTGCACTAGGAAGGGACAAGGCAGAAATGCTCCAGGCTCACAGGATTCCTCTAGGGACCTGGTCACGAAAATTCCACAACCACCTGGTCCCTGTGCTGGGAGCCTTCTCCTCAGCTATACCCTCCCTGGGAACAGAGGAGGCACCTGGCCCCAGTCCCACAAGACCCCACAGTGATGCATGAGGGTGGTCTGCAGGCTGACATCCCCAGGGAAGCCTAGGGATCTTCTCTGACCACCATGGTGGGCACTCAGGTTAGGTTGAGGGGGCCCTCTGAGCTTTCATTGTGCTCTCTTTTCTCTGATAGTGGCTGTCTGTGCATGAATACTGAGATATCTCAGAATGCAGCCTTGTGAGGCAAAGAAGAAGTGGGAAATTGGAGGAGCTTATTAAAATTAGCATCCTACCAGAAGTGAATTCGCTCAGTCGTGTCCGACTCTTTGCGACCCCATGGANACCAAAAGCCATCGGGAAGGTACAGGCTTCCGTAAATGGGGATGGAGATTTTTTCACTCTGAGGATCACTCACTGTTTTTTTCTCTGAAAACCCTATGCTGGGATCCAGGCTTGCCTAGGTACAATCAAGTAGTTTCCTCTCACTACCACAAAGCAAAACTGTGATCAGCAAGAACCAATTTTGACTCTTCCACGCTAAATCTGTGTCTTTGGCCACTTTTGTTATTATAATCACACATAATGGCCTGTCTCAGAGAACCCTGCCTGCTCTGCCTGCCACTTAAAGTGTCTTTGGTTAGATCAGAAAGAGATAATCTGACCCTGCCCACCTGTGAATGATTGTAAGAAAAAGAACACATCCCCCTGCCTGAGACCTGCCATTCTAGGAGATGTTTGCACAAATTAAATGGTCTTTCTTTTTACTTTGTTTCCACATCTCCACCTCATCTCTGACCCATAAAAGAACCTGGCATCCAGACTCTGACAAGATAGTTATTTTGAGACTTTAGTCAGCCATTTTCTCCACCAGCCTGCTATCCAAATAAAGTCCTATCCCTTGCCTCAATACCCCACCCTTCAGATTCATTGGCCTCTCATAGAGTGAGCAGAGTAAGCTTTGATTCAGTAAGAAAACTGTGGCATCTGCAGTGTCTTTGTAGTATATATTTTCTTTTCCTTTGTTTGTTACTATAAACATTAATACTCAATAAGATAACGTCTCTATTAATGAATAGAATACAGCCCAAATGATATTGATCTTAGGCACAACTTTACAACCAGAGGTGTATTTTTGTGTTCAAGGTGTGTTTGAGGATATCAGAAAAGGAGAGTTACAATGTGAAAAGTCATTAAATGCCCATGAAAACAATGTCAAATCTCCCTGAACATAATATAGGTGATTCCAAG
Organism: Neotragus pygmaeus; assembly: GCA_006410875.1. Taxonomy (NCBI): domain Eukaryota; kingdom Metazoa; phylum Chordata; class Mammalia; order Artiodactyla; family Bovidae; genus Neotragus; species Neotragus pygmaeus. The sequence goes on along the minus strand of SJYV01051883.1, from coordinate 4,053,554 downwards.
GCATAGAGCATATAGAAGAGATGGCAGAGCTCAGATCAAAAAGGCAGGCAGGCAACGTATACAGAGAGGATAAATGCCAACAGGCACACCTGTGCCAGTGCAGGACAAGGGTCACAAATGGAAGAAGCTGATGGCTCAGTGGGTAAAGAATCCACCTGCAATGCAGGAGACATAGGAGACGTGGGCTTGACCCTTAGGTGGGGAAGATCCCCCTGGAGTCGGAAATGGCAACTCACTCCAGTATTCTTGTGTAGGAAATTTCATAGACAGGATAGTCTGGTGGGCTACAGTCCAAAGGGTCACTAAGAGTTGGACATGACTGAGCAACTAAGCCCATAAAAATGCAGGGACATGAGATCAAATTCAGTGAGAAACAGAAACTTTCATATGTTTTTCAAAAATGAAGAGCTTAGAGGTGAGGTTAGAAAGGGAAAGAATGTGGAAAGTGGATGGCCAGAGGCATCAAGTTCTCTTCAGCTTAACTAAACTTGAAATGGAATTTTTTGCACACTATACTCCCCTGACTGTCCTTTTTTTTTTTTTTAATAGCTGTTACTGTAGCAAATTTGCAATTGAAAATTCTTCCTTTCCTCCTTTGAGATATGAATTGTCTCCCAGCCTCCTGCCAGTTTTACAATCGAGGAATGTTTTTCTCAAGGATGCAAAAGAAGCCATCCTTTTGAAATATAATCATCAAGGAAGTTGGAGCCTGTCCCAGTCCCTGTGGGGAGAGGAGGAGCTTCACTTTAATCTGTACCAATTAGCAGATGCAGAGGAACACAGATCAGTCTCCCCATAATGTCCTCCAGTACTTTTCCTCCAACTCAACTTCTTCCTCCCACCCCTGCCCCCATTGTTTAAAAATCCTCCTGCCTTTTATCTCAGTGATATTCCATCTCTCTTCCCTTGGCACTAGTCTTGAATGAAGTCTTCCTTGACATTTTTAAAGAAGGCTGANCGTGATTGGCACAGTGATTGTCTGGCCATGTCTGCTGAGAAGGTCTGGCTGGCTGGTGGGCTTTGTGGGGACCAGCTTGGGGTGGGGGTGGGGCAAAGGAGGGTGGGCAGCTGGGGAGGCTGGGAGGAGAATGAGTCACTCAGATTGTAAGAGCAGAGGACTTATTTAGGAGAGTAGTGGGCGAAGAGCCCAAAAAAGGTAGACTGTGGCCAGAGGGAAGTGCCTGAAATGTCAGAAAGAGGGATTTGGATCGAATCCTGCAGGCCACAGGAAGCCTTGAACAGCAGTGAACAGAGGCGTGATGTGACCTTGGGGGGAGTTTCAAAGCCATCTGTGATGGATTATGCTCCTCCTTGTCTTTATGCCTCAAAGTCATCCTCCTCCAAAGCCTAGAGACTCCACCTCTGCTCCCCTGTCCACCCGGCCCCTGAGCCCAAGAGGACCAGACTCCTGTGGGTGGACCCTTCCCAAGACACCTGCCTGGCCCTTGTGTCTCTAAGCCACACCCACCCCCTCCTTCCAGCCAGCACTGCAGAGTCATACTCTCCAGGCGTGGCTCCCTGGTTCCCAGATACTCCCTGCTGCCACCTCATCAGGTCCAGACAGCTCTGCTGAGCTTCCCATCCCTCAAGCCTGGGCCCCACCCAGCTGAGTTCAGGATCCACTGTCTCGACAAAATCGGAGCTCAAGTTCTTTCCTTCCCAGAGCCAGCATCACATACCACACCATCCACAACCTGTGCCCTGAGCCTCCAGTCCAACTAGTACACTTCTGAGCTGCCTCCTCCAGGAAGTCCTCCAGACTCTCAGGCCCTCTCTCCATAAACCCACACGCTCTGAACTTGATGACCCAGGCTTAATAATCTGCTTTTTTTGCTGTTGATTGACTACTCCTCGTGTGTCCTTTTCTCCTCTGTGCTATTCTAGTGGGAAGAACCAGTGCTGATTCAGTCAGACAGCACTGGCTGAGAATNTCCATAAACCCACACGCTCTGAACTTGATGACCCAGGCTTAATAATCTGCTTTTTTTGCTGTTGATTGACTACTCCTCGTGTGTCCTTTTCTCCTCTGTGCTATTCTAGTGGGAAGAACCAGTGCTGATTCAGTCAGACAGCACTGGCTGAGAATTCTGGCTCCTGCTACTTCAAATGACCTTGGACAAGTTACAAACCTTCTGAGTCTCTGCTCACTTGTGAAATGGGATAATGATACCTATTTCCTAGAGTTGTGAGAATTAAGTAAGATGATACTAGACTTCCCTGGTGGTTCAGTGGCTAAGACTCCAAGCTCCCAATGCAAGGGGCCAGGGTTTGATTCCTGGTTGAGGAACTAGATCCCACATGCCACAACTGAGAGTTCATGTCCTGCAACTAAAGCTCCCACATGCCACAACTAAAACCCGGTGCAGCCAGATAAATAAATATTTTTTTAATTAATGAGATGAGGCAATTAAAGTGCCTCACAGAGACCATAAAAATATATATATACACTATATATACCTAATATACAGTAGGTCTGAAACTATGGTATAGGGGATCTGGTGGCTCAGTGGTAACGAATATGCCTGCCAATGCAGGAGACACAGGTTCAATCCTTGGGTCAGGAAGATCCCCTGGAGAAGGAGTTGGCCACCCACTCCAGCATTCTTGCCTGGGAAACCCCATGGACAGAAGAACCTGGTGGGTTACAAACCATGGAGTCACAAAGAGTTGGACACAACTTAGCGACTAACCAACAACAAAACTATGGTAGTGTCTTCTTTTCCTTCAGGAGGCTTCTGAGCTCCTAATGTACTGCTGAACGCACAGTAGGTACTCAATAAACACTCCTTGATGAAATAAATGAATTGTTGTGTTAGTTTTTTAATCATTATTATTATTATAGAGATCACATCTCAGAGAGTAAAAAAAATACCCTGTAGGTTTCCAGGGACCTTGGAGATTTACAAAACATAAAATCAGAAAGGTATAATCTCAGAACTATGTTTTGAGTTAATAAGCTGATGCCAAGAGGGAAAATGTAATGTATTCAGTTCTATAAGAAACACAAACAAAAGCTCTTTGGTGTCTGCAATCCTTATCTTCTTTCCTCTCTGTCTCTTAGAGAAACAGAGCGATAGATCTAAGCAGGTCCATCAGCAGGTGGGCAGACAGGCAGCCCCAGAGCTCAGTGAAGCCTGCACATGCTGAGATTTTGCCCACAAGAGAGTTCCTGCAGATGCAGGAATCAGCTTGAGTGTGTTGGAAGCCCGGGAAACCAGTGAACTCAGTCTCTGGTTGGCCTGACAATAGCCTCGGCCATATTGGCACTTTTTAAAGGTCTCCATGTGATGGATTAGTTAATCCTCAAAATGGCCCTGAGATGGGGATCGATCCAGACTTAGGCTGTGGATAGCAGAGATGGTCTTTGCCTGAGCTGAGCCAGCTGCTGACCCAGCAACAGCCCTAGTAGTCCTAGAGCAGGGAGAAACAAGACACCACCCAGGCCCATCCTTAGGGCTGTGAGGATGAGCCGGTGCCTTTGTCTTTTGAATGTATAGTCAGCCTGTCTGTACAGTAAGTAGAGAGGGCACAGAATGTTCATGGGGCTGCATCCTTTGAAATGGCTTTTACTATTAATAATAACAGCAGCCTGTGTACTGAACTCTTTTCCTGAAAGTGCTGTATCACTTCTGCCTCCAGCAACCCTTTCCAGAAGGTACTTTTATGGTTCTAGATGAGAAAAATGGAAAGCGTGCTCAAGAGCTAATTGCTAGAAAGGACACCCAGGATTCAGTTTCATGTCTCAGCCCACACAGTACCTTTGCCGCTGCTTGAAATGACACCTCAGATGGCAGCTTCTCTGGTGGCTCAGTGGTAAGGAATCCACCTTCCAGTGCAGGAAACATGGGTTCGATCCTTGATCTGGGAAAATACCACATGCCAAAGAGCAATTAATCCCGTGTGCCACAACTACTAAGCCTGTGCTCTAGAGCCCGAGAGCCAAAACTACTGAGCCTGCGAATCCTGGAGCCTGTGCTCGAAACAAGTGAAGACACCACACTGAGAAACCTGCACACCACAACTAGAGAAGCCCCCACTCCCCGCAACTAAGGAAGACCTGTGTTCGGCAATGGAGACCTAGCACAGCCAAAAATAAATAAATAAAAATTTTGAAAATAAAGAAATTACACCCCACATACAAATAAATAAAGCCCTGCATAGGCTCTCACAGCTCAGAGCCAGCCTACTCCACTATGTCAGCCCCTCCAGGTATGCAAGGCCCTGTGAGACTGTCCTCATTCAGGCCGGGGTTCTTCACTGGGTTGTTCATTCCGAGGTCTAGAGTTGAAACGGATGGACCAAAGTCTCAAGCGGGAATGCTCTTTGCCAGGAAGCCAAGCTGATCACATCAGTGATCACGTCATTCTTGTTAACGCAGCACGTGCTGCTCAGCCAATGTTTGTGGAACCCAGCTGGAGGCAGGTGAGTCGTCACTGAGGTTCCTCTCCTAATGATGTGCTTAGGAAGAAACCTACTTTGGGGTTGCTCAGGAGAAGGTTGTGAGACTTGATGAGAGCTACAGATTGTAAATTCCCCAAAATACTAAAACCACAGCCCCCAGCACCATCACCAGGGTCCCCTGAGACCTCAGAAGGTGCGAGCTCTGGCCCCATCTCTGACTTCTGGTGGCCTGGCCAGGTCACTCCATCACTGTTGTTGTTACTGTTGTTGTTACTGTTGTTGTTACTGTTGTTATTTAGTTGCTAAGTCATATCTGACTCTTTTGAAACCCCATGGACTGTAGCCTATCAGGCTCCTCTGTCCATGGGATTTCCCAAGCAAGAATACTGGAGTGGGTAGCCATTCCCTTCACCAAGGGATCTTCCTGACCCACGAATCAAACCACTGTCTCCTGCACTGGCAGGCAGATTTTTAACCACTGAGGAAGCCCCCTTCACTGTTAGAAGGGATAATTAATGAGGGACAAGATGACTTGTGCTTAGAGCAGGGACTCTGGTGGGACAGATCTGGGCAAAACCTATATCTATCACTTCCTTCCCTTTTGTAAAACTTCCTTTTAATTGTGTATGGTTATAGTAAATATTTGCATGGGCACAAAGTCAAAACTAGAAAGCAAGATGCTCAGACAAGTCTAGTTCCATTCCTGTCTCTTCTTTCCTGCCCCCTCCTCCCCTTAAAGATGACCATTTAATCTTTTTTGGATTATCCTTCCATTATCTTTTTTTACAAGTGAATATTTAAATATATGTCTCTCTTAGATTAAAAAAAAAAAAAAAACAGCCTATCACAGGACTTTTCTGGTGGTCCAGTGATTAAGCCTCTGTGACTCCACTGCAGGGGGCATGGGTTAGATCCCTGCTCAGGGAACTAAGATCCCAAGTGCCTCACTGGTGCAGCCAAAAAAAGAGCAGGAAATCGTACCAGATACTCTGCTTTTTTTTTTTTCTCGGTAAAATATCCTGGAAATGGTTCCATCTCAGTATACAGAGTTTCCATTCCTTTTAATATTTGCATAATATTCCCTCACATAATGTGATATAATCAGAAATCCATACGTGGCCTTTGTCCCTGAATCCTAAGATTCCTGAGAATCCCTTGAAGTTTCCTGGTGATAGGAGCATCTTTTATTTTAATGAAGTGACTCTTGACGAGCTTTCAGATAGTTTCAGGATAAGGACCAGTCACCAGAAAGACCATGACATAATCAGAAGCTTGGAAATTTCAGCCCTACTTTGCCCCTAACCTCAGGGAGGAGAAAGGGGCAATCATACCTACATAATGAAGCCTCTATAAAAATCCCTGAACTGTAAGATTCAGTGAGTTTTGGGGCTGGTGTCCACACCTATTTGCTGAGAAGGTAATGCCCCAAATGCCCGGGGACAGAAAGAAGCTCCGGCACTCGGGACCCTTCTAGACCTTGACATAGACAGCCTTTTCTCTAGCTGATCATTTGGATCTTTCATAATATCCTGAGCTTCCCTGGGACTCAGACTGTAAAGAGACTGCCTGCAATGCAGGAGACCCAGGTTTGATCCCTGAGTTGGGAAGATCCCCTGAAGAAGAGCATGGCAACCCACTCCAGTGTTATTGCCTGGAGAATTCTGTGGATGGAGGAGCCTGGTGGGCTACAGTCAATAAGCTGGGAAAGGTAAGTCAGGTGTTTCCCTGAGTTCTATGAGCCATTATAATAAATTATTGAAACTGAAGAAGGGTGTCACAGCCAAGTCAGACAGAAGTGTGAGTAACCTGGGGACCCACTCCTTGGGATCTGCAAAAGCAGTGGGGGCAGTGTGGGGCTGAGCGCTAACCTGTGGAGTCTATGCTAATTCTAATTAGTTAGTGTGAGGTTAATTCATAGGACACCCAGTTGTATCCATGGAGAATCAGAGAGTTGCTAGGTGTGGAAACCCGCACACATGGTGGTGTCAGGAGTGTTGTGAGCAGGGAGCTTTCCCTCCTGCAGTAAGCCTTTTCGTATTTTTTGTCACTCGTGCTGGTTTAGAGTTAGGGTTAGCCACCTCTGTGGCTCTGGATAAGGTTTCCTCCTCTGCAATCTATGTATCTCCGTCTGTAAAACAGAGCTACGTCCATGCCCGCCTCACTGAGGAGTTAGAAGAACCAAAGGATGACGTCAGCTATTACTGTCTGTCACTTCTGTCCACACCTCGGAGCTTTAGTAGTCACATACAAAAGTGAGTTGGCCCGCCAAAGAAGGCTGAGCACCTAAGAATTGATGCTTTTCAACTGTGGTGTTGGAGAAGACTCTTGAGAGCCCTTTGAACAGCAAGGAGATCACTCCAGTCAGTGTTAAAGGAAATCAGTCCTGAATAATTCATTGGAAGGACTGTGGCTAACGCTGAAACTCCAATACTTTGTCAACCTGATGCAAAGAGCCGACTCATCAGAAAAGACCCTGATGCTGGGAAAGGTTGAAGGCAAAAGGAGAAGGAGGCAGCAGAGGATGAGATGGTTAGATAGCATCACCAAGGCAATGGACATGAATCTAGGCAACTCCGGGAGATAGTAAAGGACAGGGAAGCCTGGCGTACTGCAGTCCATGAGGTGGCAGAGTAAAACATGACTTAGCTACCCAACAACAACAGAGCTTTAAGCCTCTCTGGCAGTGGCAGAAACCTTGACTTAGGAAAGGTCATTCCCGTGGTCTCCAGCAAGTCGGATTAGTGCCTGTGGGCTTATTTCAAACTCTCGCCCTTTGCAAAGGAACTAGGAATTCCCATGTATGAAGCACCAGGTACCTCTGGCTGGTGAAATTTTCCAGGAAAAGAAAACCCCACCTTGACGCAGAAGCCAGGCAGCTCAGTTTTGTGTCCCCAAAATGGACAAGAGTTGAGGTTTCCTGTTTATCTTCCCACCCAAAGGTAACATACACCACTTTCCCCTCTCTTTGAGCTTCCAGGGGATATGCTGGAGCTGCTCAACTTCTGCACACCATAGGGGGAGGGGGTGGCTGTTTGATTCTGCAGCACCAACTATACACCCAATGCACTAGACACACACATACACACTCACACACACACACAACATATGGAAAAACATGATCTCTCTGAGGGCACACAAGCCAAATATGGTGTGCCCTGTCTACATACAACACATTGATGGAAAGGACTAGACTGGGTTTCCCAGGAGGAGGGAAAGGTAAGAGCAGAAACTGCCCAGAGGAAACACAGCTGCTGTTTGGGCCCAGCGGAAACAGCCCCAAACCTGGGTTCTGTTTGTAGCTCCATCATATTTCCTAGAATTAAGGAGGAGGCTGGGGAGGTTATAGGATAAAGTAGTTTTAAAAAAAAAATAGGAAGATTATCTTACTCATGTGGTCTTACTTCAGACATAGCTGGCTTCCAGTTACTAGCAGAAAAGACCAGACAACCTAGATACTGTGTGCTTCAGTTCCTCATTTATAAAATGGTCATCACTGGACTTCTCTGGCAGCCCAGTGGTTAAGACTCTGTGCTCCCAGTGCAGGGACATGCCTAGCTGGGGAATTAAAATCTTGCATGCCAAATAGCGAGGATTGAAAAAAGAAAGAAAGAAAGTGGTCATTGTCACCATCATCATCACAATCATTGTCATCATCATATCTCCTTTAGATTATTGTGGCGATCAAGTGAGAGGATACATATAAAGGGTTTAGCTCAGTCTGAGACACACAGTTGTTGTTGCTGCTCAGTTACAAAGTCGTGTCCAACTCTTTGTGATTCCATGGGCTGCAGTATGCCAACTTCCCTGTCCTTCACATCTCCTGGAGTTTGCTCAAGCTCATGTCCATTGAGTCGGTGATGCCATCCAACCATCTCAGCCTCTGTTGCCCCCTTCTCCTTCTGCCTTGAAAAGACCCCATCGGGGTCTTTTCTAATGAGTCAGCTCTTTGTATCAGGTGGCCAAAATACTGGAACTTCAGCTTCAGTATCAGTCCTTCCAATGAATATTCAGGGTTGATTTCCCTTAGGATTGACTGATTTGGTCTCCTTGCAGTCCAACAGACTCTCAAGAGTTTTCTCCAACACCACAGTTTGAAAGCATCAATTGTTTGGCACTCAGCCTTCTTCATGGTCCAACTCTCACATCCCTACGTGATTACTGGAAAAACCATAGCTTTGACTATACAGACCTTTGTTGACAAAGTGATGTTTCTGCTTTTGAATACACTGTCTATGTTTGTGGTTTTTTTCCAAGGAGCAAGTACCTTTTAATTTTGTGGCTGCAGTCACTGTCCACGGTGATTTTGGAGCCCAAGAAAATAAAGTCTGTCACTGTTTCCATTGTTTCCCCATCTATTTGCCGTTAAACGATAGGACTGGATGCCTTGCTTTTAGTTTTTTGAATGTTGAGCTTTAAGCCAGCTTTTTCACTCTCGTCTTTCACCTTTATCAAAAGGCTCTTTAGTTCTTTTTCGCTTCCTGCCATTAGGGTGGTGTCATCTGCATAGATGCTCAGTTAGTGGTCACTGCTCTCGACATAACAATGCTGGTGACGGTAATGATGAGGATGTAGGTGGATGGACTTGACGTGTCTAAGGAGTTGATGATGGTTATAATAATGACTTTTCTGCAGCCGTTTACACTTTGCATCTGTTTAGTATACTTCCTTTCTCAAGGGCATCTGATGCATATGGGACTCACAACAATCTCCCTCATAGGGGTTTCTATTTAACTGATGGGAAGCAGGGTTCAGAGGGTTGAGCTACTTGCCAAGACCGTGCAGCACAAAAGTAACAGAGCCAAAAGTTCCTCTGGCCTTTTTGTGTTTCTTCCTTGGCCCAGAAGCTCCCTGGACCAATAAACTCCAATAAAATATCATGAGTCAGATTTCAGAAATCCTGGCTCTTTCAAGCCTCCAGCTCATTTGATTGCTCAGGGATACCTTTTTCCCCTCCTTCCTCATCTGTGTAGCAGGGATTAATCACCCCCCAGAGATCAAGAAATAACAAGCTCGACTCACATGGAGAGTGTTTGCTGTGCATGGAGCATTCTGGGCATTATCTGATTTCATTGTTGGCAGCAGTCACCAGCAATGAAGACCATGATTATCCTGCTTTTTCAGAGGAGGATGCTGGAGCTGAAAAAGGTAAAGTCATTTGCCCGAGGTCAGTGACAGAGCCAGGATTCACACCTAGATCTGTCTGGCCCCAAAGCTGAAGCTCTAACCCACAACATCACTAGCTCCCAGAAACGGCTCTGATGGTGAAAGTGACTGCAAGGCCGGGAAAAGTCAGGACGACACCCAGATGGGAGAACTGCCTGGCTGGTCTCTGGCCTAGCCAATACCTCTGCCAGCTCTAGGAGCTTCTGGTACGGCAGATGGATGGTCAGGATTAGGCCTGGATCAGGAGCCTAGATATCTTCAGGGCCCAGAAGATCACAGCAAGTCTTGTGCCCACAGGCCTGGTGCTGCCCACTTCCTAGTCCAGCAGGCAGGAAGGACAAGGTAAGAACACTCACCTATTGAGGGACTTCTGCTCCTGTGCCTCTGTGTCCTCCCAAGGGCTTCTGGTTTCCAGTACCCCTTGGGCTGCAAGAGACAGCAGGAAGGCCTTTCTCCTCTCCTCTGCTGCAGCTTCATTGACGTTGACATGCTGGGTTTCCATCATCTGAGGCATTGACTTAGAGAATGCAAATGAGGAGGCTACCTGTCAGAGGCAGACAGTCGGCCCCCACTGACCCGTGGGCTGAGCAAAGAGAGGACCCAAGAATTCTCCATGAACCGTGCTGTGGCCAGCTTAGCAGGAGCCGGGCAGGAGGCCCAGCATAGCCTGGGAAAGGCTGGCAAGCAAATTTCAGGAAGGCACTGGAGCGAGAAGGGCCTCCCTCGCCCTCTGCCCAGGCCCTGGGAGGCAGGGACACCCTAGTGGCCTGGAGGGGAGGGCAGGGGCCAGCTGAGGAGTCTGTTAATCCTGCTCCCTCCCTGGCTGCGCA
>SJYV01051883.1:4030590-4041235 GCA_006410875.1 Neotragus pygmaeus | reverse complement strand
GTGTCTGCCAACGCCCCAGTGTCAGGACTTGTGGAAAGTTCTGGACTCTTCACTCCTTCAGTGCCCTCATCTTGCCCACACTCCAAAGGCAAGCCTGGTTCTGGACAGGCTCCAACCAGTGTGCCCACCAAGCATCCCCCTCCCCAAGGTTCCCCCACAGTTCCCCTCAGAGCAGGGTGAAGGGGAAACGGATGTTAATTTGCTCGTCTTTGCTAATTTGAAAAGGAGCATAAACAGCGGAGCTCAGTCACACGGCTCTGCTGAGGGTGTAGTTTAGGTCCAATTATGTGTTATTAGTGCATTTGCTCTTTGTTCCCATGGCATATTAATTGCAGATGTGGTATTGTGGCAATTAACACAATTATGGGCTCGCTCTCTCTTCCAGGAGGCCACAATCCACGTGCTTTTGGGCCAAGGAATTGGGCTGGTATGATGGTGGGAGATTCCCGCTTGGGAGAAGGCCCACCATTATGGGTTGAATGTGTCTCCCCAAAATTCGTATGTTGAAGTCTTAACACCCAGTACCTTGGAATGTGATCATATGTGAAGATCCTTCCAACAGAAGGAACCAACTTAAAATGAAGTCATTAGGGTAGGCGCTAATCCAATATGACTGCTATCCTCATAAAAAGGGGAAATTTAGCCACACAGAATGAAGAGGATACGAAGAGACCTGGGAGAAGACGGCCAAGGAGAGGGGCCTGGAGCAGCCCTCAGAAGGGGCAGCCCTGCCAACACCTTGATTTCATTTTTATTGGTTTTATGTGTGTGTGTGTTAGTTATTTATTTATTTGGCTGTATTCAGTCTTCGCTGCAGCATGCAGGATCTTTAGCTGTACCATAAAAACTCTTAGTTGCAGCATGTGGGATCTAGTTCCCTGACCAGGGATTGAACCTGGGGCCTCTACACTTGAGTATAGCATCAGCCACTGGACCACCAGAGAAGTCCCCAAACACCTTGATTCTGGATTTCTAGCTTCCAGAACTGTGAGAAAATGAATTTCTATTGTCACTTACAGTGTTTGTTAAGGCAACCCAAGCAAACTCATAGACCCATCTCTGTTCCAGGCAGAGTTCTCCATGGGAGAAAAGAAAGACTCAAGGAGGGAATACCAATAATGCTGTCTGTTCTGAAGTCTTGGGAAAGAATCAGTAGAAAGCCTCAGTACTGCCCTCCCACCCAGCACCTCTCTCCAGGGTTGTCCCTCAGTGTGTTTCTGTTGGTCTGGCCCCTGAGTCCTTAGTCTCCATAGCACTGCTGTTGGAATGCCTCTGCAACCCCCTTTAATTAGTCACCTGTCTGGCATGTCCTGAATGTGTCACTTCCTCTCCCTTTGCCATCCCCTAATCTTGATAACACAAGGTTACTTCCCTTGTAAGGTAAACAGTATATTTTATTTCCCAGGTTAAACCAAGGAATGGTCAGGTATCTGCACAGTACTTTCAGGCTCACGAGATACTTATCAAAGACCAGCTTCCATTCCATAATTGCAGCCACCCTGTGGGGGTTGGTATTATTACTAATTTCATAGGTTTTCCTGGTGGGTCAGATGGTAAAGAATCTGCCTGCAATGCAGGAGACTGGGGTTTGATCCCTGGGTCAGGACGATACGATCTCCTAGAGAAAGGAATGGCAACCCACTCCAATATTCTTGCCTGGAGAATTCCATGGACAGAGGAGTCTGGTTGGCTTCAGTCCATGAGGTTGCAAAGAGTCAAACACAACTGGTCAGCTAACACTTTCACACTTTTACTTTCACAGGTGGGGAAACTGAGGCTTGGAGAAGTCACACACAACCTATAAGCAGCAGGGCTCAGAATTTAAGAGTTCTGTGTTCAGGGACTTTCCTGGTGGCTCAGTAGTAAAGAATTTGGCTGCCAATGCAGGAAACACAGGTTTGATCCCTGGTCCATGAAGATCCCACATGCCGCAGAGCAACTAAGCCCCTGAATCACAACTTTGAGTCTGAGCTCTAAAGTACAAGAACTGCAACTACTGAAGCCCGCATGCCCTAGAGCCCATGCTCCACAAGAAGCCACTGCAAAGAGAAGCCCGTGCACCACAACTAGAGAGTAGCCTCTGCTCCCCACAACTAGAGGAAAGCCCACACAGCAATGAAGACCCAGCAGAGCCACACATAAATAAAATTGTGTATGTAAAAAAAAGAGTTCTGTATTAGGATAGGTGAGGGAAGATCTAAATGAAAAGCTAAATGAAATGGGTGTCTTTATTGCAGGACTTCTCAGGACCTTTAGCATGCTGCAACGCTCCAAAAGAGTGCCTACAGCCCACATTTCCCAGTCTTGTACTCTTGTGGGATACCTGCTATTCTAGGCAGGGGCTATGTGATACCACAGAGCTGCTCAAGGATGGCAAAAACAGGTCTCCACAGGGAAGAAGAAAACTCTGATCTCAAGGGGCAGGTCCCCTTTCTTCCCCCGTGGCAGGTTGACTGAGCACCCAGGGTTGATGTCACCATGGGATTTCTCACCCCCTGGGGTTCAGCCGGCACCAGATCCCAGAGGTGGATGGCTTGTTCCCGATCGTATAGCATCATTCCCTTTAGGTACCACTGATGTCCTACGTGTCACTCTGTTGGCCCTCAGTAGCCTGTCCTATCTTGGTCACAGGAAGGGAATGTGGCTAAGGCTTTAGTAACTGTGATTGGTCCAAGGGTGTCATGTGACCCAAGCAGGACCAATCAAGAGACTGCTCTGGGATTGTTTGGAGCACTGAGGATATTGTAGAGGAGACAGTCAGTCTCAAAGGAGATGATGAGATCAAAGGGCAAGGTCAAGAAGAAACCAAAAGAGATGGACCTAAAAGAGGAGAATCCCCTCAAAAGCACTGAGTCTCCAGTTTTAGCCCCTGAGGCCCTGGTTCTGACAGCAATCACCTTCAGCCTATAAGCTGCTCCAGACATTCCCCAGTGATGAGATCTGGCTGGAGATGGGTTTCTGCTGCCTGCAAGTCAGAAGGTCATGATCACTGCCCATCCCTGAACCTGGAATTATTTTACCAGCCCAGACAGGTACAACAGGGCTGTGAGTGTGGGTGCCACACAGGTGCCAGGGCCCAGCCTCCCTGAAATGTGCCCGGAGTCCTCAGCCAGAGAAACAGACAATGCCCTTCTGTCTGTAGGTCCCACTTTTCCTTATTTTAGTTCAGAAAATAGGGTCACTGTAGCTGGGGGTCACAGAGGGCTCAGCAGAGGAGCCATTTCAAGATCAAGGTTATTCATTCATTTAACAAACCTTTATTGACAGCCCACAATGTGTCAGGTACTGGGGACACAGCTGTGCAGAAGCCAGATGAGGATCTTGTTCCCACAAGCTTACCTGCTAGTGGGAGGAGTAAGAGATAAACAAAGGAAGAAAATCATAAATAAGGTTATTTTGAATAAGTAAAATAAACAGAAAAATGGGATAGAGGGACTTCCCTGGTGGTTCAGTGGCTAAGACTCCATGTTCCCAATGCAAGGGGCTCGGGTTCCATCCCTGGTCAGGGAACTATATCCCACATGTTGCAACTAAGAGATTGGGTGCCACAACCAAGACCTGGCACAGCCAAATAAATAAATTGGATAGAGGATGTGAATGTGGAAGTGAAAGTCAGTCCTGTCTGACTCTTTGTGACCCCATGGACTGTGTAATCCATGGAATTCTCCAGGCCAGAATACTGGAGTGGGTAGCCTTTCCCTTCTCCAGGGGATCTTCCCAACCCAGGGATCAAAAACAGATCTCCCACATTGCAGGCGGATTCTTTACCAGCTGAGTCACAAAGAAAGCCCAAGAATACTGGAGTGGGTAGCCTATCCCTTCTCCAGTGAATCTTCCTGACCCAGGAATTAAACTAGAATCTCTTGCATTGCAGGCAGTTTCTTTACCAATTGAGCTATTAGGGAAGGCCTGGGATACAGCATGTCAGAGAGCAAATTAAGGTAGTCCGTGAAGACCCTATGTTATGGTCTGAATGTTTATGCCTCCCCCTTCCCAAATTCATATGGTACAATCCTAACACTCAACATGAAGGCGTTAGGAAGTGGGGCCTTAGGGAGGTGATGAGATCATGAAGGCAGAGCCCTTATAATGGGATTGGTGCTCTTATAAAAGAGATCCCATAGAGCTCCCTGGCTCCTTCCACTGCACAGTGAAAAGCTGGCAGTCTGCACCCCAGGAAAAGGCTGTCTCCAAAACCTGATCAGGCTAGCACCCTGATCTTGGACTGCCAGCCTCCAGAACTGTGAGGAATAAATTGCTGTTGTTTATAAGTCACCCAGTCTGTGATATTTTGTTATAGCAGCCTGAACAGACTAAGACGGGGGGTGACATTTGAGCTGACATCTGAAAATTGAGGATCAGCCATGTGGAAGATAATTGTAGGCAGAAGGAAGAGCCCTGAGCTGAGGGTAGGCTCAGGCTGGCTGAGGGATGAACAGAGCCAGGGGCTGGTTTCAGAGGGCAGGGGAGAGGGGCAGGAGAAGGGGTCAGAGGTTAGCAGGAGCCAGGTCACCAGGTTCTTGGGCTGCCCCTGACAGGGAGCAGAGATTTTATCCTGCATGCAAATAGCAGCCATCCCCGGTTCCCGGGTGGGAACATGGGCAGCAGTTTCCTCAGGTCCCAGAAAAGCAAACGGCTCCAGACATAAGCTTTCGGGGGAACCCAGGTGTAAGTGAAACAGAGTGGAACAGAGCCTTCCCTGAGACAGCAAGAGTCAGAATGCCCCTTGTCCTCAAAGGCTTGGGATCTCTGGTGCTACCTAGTGGTCCAGAGAGGTTGGGTGATGCTGCAGAAGCAAACATGCCCAAGACCCTCAGGGCACAAAACAACAACAGGCTTCCTCACTGGTGGACTAGTGAGGGCTCTGCCAGGACCCAGGCTGGTAGATCAGATGCCTCTGGAACATTACCAAGCATTCTTTTTTTTTTTTTCTGGTTGTGCTCAGCCTTCGTTGCTGCCCATGGGCTGTCTCAAGTTGTGGAGAACGGGGGCTACTCTCTAGTTGTGATGCACCAGCTTCTCACTGTGGAGGCTTCTCTTTGTGCAGTACAGGCTCTAGACACCCTGGCTTCAGTAGTTGCAGCATATGGGCTCAGTGGTTGCGGTTCATGACCCCTAGAGCTCAGTAACTGTGGCTCACAGGCTTAGTCACACCCAGGCATGTGGAATCCTTCTGGAAGTGAAGTGAAGTGAAGTGAAAGTTGCTCAGTCATGTCCGACTCTTTGCGACCCCATGGACTATACAGTTCATGAAATTCTCCAGGCCAGAATACTGGAGTGGGTTGGCCTTTCCCTTCTCCAGGGGATCTTCCTAACCCAGGGATTGAACCCAGGTCTCCTGCATTGGGGGTGGATTGTTTACCAGCTGAGCCACAAGGGAAGCCCAGAATCCTTCTGGACCAGGAATCAAACCCATGTCTTTTGCATTGGCATGTGGATTCCTATCCACTGTACCACAAGGCAAGTTCCCAAGCAGTTCTTAAAGGCTCCACCTGAGGGACCTCCCTGGAGGTCCAGTGGCTAAGACTCTGCTCCCAATGCAGGGGGCCCAGGTTCCATCCCTGGTTGGGGAACTAGATCCTGTGTGCCACAACTAAAAGATTCCACATGCTGCAACTAAATAAATATTTAAAAACGGGGCGGGGGGGGAGCCTCCACCTGAGATGGCCCAGCACTTCTTCCCATGTTCCATTGGCCAAAGCAAGTCAGGGCCACGCTTAACTGGAAAGGATGAGGGCACGAGGGGTACACAATCCTTCTGTATGCCTGGAGGGGAGGCAGCTCAGGAGTGTTTGGGGAGCATCATCAATAACTCCCACAACCCTCTGCTTTAGGGTAGGAAATTGAATCTTGGACACAAGGAATGGAATCACCCAAGGTCAGTGGCGGAGGAGGCTAGCCAACTAGACCCTGGGGGTGATCCAGTGCTCTCTCTGTGCTATCGCACCCCTTCCCTACCCTGCCCCAGCCTCCTCTTCTGCCTAATGACCTTTTTGAAAATAAATTTATTTATTTTTAATTGAAGGATAATTGCTTTATAATATCATGTTCCTTTCTGCCATACACCAGCATGAATCATCCATAGGCATACGTATGTCCCCACCCTCTTGAAGCTTTATTTATTTTTAATTGAAGGATAATTGCTTTATAATATCATGTTTCTTTCTGCCATACATCAGCATGAATCAGCCATAGGTATACGTATGTCCCCACCCTCTTGAAGCTTCCTCCATCTTCCCTGGTTTGAGTTCCCTAAGTCACATAGCAAATTACCATTGGTATGGAAAGTGTGGTATGTATGGCAGTGTAACTGTTTCCATGTTACTCTCTCCATGCATCCCTCAGCCTGCATCCTCTTTTCCTCCCCCAGCCCATGTCAAAAGTTTTCTGTTTCTACATCTCCATTGCTGCCCCGCAAATAGGTTCGTCAGTACCACCTTTCTAGATTTCATATATATGCATTAATATACGATATTTGCTTTTCTTTGTGACTTACTTCACTCTGTATAATAGGCTCTAGGCTCATCCTANGACCCCCAGGCAGGCTGCTCCAAGGGCAGCCCACTCTGGTCCTGCCACTGCTGCTGTCCACACTGCCTCTAGACCGCAGCCCACAGTCTGGTATCATCCCATGGTCCAGATGGGGAAACAGAGGCTTGGAAACCTCCAGTGGCTTCCTAGGTTACACAGCTGGTAACTGGCAGAGCCTGAGTTTGAACCTGGATCTGTGTGGCTCCTGGCTCCCAGGTCCAGCGGCCCTCACCCCCAGAGACTGACAGGGGCTTTGTCACTCCACAGCTCTGGTTGGGGAACCCTCGGGCCCAGGCCCGGGGGTAGGGATGGGGCTGGGGGTCTCTGATGATGGAGAAGTGTTGGGCATTCAGAGTCAACGGCCCCATCCCCCTCCTCCTCTTGTTTGCTCCCAGGCAGAGCCGGCTGCAGCTTGAAGCAGCCTCTGGCTGTGATGGGTTTTTTTTAACCACTTGATCATGATCAAGGATTTAATTTTATCCCCTTCCCTGGCTGGCTCTGATTCTATTTGGAGTTGAAGCACGAGCCAGTGAGCAGGATGGTCCTTAGAGCCCTGGCGGAGTCGCCCACCTGCAGGCTCCTAGAGGCCCCTCCTTGCCTGTCCAGACATGGCAGGGTCCACCTGGGAGACCCTCTCAGCTCTGCAGGCTCCGCAAGGCTGGGGGCTTCCGTTCCAGTTACCGATATTCCTCTCCGCAAAGCTGCTTAGCAGAGGGAGAGGCCCTAGGGTGGGGGTCTGGGGAGATGGGAGCGGGAGGCAGCCTTGGCCACAAGGGAGCCTTTCAGCTCTTTCATCCTCATCAAAACAGCGTTTAACAAGCACCTGATTGGACCTGAGGCTTGTTCCCCTACCCTACCCCACCCCACCCCACCCCCAGGATCTCCAGGAGCTGCAGGCAGACGAGGCCCTGCTGGGGGGTAGGGTTGGGGGTGGAGGACACCATCACGGTGACTTAATGATGCCCATATGTGCTGACCACCCACTGTGGGTGGGTCACCAGGCTAAGCTTGTCATGTGCATTATCTCATTAATTCTCAGCAACAGCCTGATAGGATAGATGCTCCAGTTTCTTCTATTTTTCCAATGGTGGCTAATTTGCCCCAAGTCACACAACCGCTGAGTGGTAGATCCAGACTTCAGTCCCACCAGGTGGCCTTCAGAGTTCTTGCTCTGAACCGTAATGTCTCCCCAGCCCCCAAAGACATAAAGATTTACACTGTGGGAGAAAACAACATAAAGCGAGGTCTGGAGAGAACGATGTTTGTCCAGGAGTTTATTGGGTTCAAAGAATCTTCTTCCTTCTTTTTTTTCTTTTTTATAAAGTGTTTCTTTATCTGGCTGCATGAGGTCTTGGTTGCAGCATTCCAGGTCTTCACTGTGTCGCGCGGGATCTTTTGCTGTGTCGCATGGACTCTCTAGGGTAGCATGTGGGTTCAGGAGTTGTACATGGGCTTAGTTGCTCCAAGGCCTGTGGGATCTTCGTTCCCTGACAAGGGATTGAACCCACGTCCCCTACATTGCAAGGCAAATTCTTAACCACTGAACCACCAGGGAAGCTCCTCAAAGCATCTTCATGTAGAATTTGTCAAAGGTTCAATTGTTTCTATTATTTTTCCCATTTTATAAATGAGAAAAAAATCAGACTGAGACCTGCCCAAATGTACAGAATTCACAAACCTGGCCTGTTGTCCCCAAACACAGAGCTCTATCATTGCCCTCTCTTGGACATAGGTGTGCTTCAGGGTGGGTATTGCCAGGCACTGGCAGGTGGCTGTGACCAGGAAGAGTTAGGGCAAAGTGGAAGAGGAACTTATTCTAGAAAAACCAGCTTAGCCTGGAGAAGTGCCAGGTCTGCATGCTGAGGCCCCAGAGCGCCTGACAGGTGAGGAGCAAGAGTCAAGATGGATGACTGCAACAGCAGCTTCTTCCTAGGGAGGAAGGCTGTACGGAGGACTCAGCAGTTGGGTTAACCCACCTGACCACCTACTAAAGTCGCATACAACTGGACTTGGAGAACAGGGCAAGTGCCAGACTGGCCCTGGGGTCATAGAGCTGGCTGGCAGGGAGAAGGTGCTCACGCTCAGTTGCTCAGTCGTGTCTAACTCTTTGTGACCCTCCTGGACTGTAGCCCACCAGGCTCCTCTGTCCATGGGATATTCCAGGCAAGTATACTGGAGTGAGTTGCCATTTTCTCCTCTGGGGGATCTCTGACCCAGGGGTTGAACCTGCACCTCGTGCATTGCAGGCAGATTCTCTACCGGCTGAGCCACTGGGGAGGCCCAGGGAGAAGGTACCCTGGGCTTTACTCCCCATGACCTCCTGCCCCCTCCTGTCAAAGCCAGAAGTAGTAACTATAAGCCTGGACTCTGGGGTCAGACAACCTGGGTCCAAGTTCTGGCTGAACCACACTGCCCTTTAGCAAACTAAGTAACCCTCTACTTCCTCATCTGTAAAAAGGGGATAATAACATACTTAACTCACATGTGATTGAAGATGGTGTATGTAAAGTGCTACACACCCTTACACATGTAACACCTGCCCACGACACAGTCTCTGTGTTATTCAGACTGGGACAACTGGGAACTTCCCTGGCAGTCTACTAGTTAAGACCTCACGCTGCCAGTGTAGGGGGTGAGGGTTCAATCCCTGGTCAGGGAACTAGGATCACATATGCTGCAAAGGCAAGAGATTAAAAAAAAAAAAAAAAAGACAAAAAGACTGACATGGGAGATACCCACATAAAAATGTTTGCAAAAACCCAGCACTGGGCTTCCCTGGTGACTCAGATGATAAAGAATCTGCCTGCAGTGCAGACCTGACTTCAGTCCCTGGATCAGGAAGACCCCCTGGAGAAGGAATGGCAACCCACTCCAGTATTCTTGCCTGGAGGAGTCCATGGACAGGGGAGCCTGGTGGGTTGCAGTCCATGGGGTCACAAAGAGTCAGACATGGCTGAGCAACTAACACTTTCACTTTCACTGCCTTCCACAGCCAAATCAAGGCCTGGAGGAGGAAATTGTCAGAGGCTTAGGGACTGTGCAAGTGGGTGGGGCTCCCACAGGTGTGCCAATAGGGTGGCCACCTGTTGTTCACTCTCCTCCTTCCCTGGGGGTCCAGAAGGCCCAGGCAGGGCCAGCAGGGTGGGGCTCCTAACTTTCTGATCCCACCCCTCAGAAGCCATACTCAAGGGCCAGTTCCAAGCTTAGGCAAGGCACTGGGTGATATTCAAAGGGTATTTTCTGCCCTTATCCTTTGAGGAGGACTTTCTTTAAATCCCTGGTGGCTCAGAGATTAAAGCATCTGCCTGCAATGCGGGAGACTTGGGTTTGATCCGTGGGTCAGAAGATCCCTGGAGAAGGAAATGGCAACCCACTCCAGTATTCTTGTCTGGAGAATCCCATGGATGGAGGAGCCTGGTGGGCTACAGTCCACGGAGTCACAAAAAATGGGGTACGACTGAGCAACTAACGCTTTAACTTTTCTTTAAATCAGGACCAGCAGTCATAGTTCCCCAAGTCTGCTAAACACCAGTTGTTGCCCTAGAAGAGAAAGCTGCTTCATTGGCTGGAAGTGTTTTTGTTTTTTTGTTTTATTCCCTCCCCAGGGATTTAACCCAGGGCCACTACAGTGAAAGCCTGGAATCCTAACCACTAAGCCACCAGGGAACTCCCAGAAGTGTTTCCTAAACACGGCCTCAGAGACTTCGGCAGTGGTTAAGACTCACTTGCAGAAGTGAGGGCGGTTCCGTTCCTGGTCTGGGAACTAAGATCCCACATGCTGTGCGGCATGGCCAAAAACAACAAACAAACATGGCCTCAGGTTAGTCTAGGCCTAGTTCATCCTCCAGGAAAGGCCGGGGTGGCCATAAGCCAGAGAGAAAGCAAGAGACAGACAGAGAGGGAGGGAGGCCATGTGAGCGGGCAGGTGGGAGATGTGTATAAGAGACAGTTAATATACGATATTTGCTTTTCTTTGTGACTTACTTCACTCTGTATAATAGGCTCTAGGCTCATCCTAATGACGTGTAAGAGCTTTATCTCATAAGCTACTCGCACCCTCCACCTATAAGCGTGAGTTCATCCTCCCAACCTCTCAGCAGAAGGACAGGGTCCT
>SJYV01051883.1:3927183-4019461 GCA_006410875.1 Neotragus pygmaeus | reverse complement strand
ACACATGACTGAAGCGACTTAGCACATACACACGACTGAAGTGACAGCGCACGCACACACACGACTGAAGCGACTTAGCACACACACACATGACTGAAGCGACTTAGCACGCACACACACACACACGACTGAAGCGACTTAGCGCACGCACACACACGACTGAAGCGACTTAGCACACACATGCACAACTGAAGCAACTTAGCACACACACACGACTGAAGTGACTTAGCGCATACACACACACATGACTGAAGCGACTTAGCACACACACACACAGACTCCCAAGTCCAGCTGGAGGTTAACCTGGGCAAAGTTAACTCTGCAGAGGGAGTTAACCGGTAAAAGTTCTTCAAAACTGCCCAGGGAACCACAACTGCCAGGTCTGGGTCATCCCTCCATGCACACGGCCACAGGCTCCAAAGTGTCCAGGGTGATTCCCATTTCCACTGTTTGCCCCTTCTCTGACCATGTCACTTAGGTTCTGGCATTCCCTCTTGGTCCCCTGGGGTCACTATCTTGCCATCCATGGCAACCAGCATCGCTACTCGGCTACCTGGCTACCCCAAACAGCACGGCTCAGCTACCTGCTCTGGGGAGATGAGCCAGGTAGCAAGGCTCCCTCATGGAAAAACAGGTCTAAGACACTCTTCCAAGGGCAAAGGTGTCCACTGGGCTGAGGCTGAGCCCCACCCTGGACTAGGCCTCCCCCCGCAGAGACCCAGACCCGCTGGGTGTCATATGTATCTCTGAGCAGCTGTGGCCCTGGAGCCCAGGGTTCTGTGCCTCTCAGCTCTGCTGCCCAAGTTCTCAGAGTATGGCTTTTCCCAAGAGATAGCACGGCACTGGCTGCCATGGGAACAGCACCCCGGATCCTCCACAGTCTCAGCAGCCAAGCGGGCTCCAGGCTCGGTGACGCCTTCTAGGCTCCAGGGTGGCAACCATGTCACCGGGTGCCCTGGCTGCAGAAGGCAGGGCACGTGGGCTTAGGTGTGAGGGGGCTCCTGGAAGAGGCCCTGGGCCTCCCAATAGGCCAGTGCGGGCCTCCCCAGACTTGGGCTCCTCAGAGATAGGGGTACCTGGGCCAGAGTCTGAACCCTGACTAGTCCCTGCATGTCTGCCTTGGTTTCCTCATCTGCAAAACACATGCATCCCGTCCACCCATTGGACTGACCCAGATAACACCTGCAGCATGAAACATCCCAAACAGCACCTGGTGGGGTCACACCCCAGAGGCGCCACTACACCTGATCTGCTCTAGACCCAGGAGCCCCAGGCCACCCACCCCTCCTGCACTTCACTGAGCCCAACACACACATCCTGCCTCTGGGGGTTGTTTTCCAAGGTATTGTTGTTCAGTCACTCAGTTGTGTCCTACTCTGTGACCCCATGGACTGCAGCATGCCAGGCTTGCCTGTCCATCACCAACTCCCGGAGCTTGCTCAAACTCATGTTCATTGAGTCGGTGATGCCATCTAACCATCTCGCCCTCTGTCGTCCCCTTCTCCTCCTGCCTTCAATCCTTCCAGCATCAGGGTCTTTTTTCCAAGGTGAGGTGCCCCTTATCAAGTCTCTTAGTTCCTGCAATGGAAGCTCTCCTACACTACAGAGAGTTGTGTGAAGGGACAGAAAATGGAAGGGGGAGGGGGATCCCTCCAGGGGTCAGGAAGGGCCAGGTCTTCACCCAGAGTCCCAGCACGTTCTCAAATTCTGGAGGGCGTCACAACCACCTGGGGTCTTGCTTCGAATGCAGATGTCCAGGCCAACCTGGCAGACACTCTAATCCAGGAGGGCTCGGGTGGGGCCCAGGCATCTGCATTTTTAGCAAGTGCCCTCCGTGATTCAGGTGCAGTGGTCTGTGTGGCCCACATTCCGAGAACTCAACGCTACAAACGGTCCCCACCCCTGAGCTGCTATCTCTTCTCATCCAACCTTCTGTCCTGCTTCCACGGCCTCACACCATGTACTCCCGGCCCTCAGCAATCTGCCTCCGGCCAGGATCCACAGACACTGTTTTGGGAAAAGGCACCACGGACATTAATTAGGAACCCTGGGGGCCCCGATGGGGAGCCAGCGGCTCCTCTCCTCCTCTCTGCGCTCCCTCGCGCCCCCTGCTGGCCATGATGCTGTGCTCACAGGGTTCCACTTCCCCTCCCTCTGCCTGCTTTCCCTGGGGGCCGATCCCCAAACCTGCTCCCTCCTTACACCTGGGTTCTGACCTAACCCCTGCCTGCTCCTGGAGGATCCCACACACTGCCCACTTCGGGGGCCCCTGCCTGCCCCTCCATTGTAGCTGCTCNCTTTCCCTGGGGGCCGATCCCCAAACCTGCTCCCTCCTTACACCTGGGTTCTGACCTAACCCCTGCCTGCTCCTGGAGGATCCCACACACTGCCCACTTCGGGGGCCCCTGCCTGCCCCTCCATTGTAGCTGCTCGGTCCAGGAGCCCCGTCCACAAGGCCTCGCCTCCGACCTCACCCCCACTTGCTCACAGGCAGGACTGCTATGACCTTCTGGGTGTCTCTCTGCTCCAGCATCTGACCTGTGACCTCTCCCCAGTGCTCAGCCTAGATGGACAGCCACTGGCCTGGCCATTCCACCCCTCAGGTCCTGGTAACCCCCGTGGCCTCATCTCCAGAATTTACTTTGTTCCGAGCTCATTTGCCTTTCCAGTCACTTACTACCCACACTTGCCCCTTGGGGGATGCTTGCCCAGGGCTGGGCAGGCTCCAGGACTCCCTCAGTTGGTGCCATCCTTCTCCTTGTCTGTCCACATGCACTCCTGTACATCCTTCACCATTAGTTGCTCAGTTGTGCCCAACTCTTTGGGACCCCATAGACTGTAGCCTGCCAGACTCCTCTGTCCATGGAATTCTCCAGGCAAGAATACTGCAGTAGGTAGCCATTTCCTTCTCCATGGGATCTTTCCAACTCAGGGATCAAACCCGGGTCTCCTGCATTGCAGGCAGACTACCATCTGAGCCACCAGTGAATCCTTCAAGACTCAGGCAAACAGCACCTTTTCTCTGGGGCTTTCTAGGTGGGTTCCCTGCCCATGGGGTCAGTCATCCTGGGATCTGTGCCCAGAGGTCTTTACGTGTTTACTCCCGTTTCCATCTACCTGGCTGCGCTGGCAACTTGAGGCTGGGAGCCATTGCCTGGCATCCAGATCAGTGGGTGACTGTGTGCAGGAAGGAGCCATTGCCGACCCCAGGGGCCCTTGATGCTCTTCTCCAGGACAGAGGTCTGCCTCTCCCAGGCAGGCGTCAGGAGGAAGGTACAGAGGTGCACAGGGCTTGAAGGTCCCTGCTCTCAGCTCCACACAATAGCAGACATCATGCCAGGGAAGGAGGGAGGATCAAGGCAACCCTTCACAAGCCAGAGCGAGATGCTGAACAGAGCAACNGGCGTCAGGAGGAAGGTACAGAGGTGCACAGGGCTTGAAGGTCCCTGCTCTCAGCTCCACACAATAGCAGACATCATGCCAGGGAAGGAGGGAGGATCAAGGCAACCCTTCACAAGCCAGAGCGAGATGCTGAACAGAGCAACCAGCCTGCTGCTCAGCGTGATCCTCACCCTTTCTTAACCTTTTTTCTTTTTCTGTGATACAAGTTATCTCCTACCAAGTCTTCCTGGTTGACTTTTTCAGTTGAATTCAATGTATATGAGATTTTTTTAGTTCACGTTTATCATTTTTAGGTTACAAGTAATTCTCATGAAAGTGTTGATTAAAGTTTAAAAAGAGTAGCTTCCCACCCCACTGACTGGCATTCTCCCAGGGCCTGCCTGCAATTTCATCCAGACTTGGTCATTACCTGGAGGCCCTGGGAGAAGCCTGGGAGCCAACTGTGGGCAGAAAGGGGTCCTGGAACCTGGGCAGCTGGTCTGCACAGAGAGGGAGCCTCTGTCTACATGGGAATGGGAGAGAGCCCACTCTGGGCCAGAGCTGGACCACGGGCTCCCGATGAGATGTGACCAGGGCTCCGCGGAAGCAAAGATGTGCGGGTAGTTCAGGAGCCAGAGGAGGAAGTCAGGGCCAACCCCAGAAGGGCAGACAGGGCAGCAGAAGCAGCCCAAGAGCAGAGGCCAGAGGGTGTAGAAGAGGATTCCAGGAAGGACGCTGGCTGTAAAAGGGAGATGGAGCTGGCACCCCTACCCATGCACTGCTGAAGAGGGTCAAGAGGGGTGACGTGTAGGGGGTGATCCTGCTTGACCCCCAGAGGAGCTATGCACTGGGTGGGGTGAGCCCTGCCCTCCCTCCCCTCCCCTGAGGCCCTGGCTCCCTGCTGGCTTGCTCACAATCACAGCTATTTTAACAAGGCTCTCAGTGTAACCCTGAGACCAAATGACCTATTTTAGGCTCTCTGGCAGCAGACTCAGAGCCTGCAGCCTTGGCTTCCACGGGGGAAAGCCAGCAGCGCCCTAGGACTGCCCAGCTGGCTCAAGCTGGGGACCTTCCCTGGAAAGTCTCTTTGAGAAAGAGTGTGATCAGACAGAAGCTGGAACAGGCTGGGGGAGCCAGCATGCCAAGGCCAAGAAGAGGGCAAGAACAGCTCCAGGGCAAGAGAAAGGATGCGGGCTTCCGTAACACAAGGGGCCATGTCTCGAGGCGGTCCCTCCAGCTCCGGGACAGCTAGATGAGGGTCCACACGGAGCATGGCTGGAAGATGGCAGGTCTGCAGGTGAATGGCCACAAGGAAGATTCTGCCAAGTGAGCTGGGGGCCTGGAACGGGCACTGGCCAGGCGTTCATCCTGGAAGCAGCTCTGGGTCAGGGAGAGACCTGAGCAAAAGCTTAGAGCGAGCACGTTTAAAGGGGCCTGGAGGTGAAAAGTCCAGAAAACAGCAGCAGGAAACCCTTCCAACTTTTTTATGCCCTCCTGAAATGCCATGCTAACCACCTCCATCACACCTGCCCCTCAGGTAAAACACTGTTATGCTTGGAAACACACATGGCCTGTAAGCCACATCTAGAACCACATGATAGGAACCACACAACTGATTCTATGGCCTTGAGCATCTCACTCAACATCTCAGGGTTTGTTTTTCCATTAGGAAAGTGGGGCTGTGATCAGCCCTGCCTCACAGCCCTGTTGGGAGGATTCCCTGGGAAAACTTTATGTGCTACTTGACACAGAACCTGACACACAGTAGGAGCTCAAGAACTTAATTATAATTAATAGCAAAGATGAGAATCACATGTTCAACAGTAAAGGATCAGTCAAAAAATGATGGCACAGCCACATGGCTGCATATCATGTGATTGCTGAATTGCTTTTTCAAAAATTAAGGACATGGTAAAATTCTCGTAGGGCTTCCCAGGTGGCTTGATGGTAAACAATCTGCCTGCCATGCAGGAGTCATGGGTTCAATCCCTGGGTCAGGAAGATGCCCTGGAGAAGGAAATGGCCACACACTCCAATATTCTTGCCTGGAGAATTTCATGGACAGAGAAGCCTGGCAGGCTATATATAGTCCAGGGGGTTGCAAAAGAGTCAAACATGACTTAGTGACTAAACAACAAAATTATCCTAAGTAAAAAATGGAAGCTAAAACGGATATTATAATGTTTACATTGTATGGAAATCCATTCAGTTCAGTTCAGTTCAGTCACTCAGTCGTGTCCGACTCTGTGACCACATGAATTGCAGCATGCCAGGCCTCCCTGTTATCACCATCTCCTGGAGTTCACTCAGACTCACGTCCATTACAACTTTGTAATGGAAATTCATGCATATTTTTTTTNGCAGATCCAAACAGAGGCCAGGATCCTCTCCTCTCCCAGGTGGGGAAGCTCAGGCTTATGCAGCCTAGATACAGAGTCTTGATTCAGGTCATGCAGGTAGCAGGTGACAGGCTTAGACTGGAAGCTTGGGGGCTTCATGTGTCCTAGGCTCATTCAGAGAAGTTCTGTTTACAGCATGCGGGATCCAGTTGATTCTCACAGAGGGAGGATGAATTCATCACATTTCTAGGCATCATTTTTCCCTGGATCCTGCTGCTTTGCTCATGCAGACCCTGGGGCGTCTTTGGTTTGAGCCCGAGGTTTCAGGGTGCCTGGGCCCTGATACCTGCAGCTCCATCAGAGATATTTCAGGCAGCAGGCTGCCCACCAGGAGAGGAGGCTATCTTCTTCAAAGGGGAGGCAATGGAGGAAAGAGAGGCTGTGGAGTAGGGAGAGTTGGTGTAGTCTGGCAAGTGTTCCAGCTGCTGGTGAAAGACACCATTGAGTAGGTTGAAGTGGTGGTGGAAGAGTAGCAGGATATGATGTCCTCTCAGAAGCAGTAGGAGAAGCCAGAGGAGCGGGGCCAGGAATACCCAAGGACTGGAGAATCGAGCAACCAGCCCCCACTGGAGGCGATGGAGGCATTGGCGGCCCTGCAGGGGAAGCTGAGCTCCGCAAATGACAAAGACCCCATAGCCTAATCGACTCCAGAGGAAGGACCATCAGAAGAGAAATCGTCCCTCCAGTCAGAGAAGTGCCAGCGTCCAGGGAGGAACATAAACATGCTCAAGAGGAAGAGAAGGAACAGGAGCAGGAAGATGGTGGAAGTGAGAGAGCCCGCCAACTGAGGGGAGGTCAAAGGAATTGGGAGCCAAGGAGATTGGTGTTCAGGGGCATTGTGATAACAACAGGCACAATGGCATGAGAGCCTGGGAACCTCTCTACCTATACGTGCCTGAGCAGATGAGTATGGGAGGTTCAGTTTGGCTCATTTATTAATAGGAGCCACAAACTTTGGCAAGAAATGGATGTAATCAGTGACTGGCGAGTCAGCCAGATGACTCTAGTACATCCACGGCATCCCTTGTCAAGACAGGGAGCAGAGAAGAGACCAAGGCCTCTCTTGCTAAACACATGGACACAGACACTTGCACATGGAGAATGCATGCTGCAGGGAATGTAGATCCTGAAGTTTCAGGCANCCCTGGAGAAGGAAATAGCAACCCATTCCAGTATTCTTGCCTGGAGAATCCCATGGACAGAGGAGCCTGGCAGGCTGCAGTCCAGGTGGTTACAAGAGTCAGACACGACTGAGTTACTTTCACTGTCTTAAGGTAGGGGAGAGAGAGGTGGTTTTAAGTCAAAGGAGGAGACAAACATGGAATTTTTATCTTATGTAATATTTGCTGGTATTTAAGTATGCTTTGGTGGCATCTTGGCTGGTGTTCAGAGACTGTTGAAATCATCTTGGTTTTGAAGAATTGCTAAACGGAGCTGTTAAATTGTGCTTTGTGAATGGCATTTAGCTACATATTGGCTCTGCCTTGGCCTCATGAATGATAACACCTATTATCTGGATGGTCTCTGTCCACGTCCCAGCTGAGGAAAAACTTAAATTGAGTTTGCATTTCAGTTGAGGCAGAATATACTAATACTACCCTTCCTGATTAAAAGCGATCTTGACTGTTTATGTGGACTGAAAGTGCTGGGCTTACCCTGATGAAGGTGGCAAGCCAAGCCCCAGAAATAAAAATGAAAAAGGAAGCATTTAAGTTGTAGGCAACCTAGTCGATGTATCTTTTTTTTTTTNTGCCCGTGTTAAAGATTATTTAACCATACATGTGTGGGTTTAGTTCCAGTTTCTCTGTTTCTGTTCTGTTGCCTATGTTTCTCTTTTTGTGCCTGTACCATACTGTTTTGATTACTATATTTCTGTAATCTGGTTCAAAATCAGGAAGTGTGATGCCTCCAGCTTTATTATTTTTCAAGATTCTTCTGGCTATTCAAGATCTTTTGTAGTTCCATATGAATTT
Organism: Neotragus pygmaeus; assembly: GCA_006410875.1. Taxonomy (NCBI): domain Eukaryota; kingdom Metazoa; phylum Chordata; class Mammalia; order Artiodactyla; family Bovidae; genus Neotragus; species Neotragus pygmaeus. The sequence continues at coordinate 4,011,708 of SJYV01051883.1, read as the reverse complement.
TAGGATTATTTTTTATATTTCTATGAAAAAGGCAGTAGAATGTTGGTAGGGTTGCATTTCATCTGTAGATAATTTTAGGTAGTATGGACATTTTGACAGTATTAATTCTTCCACTCTGTGAACACAGGCCATCTTGCCACTTAATTGTGTTTTCTTCAGTTTCTTTCATCAGTCTTATAGTTGTCAATGTACAAGTCTTTCACCTCCTTGGTTAAATTTATTCCTACATACGTTAATGCTTTTTGTACTATTGAAATTCACTTGGTTTCTTAATATCTCTCAGTTAATTGTTAGTGTATAGAAATAAAACTGATTTTTCTGTTTATTTTGTATCCTACAACTTTACTGAATTCTTTTATTTTTTTAACAGTTTTTTAGTGGAGGCTTTATAGTTCTCTATATATAAGATCATGTCATCTGCAAACAGCAACAGTCTTACTTTTCTATTCTAGTTTGGATGCCTTTTATTTTCTTTTCTCATCTTGTTCTGGCTAGGACTCCCAAGTACTGTGTTGAAAAGAAGTGGCAAGAGTGGGCATCCTTGTCTTGTTCTGGATCTTGGAGAAAATGCTTTTAGCTTTTCATCATTGAGTATGTTGTTGGCTGTGAGCTTGTAATATATGTTTTTATTATGTTGAAGTATATTACTTCTATTAGGTACATTACTTCTAATTTGTTGAGAGTTTTTAATCATGAAATCAAGGGATGGTCAGTTTTGTCAAATGCTTTTTCTGTGTCTATTGAGATAATCATTTTTATCCTTCCTTCTGTTAGTGTGGTTCCTCGCATTTTTTGATTTGCATACGTCGAACTATCCTTCTATCTCAGGATTAAATACCACTGGATCATAGCATGCAATCATTTTAAATGTGCTGTTGAATTCTGTTTGCTAATATTTTGTTGAGGATCTTTACATCTGTGTTCATCAAGGATATTGGCCTATAATTTTGTTTTCTTGTGTCCTTATCCTGCTTTGGTGTTAGGGTAATGTCGACCTTATTAAATGAGATTGGAGGTGTACCTTTTAAAAACTTTTGGAAGAGCCAGAGAAGTCAAATTTGGTGTTAATTCTTCTTTAAATGTTTGATGGAATTCACCAGTGAAATCATCTAGCCCTGGGCTTTTCTTTCACAAAACTTAAAAAATTAGTTTATGTATCTTGGCTATACTGGGTCTTCATTGCTACACATGGCTTTCTCTACTGTGGTGACTAGAGGGTCTATTCTAGTTCCAGTGCAGGGCTTCTCATTGCAGTGGTTTCTGTTGTTGCAGGGCGTGGGCTTTAGTAGTTGCTGTGCAGGGGCTTTAGAGCACAGACTCGGCGCGTGTGGCACATGGGCTCAGTTGCTTATGGCAGGTGAGATCTTCTCGGACCAGGGGTTGAACCCATGCCCCTTGCATTGGCAGGCGGATTCCCAATCACTGGACAAAACTTTTAAAGACTACATTTTATTACAGAGGCAAAGGACTTTTCAAACTTGAAGATGTGAAAAGGCAGAGGGGTGGGGTGGGGGTGCTTCCCTGGTTAAGAATCTGTCTTGCAATACAGTGGACGCTGGTTTGATCCTTGGTCCTGGAAGATCCCACATGTTGCAGAGTAACTAAGCTTGAGTGCTGCAACTACTGAGCCTATGCTCTGGAGCTTGCGAGTTGCAACTCTTGAGCCCAAGAGCCCTGGAGTCTCAGAGTCCCNGTAACCTTAAGTAGACATGATGTGGACTAGAAGGATTTACTAAAGTAAAACCTCTCTAGGTGTCCACAGACTCGTGTCAAGTGAGGAAGCAGGAGATACAAAGGACACTAAGCCTGCCTTCCAGAAGGCACCTGAATGGCTGAGGAAACCACTCTGCACAAGTCAAACAAAACAACACAAATCATAGGTAACAATGAACCAAAAAGATAGGTCAGGTTAAAACAGAATACTTCGAAGAGTGCCAACTGCATGTAAGGTGCCATGCCCACCAACTCCCACTGAGCAGCTCAGAGGTGAGAGGAAAAAACCCAGGGCCTTAATCTAGTGTAGTAAATGGCGGAGTAAAGGGATGTGCAAATCTCAGTGACTACACAGAGGAAGGGGAGGGAGGTCTTCCAGCTCCCAGTGGAAGACCCCGAAGCTGTATCTTGAAGGATGAATAGGAGTTTGCTGGTAGAGAAGATGGGGAAGGGCATTGCAGGCATGGGGAACTGATACTCTTTGAACAAACTATTATTGAACATCTGTTTATTATATGCCAGGCCCCCTGGGTTGGGCATTGAGGATACACAGGTGAGCATGTGATAGTCTGTGATGATGGTGTCTAGTGAGGAGGGAAGACAGGCATGAATCACGTCACACCCAGGTAAACACAGCTCGCAGACACTCTGATAAATGAAGGGGGAGTGGCCTGGGGAGTGCAAGGTGCCCAAGGACATGCAGCTGGATAGCTGACCTCGCACCCTCGCGGGTGACTTCTGAGCTATTACCGAGGGTGAGAAGATGTGTGGTCTTGTGTGTGTGTGTGTCACACCCCCTACACACACACATGCGGGGGGTCCTGCTGGGCCAGGTGAGGGCCAGGCCTCAAGCTGTGGGGTGAGGATGGGAGGGCCCGGGATGCTTTGGCAGGTGGAACTGTGGGCCAGTGGCAGCATCAGAGCCTGGGGTGGCTGCAAGGCGGGAATGTGGGGAGGCCTGACGTGCCAGTCTGCTGGCCAGTCAATGGCCCTGAGGACAGGCTGAGCAGCCAGGGCTGGGCTCCAGGGTTCACAGAGAAGCTCTGGAAGCACAGCAGACTCACCCTTCAGAGGAAGTTGGTACCACCGTGCACATCCCCAAGGTGTTCTGGAGACAGAGTCAGAATGTGGGAACTGGCAAGATCTGGGAAACAACCAGGGCACTGCTGGGAGACGCTGTACTGGACAGGGTAGGGGGTGGGCAGAATTCTGAGAAGGAATGACGTGAGTAACCGCAAAGAACCGACATCCTGGCCAGTCAAGTGGCCCTCATTCATTCATTCAAACAATGAATTCATTCATACAGTGAATTCATTCATTCAATCAACAAACATATTGAGCGCTTACTGGGTCCTGGGATGTTGTGCTGTGCTGTGCTTAGTCACTCAGTCATGTCCGACTCTTTGTGACCCCATGGACTGTAGCCCACCAGGCTCCTCTGTCCGTGGGGATTCTCCAGCAAGAATACTGGAGTGGGTTGCCATGCCCTCCTCCAGAGGATCTTCCCAACCCAGGGACTGAACTCTCCCGCATTCTTTACTGTCTCAGGCAGATTCTTTACTGTCTCAGGCGGATTCTTTACTGTCTCAGCCACCATGCTGCTGCTGCTAAGTCACTTCAGTTGTGTCCAACTCTGTGTGACCCCATAGATGGCAGCCCACCAGGCTCCCCCGTCCCTGGGATTCTCCAGGCAAGAATACTGGAGTGGGTCTCAGCCACCATACAGCAGTGCAAACACAGTCAAAAGTCCCCATGCACATTCTAGGGAGGGGAAGAACAGACAAAACAAAATAGAAGGGAATCAATGTGTAAATAACCTAGTACGGAGGAAGAAGACGGGTGCTATGGTAAAGAAACTGAGCTGGAGCAGGGGAACAGGAGTGTGAGGTAGTTGGGTGAGCGGGTAAGCTGAGGGAAGCTGAGGGAAGCTGGACCGAAGCTGCACTGGGGCTTCAGTCCAGGAGGGATGAGAGCCAAGGGAGGAGGCGGAGGGGACTGGATCACAGGAAGGATAAATTGGGGGTACAGGGGAGATAAGACCTCCTTCCGTGCTCCACGTGCTGCCCAGAATCCTTGGTTTCTCAACCCAGCACTGCCTGGACTGGATAACTCTTCATTGTGGGGACTGACCTGCACGTGGCAGAGTATTTAGCAGCATCCTGTGCTCTGTCCACCCAAAGCGCCTGCCCCTTGGCTGTGACAACCCAGAGTGTCTCCAGACTTTGCCCTGTGTTCCCAGGGGTAGCCAGCGGCCCCCAGGTAAGAACACTGCTTGAAAGGAACAGCTAACACACATTCTGACTCACTGCTGGCCAGGCACTGTTCTGAGCCCTCACATCAAACATCTCTATGAGGTTTTATTATACAAAGTCTCTCCAGTCTCTCCTCACCCAGCTAGTAGGCCCTAGTCTATGGTAGGGCAGGATTCGAACCCAGACCGTCCAGGCCCCAACCCCTCTGCTACACTGCTTTCCAGCACACAAGTAGGTGGACAGATGTGCGCTCAGAGCCAGCGGAGGGAGGCAGGCCTGGGCCTCAGCCTCGGCTGTGAGTCCCAGTTGGGGCGGCACCTCTGGCCCCTCAGCAACATTAAAACTGGGGCACCGGAGAGAACTTCCGCGAGCTCCACTTTCAGTAATTAAATTGCAGCCTCTCGGACTCAAGGGCCTCATGAGCAGCTGCCTTAATTAATCAATTCCACATCTCCGCCTCCTCAACCTGGAGCCAGGCTTGGCATCCTGGAACCGCACTCCACCAGCAGGCGTGAGACAGGTGTGAGGACGGCTCCTTGGATCAGGGAGTTTGCAGGATGCAGCAGCAGTTTTAAGAGATGAGCTCGGGATGAAGAATTAGTCCTGAGGTCGCCAACCCAAATGCCAATCTGCTCCCAAGCTCCTTCCTGCTTCGTCAGGCCAGGAGAGCTTGCAGAACAACAGTGATAATTACTGTGGTTGCTAGAGCTTTCCTGAGGGCCACGCGGTGTCAGGCCTGTTTAGCATACTGAGTCCTCAGGACAAGCCTGCAAGGTAGGAATTATTCCCTTTTTATAGATGAGACAACCAAGCCTCAGAGAAGGCAAGGAACCCACTCAGGGCCATGGAGTTAATACATGACAAGCCTGGAGAAAAGTTAATATGGAGTATTTATTAGATATTAGTATTGTTTCACTATTATATGTGTTGAGTGTGATGAATACATTGTAGTCACACTGTAAAATATCCTGGTTCTTAAGAGATACAGGCTGAAGGGTATAAGGGTAAAATGTCTCAATGCTTGCAACTTACTGTAATTTCAAGGAAAAGATGTATGTATGAGTATGTATATATGTGACTGTGTATGTGTGTACATGTGTGAATATATGTATGTATGTGTGTGTATGTGTATATGTGTGGGTGTGTATGTATATATATGTGTGTGTATTATATATGTAAATATATGAGTATGTATGTGAGTGGGTATATATATATGTGTAAACGTGTATGTATGGGCTTACCGCATAGCGTGGGCTTCCCTGATAGCTCAATTGGTAAAGAATCTGCTTGCAATGANGGAAAAGATGTATGTATGAGTATGTATATATGTGACTGTGTATGTGTGTACATGTGTGAATATATGTATGTGTGTGTGTATGTGTATATGTGTGGGTGTGTATGTGTATATATGTGTGTGTGTTATATATGTAAATATATGAGTATGTATGTGAGTGGGTATATATATGTGTGTAAATGTGTATGTATGGGCTTACCGCATAGCGTGGGCTTCCCTGATAGCTCAACTGGTAAAGAATCTGCTTGCAATGAGGGAGACCTGGGTTGGATCCCTGGGTTGGGAAGATCCCCGGGAGAAGGGAAAGGCTACCCACTCCAGGATTCTGGCCTGGAGAATTCCACGGGCTATATAGTCCATGGGGTTGCAAAGAGTCGGACACGACTGAGCAACCTGCACTTCACTGTGTATGTATGAGTATGTATATATGTGTGTGTGTAAACGTGCATGTATATGCATGTGTGCATATGTGTGGGATGTGTGTGAGTGTGAACAGAGACAGAGTGTGTGAGCAAAGGTTAACACTGGTGAATCCAAGTAAAGGGCATGGGGGTGTTCACTGCATTATTCAGAACTTTCTGCAGATTTGAAATCCAAATGAAAAGTCAGGAAACATTACAAAGTCCCTGGGAAGTAGGGTCACAGCAGGAGAGGCTGCAGTCGCTCTGGAGGCCCCTCACGTCAGGGGGAGCAGCTCTGAAACCCAGACCCTGACAGAGTCCTACTCCCCAGACAGGCACAAGCGTGCTGCACTGGAGATGCTGGGACTCCCGATATCTCGAACCTCAGTGCTCCTACCTGCCCTTTCCCCAGCAACAGGGCACCTTCTGTTCCAGGTGGGAGCTGCTCTGATGACGGCCCTTCGGGTGAAGCTTCTTGAAGCATCAGGATCAAATCATCATGACGTCATTAGTGCGGCTGCCTTGCCCAACTGTCCAGACAGCACTAGCAAAGGCATCAACACTGAAAACCACACTGAAGCTGGGAAGGGGGCTTCAGGGGGCACCCTCCTTCTGTGGTCTGACTCCCCTCAGAGAGCCTGCAGGCCACTCTTGCACATGCCACGTCACACACACCAGAGGACACCAGGACAGGCATGACCTTGGTCGCTAGACAGGAAGGGCTCCTCCCACTGCTCTTGGGCAGACCCCGGCTGTCTACCACGCTCCCCGCCCAGCGCTGGCTCTCAGTAAGGGGCATCTGGCTTCATCTGGAGAAAGGAGATTTTCGATCATCACAGTTGGGAGGACGCTCCTGGGTAGAACGACCTAGAATGCACAGGACGGCCACCATGTCCACAGCGCCAAGGGCGAGGAGCCCTGCAGGGTAGTCACCTCGGTTACCACTTGCGCCAGGCTCCTTCCACACCTCTGGCCTTCACATCTGCTGGTCCCTCAGCCTAGAACATTCTTCCCTGTTCACTGCTCACTGTTGTATCGTTACCTGCTGAAGACCGTGTTTGCACACTGACCGGAACCTCCTCCACTCATGGCACGGCCCTGGTTGCATCCGGGTGTCCGTGCATCTGGTTTCACCTCCACTTTGGAAGCTCCCTGAGGGCAGCCACAGGGTGGGGGTCAGGTCTGCTTGGGTCCCAGGCAGCCCTATTCTCTCAGACATATTAAAATGGACCTGCATCTCCCACTGACCAGAATTCTCATCTAACTCCTTAGAGGGGGATGATCCTTCTTTTTTTTCACGTCTCCAGTATTTTTGTGGACCCCAAAAACCCTGAAGACCATAGACTCTGTGCTGCAGGACCTGGTGGATGAAACACTGCTGCCGGTCACACCTGGAGCTCCATGCACGATGAAGGGAATGAACAGATTTCAGAGTCACTTGGGAACCATGTGGGAAGGAAGCCCCCAACCCCAGAATACCCTCACCTCATAGAGTCCAAGACATCAAGGAACTGAAGGAACTTCTGTGCATAGATTATTTAACATTGCTATGATTGGATTGGTAAAAGGCATCTGTTGGAAGCTTCTGATTTAAAAAAAAATGTTTCTCCTGCGAAGTTGGCCTGATTGGTAGAAAAGTGCCCAGCTCACACTCTCTTCAAGTCCTTTTTACTGCTAAGCAAGGCTACCTGGCAGGCGTGCTCTGACAGCCTCTGCAGTTCAGCCAGCACAACGCAAATAGGAAGGGATCTCAGAGCTGGGGACGCTTCCGCGGCTGCACTGGGACACTCCGATCCTGGGCAAAGTCCTCAGGCTCTGACTGAGGGATGTGCAGGTGGTGGCTTTATCCCTGCACAGTAGGGGGACAAGGACAGGAGGAAAGAGAGGCGTCTTCTGACCTAATTTAAAAGAGGTCCTTTCTTCCTTCCCAGGGAACAGCTGGAGCCCTGGAACCTGGCCAGGCCAGAGCCTGAGACATGAAGTCAGGAACCAACGTGCCTACAGAATCTGGCTCCAGGTGTTCCTGACTCAGTCTGACCTTTGGCCTCTTGCAGGTCCCCAGAGCCCTTGTCTATTTATGAATGGGTGCCAGGTCAGGAACCCTCAGTTCACAAGTGGGTGCACGCCCCCTCCCACACTCCTGGACAGGACCTCTCAGGCTGGATGACCTTCACTGTGGGCTGGGAACCTGGGAGTGTCAAAAGCCCACCTGTGCAGGCTGGAGGTGGAAGGACACTTCTCTCCTGTGGCCAACATCTGACATGCTCCCCGCATGCTGACAACCTGCTACCTACCCCCTAGGGAAAAGTCAATTTGCATTGCTGGTCAGTCTTCTTAAAGGTGGGGCTGAAGTCAACTTGGGGCTGGAAGGACCAGCTCCAAGACTAATAATCTCAGGGCAGGAGCCTGGCCAGGTTTCACAGACCTTGGGTCACCTCCAGAGAAAGAAGCCAGCGTGGAAATTTCAACCCACGAAGCTCCATCAACTCTGCTGCCCACAGCTATGCCAACTCGCAGGGTCACCATTTAAAACATTAAATAAATTGGGAAATTGAACATTGTTGCTTTCTTGTTTGTTCTTCTTAAGAAGGGGGAAAACTGACACAGTGCTGTTTATCAGGACATGCGTAAATTCCCTTCACTCAGCCATATGGACTCGTTCACACAACCTCCTGCTGAAAGCAATGAGCCAGGGGCAAGCCCAGGCAAGGTGGCCCAATTTTTCCAGTGCCTGCCAGCAGGCTGGCTGCTTCTGCCTTTGCTCCTACTCTCCCACCATCCCTTCCCTCCACTGAAGTCTCCGATAATTGGGTCAAATAAATAGGCTTCCCAGGCCAGGCTCACTGCATCCCCTCAAGGGGGCCAGGAGGGCCTCCAGCTTCCTGTTGTGAGAATTAGGTCATTAAACCAATTGGGCTGCTTGCAGGGCAAGGGCTCAGTTCCCCTGTCACGGCCTCCAGAGTCAGCCCCCTCCTCACTGTCCAGCTCTGGAAATGGGGGTCCTCGGGACCCAGCTGAGAGGCCCCAGGCCCAGCCTCCTGGGTGAAACTTAGACTCTTAGAACAGGAAGTTTTAGGATTACTGACTCTTCTTTCCTATAGGCTTTCAGCATACAGGTATATGCTAATTTGCATTAAAATAAAGCTATGTTTGTCTACCTGGAAAACATATCCACACTACCGCAATATGTTGCAAGCCTTCATCACACCCTCATGTCACAGAAGTGCACTATTTGTTTGAATAACTGCTTCTGCTCCATTTCACCGTCCGTGACCTTCCCTCTCCTTTCCCTCCAGCCACTTCAGAACAAAAAATAATATGAGGAAAGAGGAAACCTCCCCCTAAAGGGCTGCTGAAGACTCAGTTTCCTTCCTCCCTAAATGTTTAACAAGCTGCTGATCAAAATAAAAAATATTTTAAACAGACGCAACTTCCAGAATCTACATGCGTTTATCCCATTAAGTCACTGGGGAAGCAGCATGAAGATGAGGACTTCTGATGTGTAGCAAGACTTGTCCAGTCTGGAGGCAGGGAGGCTGGAGGCTGGAGAGGAGAGGGAGACAACTGGGGAAAACACAGCACCCCAAACAGCAGGAATCCACCCACTGTCACCTGCTCAGGGCCAAGGGCACTGCAGAAAAGCTCAGAAGAGTGGACAGAAGAGGGAGGGAGGCTTTAGTGTCTGTGTGAAAGCTAGGAACTATCCCTATTCCCAGTGGGGTGGACACAAACACCGAGACCAGCGGAGGGGAGGAAATCTTTTCCCTTCTTCCCTCCTAGAGCTTTTGGCTGGCCTAATAATTAAATTGACACAAGACATTAAAGGGGCTTCCCTGATGGCTCAGCAGCAAAGAATCAAAAAAAAAAAAAGAATCTGCTGCAATGCAGGAGATGGAGGAGATGTGAGTTCGATCCCTGGGTCAGGAAGATCCCCTGGAGAAGGTCATGGCAACCCACTTCAGTATTCTTGCCTGGAAAATTCCACGGACAAAGGGGCCTGGCTACAGTCCATGGAGTTGCAAAGAGTGGGACATGACAGAGCACACACAGGCAGGGAGGCAAGGCATCGAGGGAAAAAAATTTAATTTCTTATGTATGAGAGCCTCAACTTGAAGAAGTGACCAGAGCAGGCAACTTTTGTATCTTTTAGACAAAGGAATGATAAGTTTGTGAATAATTGACAAGATCAAGAGGTTTGGGCTTGGAGCAGTAAACAAGTGAGAAAATTAACAACAGCCTTCTCAGCCTGGAACTCCCTGTCTCTGGTGATGAGGACGCCTTCCATCCCCTGTATGGGGAAGGTACGTTTCACGTGAGAGATTTATTTCCTGCTTTCAGGGGAATAAAGAAGGGTCAGACCGTTCTTTCTTGCACCGACTATTTCTCAAGCAACTTTAACTCAAATAATCAATATGCCAAAGTGTTATATGTAGGGCTGGCTTATTCTGCTCCCCTGCACTTGGCACGCCCAGACAATCCATTTCAGAAGCCAAGTCCCCATCAGCCATTTGTAAAGACATCCTTCATTTCCCAAAGCCATGAAACCATTAGTCACCAAGTCGAGGAGAAGTGGAAGAACCAAAACTAGCCTGTGAGTGTTTCCCCAGGCAAAAAGACTCCTGGTTTTACAGGTCAGCTACTCACCCAGTTCAGTTCAGTTCAGTTTAGTCGCTCAGTCGTGTCCGACTCTTTGCGACCCCATGAATCGCACTGTCACATTTCATGAAACGAAATCCGGGAGCCTTTCACAAGCCCACGCCCACAGAATGCAAGCAGAATCTGACCTCTTGCAAAAACTCTCAACTGAGAGGAAGAAGCTTCTCTGGAGGTTAGGGAGAGAGAGAGGTTCATTATACTACAAGTTAGTTTGATGGTATTCCTGATGATTAAGAATTCAAGTCTCAGAAGACTAAAGTTCCTCACAGGTTTACTTGGAGCATATGACATAATGTTAAAAACAGAACAAAAACTACAGGCACCAATGCACACCTGTTCTGCTTCTAGAAAAGTCATGCGAGTCTGCCAGAAAGATAGTCATAAGATTTCCAAGTTCAAAAATGAGTAACTTACCCCCCAGAAGAAGTTCCTACGAGAAATGGAAATCAAGGACTGTGCATGCCATAAAAGGGGGAAAGGGACTTCCCTGGTGGTCCAGTGGCTAAGACTCCACACTCCCAATGCAGGGGGCCTGGGTTTGATCCCTGGTCAGGGAACTAGATCCCACAGGCTACAACTAAGAGTTCACATGCCACAGCTAAAGACCCCACATGCCACAAGGAAGATCCAAGACCCCAGGTGCTACCACTGAGACCTGGTGTGGCCAAATAAATTAAATAAATAAAGTTAAACAATAAAGCAAGCAAGTTGCAGATATCAGATACCTGGCTAGACATCTCACCACTCACCTCCTAAGGTCATGCTCTGACACTGTTCCAATACCATTTCCCCCACCCAAGCAATTTACTAACGACCCAGTGGTGTTCTCTGACGCATGGCCCACATCTACCTCTCCCAACCACACCCCTCTGGACCGGGGTGAACCGGTTTTTAAACTAGAATCCAATCGAAGATCTCACCTTCCCTTGGTTCCCACGCTCATTCCTCTCCTTTAGCCTAGAATGTTCACCAGCTTTTCTTTGACTATCATCATGCTAACAATTTTAAAAAATCAAGGACCACTGACTCTTTGTCCAGTTTTCCTTAGAACTGGAGTAAGGGTAGACATTTTGGAGAGAAACAATGGTAGCTGATATTGCCCATGTCCCACTGGAGGCACACAATGGCAGCCTGCCCCGTGTCTGGTGATGCCGGATTTGTGGATCACTCTGTTACAGAGCAAAGTTTTAAATGTACAAAAGAGAGAGCAAGTATATTAAAAGAAAACAGTAGAAGGAAATAACACAAAATGAAACCTAGAAGTTATAAGATTAAAGATTTTAAAATCTGATTATATGAAAATCAAAACTCTCTGCATAGAAAAAACAATATAATCAAAAGGACAAGGACAGACTGTGGAAATACATGTGACATATGTCACAGCCATAGGACACACTGCTGTAATATACAAAGAACGCCTACAGATTAAGAAGAAAAAGACTGCCAACACAACAAATAATGGGCAAACAACATAATAGATTGCTCTTAAAGATCTGAAATGATACTCTATTTCCTCATCAAGAAATTAAATTTAAATTATAATGATATACCACTTCTTTCCTATCAGATTAGCAACAAGGCATGGAAAAAAGAGCTATTTTTGCATAATTTTGGTGGGCATATAAGATGTTACCATGGAGCCCAACTTGGCAATACTAAAAATTTAAACAGATGTACCCTTTGCTCTAGGGCTTCCCAGGTGGCTCAGTGGTAAGAATCTGCCTGCCAATGCAGGAGACACGGGTTCCATCCCTGAGTTGGGAAGATCCCCTGGAGAAAGGAATGGCTACCCACTCCAGTATTCTGCATGGACAATCCCATAGTCAGAGGAGCCTGGTGGTCTACAGTCCATGGGGTCCCAAAAGAGTCAGACACAACTGAGCAACTAAACAACAACACAACCCTTTGCTCTAACAGATTGTAGGAATTTATCCTATAGACACACTTATACAAAAGCACAAAGATATATGTAGAAGAGTATTTCTTTTTAACAGCAATAAAAGAAAGGGAGTTTTGTGGTGCTCTAGGGGTTAAGATTATGCAGGTTCACTGCTGCAGCACATTGTACCTGCGAACTGAGATCCTGTAAGCCACATGGTACAACCAAAATGAATAAATAACGACAGAAAATTTAAATACTCAGCATTAGGGGACATTGAAAAAAATTAAAGTATAAGCAATCAAAAGAATGACAGGGAACCATTAAAATGAGTGAGATAGTTGTAAATGACCTCAGACAGAAACTTAACCTCTCTGTGCCTCAGTTTACTCACCTGCAAACTGTGGAGAATAACAGTATTTAGTTCATAAAGTTGTTGTGAAAAATAAATGTGTCAACATAAGCAAAGCGCTTTTAACGATACCCAGCACACAGGAAGTGAAGAGGTATTAGCCAGACAACAGCAATGGTGATGACAGTGGAATGGAATGTTGGGTTCCAATATTTAGCGTGAAATGAAAAAGATAAGATGAGTATTACAGTGTGGGGGAAAAAAAAGCAGTGCAAATCAGGCGTGTGTGCAGCCAGTGTGTACCTTATGCACTTGTACGTGTAGGAGTCTCTTGTTAAGATGAACAAGACAGCCACTAACAGCCATCTTTTTCAAGGGATCTCTCTCACCAATTAGCCTTTTGAGTTCTGTACTATGTATATATTACCTATCCAAAAAAAAAAAAAAAAAAAAGGTGTTCTTTTTAAGGAGGTGAAATGGGGTCAGAAGAGGAGAACAAATGAAATATCTCCCTCCAGGCAGCCCCGTGCCATGGCTGATGTTGAGCATTTACGCTCTGCCACCACCACTGCTCACAGGCTGAGACCCCTTTCTCTTCCTTGGAGACAGGAAGCCAGGATGGACAGTCAGCACTCACAGCAGAGGTTAAATAATGGGCATGTACCATTTCTCAGGTGGCGGTGGACAGCTTCCCCCAGGGAGGGATGAAGGACTCTGCTCTACCATGTCCCACTGTAATCTTCAAGGAAGTAGAGCCGGGGCCCTGGAGAAACCCCACCACCACCTCAAGCCAGCTTACTAGCCTGTAGGTCCCACTCTGTTCCCCCTACAAATTACCAGCACCCCATCTTCCGGCCACTTCAGCAATTGGCCATAGCGCACATGCTGAGGAACGGTGCTCCCACAGGTCTGAAATCACAGCCTAGTGGGCCTGAGCGTGGCGATTTTTCTATCACCTTCTGTCCTTTCCTTAGTAAGACTGGATCAGGAGCTCACCTTATCTTTAAAAATCTCTGGATCATGTTGATAGCACCTATGGTTCTGTGTATTTAAATCATATTTTTCCATCCCCCACTCCCTCCCTGCATGAGAAACACAAAATTTTAAATGGAAAATCATTCAAATGTCCTCTCCCTGGAGAGAACAGAAGAAACCTAGAGGGTCCAAAACCAGTTTTAGTTCACATTCCTGTGCAGAACAACATTCTGCAAGGACAAGGGTCAGGATGGATCTGTCAGAAGCCAGGGCTGCCTGGGGCAGGGGGCTGGGAGGCCTTGGTCTGGGCAGGGAGGTCAAGGCTAACCCATCTCCTTGGAAACTGAGCCCCTGGTTCGCCGGGTGATTTAGCAGGAAGAACAAGGGTGGGGCCCACACTGTGCAAGGTGTCTGAATCCAAAAGGGACCCAACCCCTNTTTGGAGAAAATGCTTGAGAGTCCCTTGGACTGCAAGGAGATCCAACCAGTCCATTCTAAAGGAGATCAGACCTGGGTGTTTATTGGAAGGACTGATGCTAAAGCTGAAACTCCAATACTTTGGCCACCTCATACGAAGAGTTGACTACATTGGAAAAGACTCTGATGCCGGGAAGGATTGGGAGCAGGAGGAGAAGGGGCAGAATGAGATGCCTGGATGGCATCACTGACTCGATGGGCATGAGTTTGAGTGAACTCCGGAAGTTGGTGATGGACAGGGAGGCCTGGCGTGCTATGATTCATGGGGTCACAAAGAGTCAGACATGACTAAGTAACTGAATTGAACTGAATTGAACTGATAATGGTCATACATTTCCAATAAATTGAATGATTTAGCCTCATTTAGAAGGATGAAAGGACACATAGCAAGACATGGTAATCAAAAGATCCTTATTTAGGCCTCAATAATAAGCAAAACAAAAATACCTTAGAAACTTCTAGCAGCTTCTTATTTCTGCTGCTTAAAACACAAACCTAGCAGTCTGTTTGATTCTGAATAGCCTACATAATTTAAAATGCTTATTTGGTAACCTATGAGATATTTCTTTCTATAAATGATTTCCCATTTATACTTTTATTTTTTCTACCCTTTATCTGTTCTCATTCATTTTGTACATACTCCCATTGAAGACTTCACATTGTATCATACGTATTTATTTATAAGAGTCTTCTTCACATATTGTAAGCTTCTTAAAAACTAGGATGGGGACTTGCCTGTAGGTCCAGTGGCTAAGACTTCATGTCCCCAACGCAGGGCGCCCGGGTTTGATCCCTGCTTACAGATCCCTGTTTAGGGAACTACATAGATCCCACAACTGTTCAATACAGTTCAGTCACTTAGTTGTGTCCGACTCTTTGCTACCCCATGGTCGGCACCATGCCAGGCTTCCCTGTCCATCACCAACTCTGGAAGCCTACTCAAACTCATGTCAATCAAGTCAGAGATGCCATCAAACCATGTCATCTTCATTCATCCCATTCTCTTCCTGCCTTCAATCTTTGCTAACATAAGGGTTTTTTCCAACGAGTCAGTTTTTTGCATCAAGTGGCAAAAGAACTGGAGCTCCAGCTTCAGCATCAGTCCTTCCAACGAATATTCAGGACTGATTTCTTTTAGGATTGACTAGTTGGATCTCCTTGCAGTCCAAGGGACTCTCAGAGTCTTCTCTAACACCACAGTTCAAAAGCATCAATTCTTTCACGCTCAGCTTTCTTTATAGTCCAACTTTCACATCCATTCATGTCATGACTATTGGAAAAAAAACATACCTTTGACTAGATGGAGCATTGTTGGCAACGTAATGTCTCTGCCTTCTAATATGCTATCTAGATTGGTCATAGCTTTTCTTCCAAGGAGCTGCTGCTGCTGCTGCTGCTGCTGCTAAGACACTTCAGTCGTGTCTGACTCTGTGCAACCCTATAGACAGCAGCCCACCAGGCTCCCCCATCCCTGGGATTCTCCAGGCAAGAACACTGGAGGGGGTTGCCATTTCCTTCTCCAATGCGTGAAAGTGAAGTTGCTCAGTTGTGTCCAACTCTTGGCAACCCCATGGACCACAGCCTACCAGGCTCCTCTGTGTATGGGATTTTCCAGGCAAGAGTACTGAAGTGGGGTGACATTGCCTTCTCCGGTTCCAAGGAGCAAGTATCTTTTAATTTCATGGCTCAGTCACCATCTGCAGTGATTTTGGAGCCCCCAAAAATAAAGTCTCTCATTGCTTCCATTGTTTCCCTACCTATTTGCCATGGGATGATGGGACTGGGTGCCATGATATTAACTTTCTGAATGCTGAGTTTTAAGCCAACTTTTTCACTCTCCTCTTTCACTTTCATCAAGAGGCTCTTTAGTTCTTTGCTTTCTGAAATAAGGGTGGTGTTATCTGTGTATCTGAGGTTATGATATTTCTCCTGGCAATCTTGATTCCAGCTTATGCTTCATCCAGTCCAGCATTTCACATAATATACTCTGCATATAAGTTAAATAAGCAGGGTGTCAAAAATAGCCTTGACATTCTCCTTTCCCAATTTGGAACCAGTCTGTTGTTCCATGTCTCATTCTCTGTTGTTTCTTGACCTGTATATAGATTTTTCAGGAGTCAGTTAAGGTGTCCGGTATTCCCATCTCTTTAAGAATTTTTCACAGCTTGTTGTGAGCCACAGTCAATGCCTTTGGTGCAGTCTATAAGCAAGACATAGATGTTTTTCTGGAACTCCTGTGCTTTTTTTGATGACCCAATGGATGTTGGCAATATGATCACTGATTCCTCTGCCGTTTCTAAATGGTTCACGTACTGTTGAAGCCTGGTTTGGAGAATTTTCAACATTACTTTACTACAGTGTGAGACGAATGCAATTGTGTGGTAATTTGAGCATTCTTTGGCATTGCCTTTCTTGGGAGTGGAATGAAAACTGGCTTTTTCCAGTCCTGTGGTGACTGCTGAGTTTTCCAAATTTGCTTGCATATTGAGTGACACTTTCACAACATCATTTTTTAGGGTTTGAAATAGTTCACCTGGAATTCCGTCACCTCCACCTGCTTTGTTTGTAGTGATGCTTCCTAAGACCCACTTGATTTTGCATTCCAGGATGTCTGGCTCTAGGTGAGTGATCACACCATTGTGAGTATCTGGGTCATGAAGATCTTTTTTGTATAGTTCTGTGTATCCTTGCCACTCTCCTTAATATCTTCTTCTTCTATTAGGACCATACGATTTCTGTCCTTTATTGTGCTCATCTTTGCATAAAATGTTCCCTTGGTATCTCTAATTTTCTTGAAGAGACCTCTAGTCTTTCCCATTCTATTGTTTTCCTCTATTTCTTTGCATTGATCACTGAGGAAGTCTTTCTTATCTCTGCTTATTCTTCGTTGGAGCTCTGCATTCAAATGGATACATCTTTCCTTTTCTTCTTTGCTATAGGCTTCTGTTCTTTTCTCAGATATTTGTAAGACCTCCTCAGATAACTATTTTGCCATTTTTTACATTTCTTTTTCTTGGGGATGGTCTTGATCACTGCCTCCTGTACAATGTCTCAAACCTCCCTCTATAGTTCTTCAGGCACTCTGTCTGTCAAATCTAATACCTTGAATCTATTTCTCACTTCCACTATATAATCATAAGGGATTTCATTTAGGGCATACCTGAATGGTCTAGTGGTTTTCCCTACTTTCTCCAATTTCAGTCTAAATTTGGCAAATCAGAGCCACAGTCAGCTCCTGGCCTTGTTTTTTCTGACTGTATAGAGTTTTTCCATCTTCAGCTGCAAAGAACATACTCAATCTGATTTCAGTATTGACCATCTGGTGATGTTCAGTTGAAGAGTCTTCTCTTGTGTTGTTGGAAGAGGGTGTTTGGAATGACCAGTGCTCTCTCTTGGCAAAACTCTGTTACCCTTTGCCCTGCTTCATTGTGTACTCCAAGGCCAAATTTGCCTGTTACTCCAGGTACCTCTTGACTTCNTCTGGTGATGTTCAGTTGAAGAGTCTTCTCTTGTGTTGTTGGAAGAGGGTGTTTGGAATGACCAGTGCTCTCTCTTGGCAAAACTCTGTTACCCTTTGCCCTGCTTCATTGTGTACTCCAAGGCCAAATTTGCCTGTTACTCCAGGTACCTCTTGACTTCCTCCTTTTGCATTCCAGTCCCCTATAATGGAAAAGACATTTTTTGGTGGTCTTAGCTCTAGAAAGTCTTGTAGATCTTCATTGAACCATTCAACTTCAGCTTCTTCAGCGTTACTGGTCAGGGTGTAGACTTGGATTACCCTGATATTGAATGGTNTGCAGAAGCCAGAACTGAAGAACGCGAAGGCGGTAACTTCATCTGTTGGGAGTTGTTATTCAGTTCAGGGACACGAACCACAGCAGCAGGAAACATGTGGGCTGGATACTCAGGAGATGCTCAGGCCTGAAAAAGCCTTAATTGGAACTGGTTTCCCAAAGCCTCCCACCCAGCTCTCCATGTGGGAGGGGAGATGGAAGTGGGTCACATTCTCCCAGCTGAACTGGCATCACCGTGGGCTCCGACCACACGTGAACAAGTCCGGGGGCACACAGGGGCCTGGTCTTCTCGCCAGGCCGGCCGTTTCCTCCTGCTCAGATGCTGGATGGCTCTGGGGCCCTCTGGACCAAAGGCGCAGCTGGTTGGCACCAGAAGGGCAGTGACACTGAGGGGACAGGGGGAGCGAGCATCACCCAGGAGCGTAGCCCCATCCTGGTGCCTTCCTCGCTCTCTGAATGTGGGCAGGCGCCTCTGCCAGCCTTGAGTCCTCTCTACTCCAGCTCCCGGGTGAGTGGACGAACACTGGGTGCTTTTCTAGGACCTGTTGGGCCTCCCTTGACTGGGCTCTTCGGAGGGAGTGCGAGGCCTGGAGCTGGGCAGACTTGGGGAAGAACGACCCTCCTCTATCCTATTCTAAATATACTGACCCCAGTGGGGCCCACAGGCACAGGTGTCCTTGGCTTCATGCCCAGCGTGCTGATGCAGCCAGCCCCACAGCCTGCCTGCCGCCATAAGCCTGCGTTCCAAAGTTAGCAGAGGGAGGCCTGGAAGGCAGGGAAAAATTCTGGAGAGCCAAGGTCTGATGGACTTTTCACAAAAACAGGCACTGAGGACTTCCCTGGTTGGCCAGTGGTTGAGACTCTGCCTTGTAATGTAGGGGAAGCAGGTTCAACCCCTGGTTGGGGAATGAAGATTCCATATGCTTTGGAACAACTAAGCCTGCACTCAACAGTGAAGACCCAGTGCAGCAGAAAAGAAAAGAAAAGAAAGGCACCAGATTGTTGTTATCACTCCAAAACAAAAACTCTGGAAAGAGCAGATCACCATGATCACTCCTCCTGACTTGAACCCAAGTGACAAAGGTTTAAGGCTTTAAGAGGAAACATAGTTCTTACTAATCATGACTGCCAAGGTGCTAATTGTTTCTGCAGATGCCCACACGAGTGCAGCTTTCGTCAAGTGCCACACACAAGGGCTCTAATCTCCTAACTCTTCCCGTGCTCTTCCGGGAAGCCAAGCACAACCTCCACCTAACATTCACCCAGGGCAGGTGCCCTTGGGGCCGATGGGGATATCTGGAAATAATGTCCTGACTGACCCCCACCACTACCCCTGAGAGTTCAAGACACTCTCACCAACATGTTCTTGCTTTATTCACACGTCTCCAACTAGATAATAAACCTCTTGGCCCTAGACTAGAAGCTCTGTATGATAAGAACTATTTTTACCCTGCTCTTCACAGTACTCCCAGTGCCTGCCATGGGGCCCGGATGGTAATAAAAGTTCAGTAAATATTTATTAATTGAAAAAGGAGCCATTACAAGGAAGGAGGAAAAGAAGGACCAGTGGAAGACAGTCATCACGTCTTGCTATCTCGGTACTCTTGGTTGACATTACAAAGACATCACAGCAGGGATCAGAAACCAAGCCCTATAAACCCCTTCTCTGCTCTGCCATTAGCAGACTTCCATCCTGTTATGAGTCACAGTTTATATACCTGCTTACAGATGCATCTACGGTACAACATGGACATGAGAAATGGAGAAATACAGACTTCCCTGGTGGCCCAAGGGTTAAGAATCTGCTTACAGAAGACACAGTTCCGATCCCTGGCCTGGGAATATCCCACTTGCCTTGGAGCAACTAAGCCTGTGTACCACAACTACTGAGCCTGCGCTCTGGAGCCTATGAGCTGCAACTACCGAGTCTGCTCATCCTAGAGCCCTACGTCCTGTTGTTGCTGTCCTGAGCTAAGCAGCAAGAGAAACCACCACAATGAAAAGCTCGTGTACCACAGTGAAGAATAGCCCCCAGCTGCCACACTAGAGAAAGCCCGAGCAGCAGCACAGCCAAAAATAAATAAGTAAATAAATTTTTTTTTTAATAAGTAAGAAATGGAGAAACATTCATGACCTTCAGCCCTTAAGAAACTTCAGAAGGAGGAAAACGATGTTTGGTCCAGCAACACCCACCATGGAAGGACACCTTTCCCTCCAGGGACTGTTGTCTTCCTCCTGAAAAGGCTTTGTGGAGGATCAGGGCATAATCAGTCTTTAACAACCTAGTATAACAGCAGTCGGGGCTCCATGCCCTTTCATAAAAGAAGTTCAAAAGCACTTTGGCTCAAACATCATAATGGCCCTGGGAGCTATGAAGGCACAAGTATCATTATCTCCATTTACGATGGAGGAAAGTAAGGCAAACGGAAGTTAATTAGCTTGCCCAAGGTCAGATGAAATGGGGGAAAAAGGCGTAGGATTCAAACTCTGCAGCAGCCTTCAGTGTGCTAACTCTGGCCTCCCCACAATGTCACCCACGCTGGGCTTAAGGAGATGTTTTTTCTTCTCTGTTGTTTCTGCTGAAACACAGCATCTGACAGGAGGCCCAGAGCTCACACATGAGAGTGCCATCAACTGGGCTTGAGTCTTGACTCTGTTTTCTGACCACAACTATTGAGCCTGCGCTCTGGAGCCTATGAGCCGCAACTACCGAGCCTGCTCATCCTAGAGCAGTATGTCCTGTTGTTGCTGTCCTGAGCTCAGCCACAAGAGAAACCACCACAATGAAAAGTATGACCTCAGACAACTTACCTAATCTTTCCAGGCCTCAGCTTCTGAATGTGTGCTAAGTCACTTCAGTCGTGTCCGACTCTCTGCGACCCCATAGACGGCAGCCCACCAGGCTCCCCCGTCCCTGGGATTCTCCAGGCAAGAACACTGGAGTGGGTTGCCATTTCCTTCTCCAATGCATGAAAGTGAAAAGTGAAAGTGAAGTCGCTCAGTCGTGTCCGACTCTTAGTGACCCCATGGATTGCAGCCTACCAGGCTCCTCCGCCCATGGGATTTTCCAGGCGAGAGTACTGGAGTGGGGTGCCATTGCCTTCTGAATGTGTAAAACAGTAATAATGCTACTTACCTCAGAAATTAACAGTGAGGACTAAATGAGAAAACATATGTAAAATGTCATTATCATTCATTTTCTCATTTTCTAAATGAGTACATATCACTCTCATAATAATAATTTTAAAAAAAACAGTTACATGAGAAAAAGGTGGCACCCACTCCAAGTTTAGTTTCTACAAGGCCACAGATGACATCTTGACAAGCAAGTCTCAGTCTGCCAATGAAATATACCAGGTCCCTGAGAGGGACTTGCAATACAGAAGTCCTATTTGATTCATTCTGACTCATGTTGGCTTCTCAAGGTGAGCAGAGCGGATGGTATCTCAGACACTGACAGACAAGTGGATCCGAAAGACTGGCCAACTGCCCCCCCGTCTCCAGAGGCCAATTCTGGATTCCTGGTGAGTGGAACTTCTGGCTTTGAAACACCATTTCTGAGTGCTCTGCTGAGCTTCTCAACTCTGCTCAGCCCAGGCTAAAGACAGCTTTCTAGGTACCACTATACTCCTGGACCAAGTGATGTACAGGACTGTAGATCAAATAACCAAACAGGAGGTGTTCAGAGGTGACAGTGTGGCCTGGTGGTACTCAGCAAGAGACTGGAAGAGAAGTGGGGGATGGTGTGGGAGAGGAAAGCTGCCCAGTCACTCTTGATACACTTCCAACAAAGACACTGGAATTTCCTGGTGGTCCAGTGGTTAGGACTCTGCACTCTCACTGCCGAGGGCCTGGGCTCAATCCCTGGTCAGGGAACTAAGATCCCACAAGCTGAGTGGCATAGCCACACACAAAAAAAAAACTGTGACAAATAGGTGTGTGTGGGTCCCTGATGCACATAAGAGCAGCAGCAGAACTCCAAGGTTACACCAGAGTCACGACCACCATAAGAATCTTTTCCTGATGCAGAGAGAAGCAGAAAACATAGGACATGCCACTGTACAGGACAAGACGCTAAGAGCTGGTGATGCTCATTCAATCAACTCAAGAAATGTTTACCCATTACCTACATACTCAGAAGGAAAAGATGGCTTGAGGGAATCTGCAGGACACACAGACACGCACACCTGGGCCTTTGTTAACCTAGCTGATGGCTCCCACACCTCCCAGCTTTCTAGGCCAGAGACGTGAGAAACTTGATGGGAATAGACGCAACACTGCTGACTTCCGAAAGCCTTCCAAAAGCAGGGCAAGGAAAGCATGCTCGGCTCTCTCTCCTGGGATGGACCCCCCAGGAAAAGTTCCCACGCAGTGACTTCCCCCTGTTCAGAATCGAAGAGTAAAATCCAAATTCCTCACCGTGGCCACAGATCTAACTCCCGCCAGCTCTTTACTCAGTCCACTCCAGCTTCCTTGGTCTTGTTGCTTCTGCTGCCCTCTGCCCATCAGCTGGGTCTACACTCAAAATTACCTCCTTAGGGACTTGCCTGATGATCTTGTGGCTTAGACTCTGTGCTTCCAACTCAGGGTGGCTAGTCACGGAACTAGATCCCACAGGCCACAAGTAAGAGTGTGCATGCCACAACCAAAGATCCTGCATGCTGCGACCAAGATGAGGTGCAGCCAAATAAATAAATTAAAATAGATTAAAAAAAAAAACACACCAAAGTTACCTCCTCAGAGCTCACTACAGTTATGATCCAGGCATTCTCCATCTCACTGCTCTCTTTTATTCTCCCTGCATCTCTTTTCACCATCCTGTTTTATTCACATGTGTACTTGTTTACCATCTGTCTCTCCCACTAGAACATGAATTTCAGGCATCTTGGTGATCTTGTTCTTGGCTCAGTCCCCAGCATCTACAACAGTGCCTGGCACACAGTAGGTGCTTAATAAGCCATTCAGTTTAAGAAATGTTTATGGAGTGCCTACAAACTTTAACAGCAGACCAAAAAAAGACAAAAATCTCTGCCCTAAAAGAGCTTAAATTCTGATGGGAGATAAGAAGTAGATAAAAAAATAATGGTGAAATAACAACTACTGCTTCAACCAAGCCCTTACCAAGGGGGTCAGTGTAGTTCTAAGACTCTAAAGGTATTACGTAATTTAATCCTCCCAACAACTCCATGAAGGAAGTATTAATAGTTGATCAATGGGGAAACTGAGGCACAGAGCAGTTAAGTTACTTGCTGAAGGTCATGAAGCTCATGATGGCAGAACCAAGATCCAAACCCAAGTTTAGTCCTGTGTTTGGACTAGTCCTGTGTTTAGACCTCGGGCTCTGATTAAGAGCTCTGCTTCATATTTGCTGGGTGTTGAATAACTAGTTGCTCAGCACCCTTAGCAGCTGTTCCCTGTAGGCAGGGCTGGAGTGAGAGCCGACCCATCAAAGAAGGGCTGCCCTGCTCTGTGAGTGTGGTGACATGCAGACTGGTGGGCTGACCCCCGTGTTAGACTCTAGATAAAGAGGAAAGTGATGAAAGGACATGGACAGGACTTCCCCGGTGACTCAGTGGTAAAGAATCCACCTGACGATGCAGGAGACACAGGTTCAATCCCTGATCCAGGAAGATCCCACCTGCCGCAGAGCAACAAAGCCTGTGTGCCCCTACTATTGAGGCTGTGCTCTAGACCTGTGCTCTGCAACATGAAAAGCGACCAGAATAGAAGCCCAAGCACCACAGCTAGACAGTAGCCCCACTCACTGCAACTAGAGAAAAAGCCAGAGCAGCAACGAAGACTTAGCACAGCCATTAAGTAAATAAACACGTTTCTTTTTAAATTAAAAACAAACAAAAAAACATAGATAAGGTCAGCATTCCTGGGCTCTAGTTTCACGTGCTGTGAAACATCTAGGCAGGTCCACCAGTACTTGATGAGTATACTTTGCGGGTGGGATTTAGATGCTGTGAGAGATGGAAAGCTGAGTCCAATAGAGACCCTGGCCTCAGAAAGCTTAGGGTCATGCACCTGCACATGTATAGACTGGTATGGGATTTCAAAAGAGCGACTCAGAGGACTAGGTCCAGAGGCTAAAACTCCACGCTTGCAATGCAGGGGCCCTGGGATCAATCCCTGGTCAGGGAACTAGTTGCCACATGGTGCAACTAAGTGTTCTCATGCCTCAACTAAGAATCTGCATGCTGCAACTAAAGATCCCATGTGCAGCAAAGAAGATTCAAGATCCCGGATGCCACAACGAAGACCTGGCACAGCTAAACAGATAATTTTAAACAATAAATATTAAAAACAACAACAGTTACTCAATCTCTGGGGGCTAGGGGTGCCCAACAGTAGGAGGGGCCTGACCTACGTAACCCCCACGGGCCTCTAGCTCGGAACCTGTTCTGACAGCACAGATTTGGTGCAGCATGGAGATCCACGTTTCATTCTGGTTAATGGTTCAAGTTCATGGCCACTGAGCACTTCTCCCACCCACTGCGAGATCAGTCCCAACCTCTTTGGGCAACATCGTATAGCAGTGGGAGGGCAATCCTGCTCTCATTTAAATAATGCAGCCGGATGTGGGAATGAAGTCCAGTGCGTGCTGCCCT
The DNA here is from genome assembly GCA_006410875.1 of Neotragus pygmaeus. Lineage (NCBI taxonomy): Eukaryota > Metazoa > Chordata > Mammalia > Artiodactyla > Bovidae > Neotragus > Neotragus pygmaeus. The sequence continues at coordinate 3,987,301 of SJYV01051883.1, read as the reverse complement.
CCTCCTCCTTGAAATGGTTTTTAAGCCCACAAACCCTCTTCCCTTCAGGAGGAGGTGATCCATCTGTGAGCACCTTGTCAGAACATGGAGACCTAGTCACCATGTTCCCGCCAGGATCTCTAGAGTCTAGCACAGCGTCTGGCTCACAAAAGGTGTTGAGTATGGTTTGCTGAGCTAAACCGGAGGATAGCCAGGTCTAGAAATTCTCTGCCAGGCATCTAAGTCTCAGTTGGTGTTCCCTGAAGTTTCGCTCTCAGTCTCTCCCCAGGGGACCAGACTGGTTTCATCTCTTTACTTCTGCTACCACTACCCTGGTTCAAGCCACCATCATCTTTTGCCCAGCAGTTGCAATGGTCAGTCTCCCAACTAGCATCCTTGCCTCTACGTGCCAGGTTAGTCCCTGCTAATCTGAGAGCAGGGACTGCTCAGACACGTTCCGCACACCAGAGAGGCAGACATGTGGGGTCTTTTTAAAAGAGGCTGAGTATCCAGACTTAGGTGGCTTGGTTACCAGGTGCAAGAAAAAGGAAGGTGGTTGGGGTGGGGATGATGGCAATTATCCCTGCTCCTTACAATCCCATCTCTATATGGAGGCCAGCATGATCTTTCAAAACTTAGATTTTATCACCTCTCTGCTTAAATCCTCCAGTGATTTCTAACTTGGGGGAAAAAAAACCAAACTGGTTCTTCCTACCTTCAAGCACTTACCACTACTAAATTTACTTTGTCTGCTTATTTATTTACCCCTTTCTCTTGAGAATGTCAGCTACGGGAGGGCAGGGGCTATGTCTCCAGAATCCAGTGCCTGGAAAGCCACATAAGAAGCACTCATAACTGAATGGATGAATCTCCATCCCAGGGAGGCGACTTGTATATATGAGGGCCACTCACTCCACCAGGAAACCATGAATGACACACTGGCACCTTTATTTATAATTCGAAATCCTGCTTTAAACCAGGGGAAACTTGGTCTCTTTGGACACTTTAATGGCCCAAGAGATCAGTATCACTGAGTCTAAAGCCAGGAACTAAAGCCCAGTAGTTGCAGCAGGGCGCTAAGAGTCAGAACCTAAGGACTAACTTTGACTTGCCTCCAGGTCCCTTAGCCACACCCCCATGCCTCAATTTACCCAGCAGTCGGCCAGGCACACTTTCCTAAGTTGTGTGAGTGACAGGAGACAAAGTAATTAACAGTACTAGCATACTTGATCCTCGGACAGGAGGTGACGCAAGCCTCACATCGCGTTATTTGTAAAACTCTTGATTTGCAGCCAACACAGGCCTCCTGGGCCTTCCCAGGGGCTAACCTGACAACAGGGACTGTTCAGACACGTTCCGCACACCAGAGAGGCAGACATGTGGGGCCTAAAAGAGGCTGGGTATCCAGACCTAGGTGTCTTGGTTACCAGGTGCACAGAAAGGTGACTGGGGTGGGGATGATGAGGAGAAGGCAACAAGTGCAGTTTGGGGCTCCCAGTGGTCAATCTTGCAGGTTCACAGACACATGCCAGCCATATAGGCGAGACATGTGCCTACAACCTGCACCTTCCAGGAACACTCACGGAGGACAGGACAGTTCAGTCAGACTAGAGAGAGGAAGAGCGACCCAGGGGCCAGTCCTTGGCAGCATTTAGTTTGGGGGAATACGGGGGTCTCTTTACAGAGGTTCAGTCAGGATGCTAGAGCGGGGTGCAGGTGAGGAAAGAGACAAGGCGCGGGACCTGAGGCTGATAGGCGGCGACAACCACGCCGATGCGGTGGGGTGAGCAAGAGTGGATGGCTCGGACACTTGTGGAGGCGACCTCCGGGGGAGGAGAGGTTGAGGACGGCTCGACGGTGGTCTGCAGCGGGATCGGGGGCGGGGGCGGCGAGCGGCAGGAGGCAGCGGCGGCCAGGCGGGGCAGGAAACCCGGCCCAGACCAGGGCTCCGTGCCGGTGGTCCTGGCGGTGGGTCCCAGTCGGGTCGGGGGCGCAGTCCGCGGCCCCTCCCCGGGAGACAAAGGGCTGGCTGCTCCCCGAGCCCCGGAGCGGCACGGGCCCGGGCACTGCGGGTGCGGGCCGCCCTCGGCGCTTACCTGGGCCGCCCGACCCGGCCAGGCGGGCGGGGGCTGCGGGTCCGAGAGCGGCGCGCGGCGGCCTGTTCCGGGACGCGCACAGCCCGAGCAGCCGCGACGGCAGCAGCGGCAGCGGCAGCAGCGGGAGCGGCCGCCTCAGCCTCCGCCTCCCTCTCCGTGAGTCACCGCGGCGGGGAGGGAAGGAGGCGCCAGGCCGCCAGGGGAGGGACCGGCGGAGAGGGCGGCATCTGGCTCCGCGCGGGCGACGGAGGCGCGGTCACGGCAACGCCCCGGGGTGGAGGGCGGCAGAGGGCCGGCGTAGGGGCACGGTCCGACGATGTAATGGGCACGGCCTGGAATTTTCAGTGGCTCTCATTGGTCAAGTGGGCCAGTGGGGTGGAGCTCTCAGCTGAGAGGTGGGTACTGCGGAGCACTCAGGCAAGCTCACTGGGCCCTTTGGGGTGGGCGGGGCAAGTGGCCCCGGGGCGGAGCCACGAGATAGGCGGGTGGAACCCGGTTGCGGGTAGGGCCTAGAGGCTCTCAGAGCAAAGGGGTGGAGCGGGTCGGAGGTTGGCAAGGGAGGAGGGGCAGGGGCTCCGAGGGGGAGGCAGCTTAAGGGCGGAGCCCGGGCTAAGGATGGAGCCGGCGTTGCGGTAAAGCAGCTCGGCTTGTCCCTAGCTGCTCCAGAAGCACAGTGATCCCGTAAAAATAATGGCCTCTCCCACACATGCGTCTGAGTTTAAAAATGGGAGCGGCCACACGAGGCGGAATCCTTAGCAAGACCCGTTTATTCAGGACCCCTGAAAAATCTCAAATGGACAAGGTTGCAAAACATTTAGAGGCGTGGTCTTCCTGGGTCTTGGAACTGGATATAGTGCTACCTTTGAAGCAGTTGGGCCCACTCTTGAACTGGGGTCTTGTGTAACCTGGATCCACCCAACCCTGAGAGCCCAGGGATGGGCCTCTGTGGGTCCGTTAAACTTAGAACATCGTCTGTATTGATAGTGAATGCATTGCGGGGGCGAGTAGAGAAGGTCGCCTTTGGTTAAAATGTTGCTATAGAAAGTCTGACTCGATCTGCTCTGGAAAGAGTGTAAACAGCCTCCTTTAGGCAAAATGCGACTTGCTCTGAACATCCAACTTCCCTTTTAAAGGGACACGTGTCTTGAAGCGTGGTCTCACTTTCAACATTTAACAATTGCGTAGTGTGACACTAACCACAGTTTTAGAGGCTTTACTGTGCCGCTTTCCGCTCTTTCTGCTCCTTTTCTGTCCCATCCTCTTCCACTTCCCTCATTTTTCTTCCCCTTCCCTATGCAAAAAGGATACAAGATATTCTTTTTTTCTGTTATGTTCTCTAATGTCCATATTACTTTTGATTTAATAACTTTTTTTTACTTACAATTGAGGAATATTTTATCAAAATCATGAGATTATGAACTTTTAAAGGCCAGAAATAGGTCAACAGTGTCTGTATCTCCCTTAGAATCCAGACTACCATGCCCATAACAAGAGTTCAACCAGTATTTCTTTATACAGTTACTAGCTGATCCTTCAAGTTTCACAGAGCATACCAATATAACAAATTTACACACTCAAATTATTTTCATATAAATATTGATGTTTAAACAAAACAAATGAAAAGTAAACTTGTTTGGTTATTCAAGACAATGTATAAATTCTATTTCAGAAAAAGGTACATGCTTAAGGATAAATGTGGGAAACGACTGTATTAAAAAAATGTGTCACTGTGAAATAATGGAAGCTTTTTCAAATTTTTCATAAATATATTGTGTTTATTGTTCAAAATTACAGTAAATTCATCAAAATAGTCAGGCCTTCATCCCATCAGCTCAGAGCTGGAAAACTCTGCATCTCTAGATAGTAGGATTACTTCAGAATTAACTCAGCCTCTCCCCATCTGTAGTCTTAGAACGAAACACTGAAGGCTTCAGAGGCAGGAAACATCTGCTAGCTCTGACAGTCCAGCCCTGTCTCTGCCCCTTGGGGAACTGCTCCTCGCCACCCTCTACCCACCAGAGGTGCTGACGAGATGACCATTTATAGTATCCTAGCCTTTCCCCTCTGCAAAAAAAACAAACAGGGAGACATGAACTCAAGCTGGACCAGTTCACGTGCTGTGTTCTCTGGACCATTGGCTAAGAAGAGGATATGACCTGAGCTGAGCCAACTGGAATCCTTCTCTGAAACTTTGGGGGTTTTTTTGGCCACATAGCATGTGGGATCTTAGTTTCNATTGATGTTTAAACAAAACAAATGAAAAGTAAACAACTTGTTTGGTTATTCAAGACAATGTATAAATTCTATTTCAGAAAAAGGTACATGCTTAAGGATAAATGTGGGAAACGACTGTATTAAAAAAATGTGTCACTGTGAAATAATGGAAGCTTTTTCAAATTTTTCATAAATATATTGTGTTTATTGTTCAAAATTACAGTAAATTCATCAAAATAGTCAGGCCTTCATCCCATCAGCTCAGAGCTGGAAAACTCTGCATCTCTAGATAGTAGGATTACTTCAGAATTAACTCAGCCTCTCCCCATCTGTAGTCTTAGAACGAAACACTGAAGGCTTCAGAGGCAGGAAACATCTGCTAGCTCTGACAGTCCAGCCCTGTCTCTGCCCCTTGGGGAACTGCTCCTCGCCACCCTCTACCCACCAGAGGTGCTGACGAGATGACCATTTATAGTATCCTAGCCTTTCCCCTCTGCAAAAAAAACAAACAGGGAGACATGAACTCAAGCTGGACCAGTTCACGTGCTGTGTTCTCTGGACCATTGGCTAAGAAGAGGATATGACCTGAGCTGAGCCAACTGGAATCCTTCTCTGAAACTTTGGGGGTTTTTTTGGCCACATAGCATGTGGGATCTTAGTTTCGGGACCAAGGATGGAATCCATGCCCCCTGCATTGGAAGTGCAGACTCTTAACCACTGGACCACCAGGGAAGTCCCTAAAACTTTTTATATTAGAAATGAAGGGAAGCTCTTTCTCTTCTATTGGATCAAGAGCTGTAAGGATGTGACCTCAAAAATGTTTACCACCATCGTCTGCTCATCTCGTGGAAAATTCTGAAAGAATGAGGCAGTGTAACTGGACAAAGGGACCAAGATTTGGAGGGAAGGAAAGTGAAAAGGAGAGAAACTATCATGGTGTGTTCCATGGTTTCAGTAGACCTTGTACCAATTCTGCACACACCATCCCACACTTAAGAGGTCCCCAAATAGGTCTTTCCTCCATCAATAGCTGGCCCCACTCCACCGGAGTTGCTTATACTGGAAACTTAAGCATATCCTCCACACCACAGTCTCCCTTTTCCCTTATATTCAGTACATGTTGTTTCCGCCCCCAGATCACATCTTGACTCTCCCCAATTCCCACCATCTCCATTTCTGTGCTCCAGTGTAACCCATCATCAGCTCTCACCTAACTCTAGCACTAACTTCCAAGAGCTAGTTCAGGCTTCCCCTACTATCCATTGCCCACACAGCAACTAGAAGGATCTTCTTAAAATGCACAGATCTTGTCACATCTCCACTATTCAATGAGTTCTTTTTGTTTTCCTGATGAAGTTCAGTATCTTTAGCATGGCTACCAGGCCATGCATGACCTGGCTCCAACCTGACCTTGTTCCACCTTTGCCAGCTGGGCTTCTGCCACACACAGGTCTTCTCCCTATTGCTTGATCACAGAGTACTTCCTTCTGCTTTGGTACATCTGAATGTACAGCTCTCTTTGCACCAGTGGCTTTTCCCCCCTTCTCTCCCCTTTACCTGACAAAATATTTGGTTTTCTTTGGTCATTTTCAAGGAGACTTTTTCTATTGACGTATAGCTGATTTATAATGCTGCGTTAGTTTCAAGTGTACAGCACAGTGATAGTTATATATATATATATATATGTATGTGTATGTATATATATACACACACACACATACTTTTTGATTTTTTTTACTGCTGAAAAAGAAGGGAAAATATGTATATGGATATACTTTGGCCACCTGATACAAAGAGCTGACTCGCTGGAAAAGACAATGATGCTGGGAAAGAATGAAGGCAAAAGGAGTAGAGGGTGGCAGAGGATGAAATGGTTAGATAGCATCACTGACTCAATGGACGTGAATTTGAAGAAACTCTGGAAGATAGTGAAGGACAGAGAAGCCTGGCATGCTGCCGTCCATGGGGTTGCAGACAGTCGGGTACAACTTAGCGACTGAACAACAACACATATTTTTCATGTTCTTTTCCATTATGGCTTATTGTAGGATATTGAATATAGTTCCTGTGCTATAGAGTAGGACCTTGTTGTTTATCTATTTTATATATAGTAGTTTGTATCTGCTAATCCCAAACTAAAGGAAACTTTTCTTGACCTATTCTAGGCCGGTCCCAGTCCCAACAGGGCCATAAATTCCAGGAGGATAAGGAAGTCACTGTGAATCACTCTTACCTAGCACAACATGTATAGATGCTCAACAAATATTATTGCATGAATAAACAAACATGTAAAGACTGCACCCAGGACTTTCCTTCCACTGACAGCCACTCCTATTTCCCTATCTCCATCTGAGACTCCAGTGCTCCCAACCCTCTTCTCACTCTTCACTCAGTAAGTTCATGAGTCTATATTTTTATTTTTTCAGCTTTCGGGAAGGTCTCTCTGCATTCCTCAACATAGATACGTCTTTTTTATGGTAAATTAATTATCTATTTGTTTTTGGCTGCACTGAGTTCATTGCTGTTCGTGGGCTTTCTCTAGTTGCAGTGGGCAAGAGCTACTCTCTAGTTGTGGTGCGCAGGCTCATTTATGTGATTTCTCCTGCTGCAGAACATGGGCTTCAGAGCTTGGTCTCAGGAATTGTGGCATGTGGGCTTAGTTGTCCCACAGCATGTGAAGTATTTCTGGATCAGGGGTCAAATCCGTGTCTCCTGCATTGGCAGATGGATTCTTAACCACTGGAGCACCAGGGAAGTACTATGTATATCTTTAAACAGTAGCTTTCTGGAGGAAAAAAATCTCTGTCCTCTATGAAAGTCAAAGTGTCAGTCGCTCAGGCGACTCACTGCCAACCTATCCCCAGAATGTTGGTTCCTGCAGCATCTGATACCTACAGTACAGGTTTCCCATGTCACGGGAACTTGCTTGTACTGTGCTTGGGAACAATGTAAAGAAATAATCATTCATTTTTTTGGCTGAATGTTTTGACAGACCAACATGTTTTGTAAAAGTATTTGTCTATGTAGCCTCAAAGGTTCTAATCACCTAGTAAAGAGAAAACAACATAAGGCCTCAAGTCTGACTCTTTATGACCCCATGGACCGTAACCTGCCAGGCTCATCTGTCCATGGCATTATCCAGGGAAGAATACTGGAGCAGGTTACCATTCCTCCTCCAGGGGATCTTCCCCCAACCCTTGGATTGAACCCAGGTCTCCTGCATTGCAGGTGGATTCTTTACCGTCTGAGCCACCAGGGAAGCCCAAAAGCTTTGCGTTGCCCGTTCTATACCAAAGGGATAACTCTAGCAGTAAAATTTTCAGGCCAAGTATGAAACAACAGTGGAGTATCAACAGAATACAGGGAAAGAAAAGAGTTTTGAAGTGGTTATGCAACAGTGGTCCTCAAATTATACTCCATAAGGGGGCCTCCTGCCTGCAGGTTGAGCAAGCACAAGGTAAGAATTTGAGAGAATGGAAGAGACTTTGTATTGAACAAAGAAGAGATTTTTTAGGAAAGGAAAAATAAGAACCAACTCTATGTGTTTTGAAAACCAAATTTTAAACACTAATAATTTCCAGTAATGCAGAAGTTTGTTATCCTGTTTACACGTAACACAACTCTAACTTCTCTGTGGACAGAGAGTGACCAAGGCTAAGCACACAGCTCAGACAAAGCATTCTGAAGCTGTGCATCACTCTCCTTTTTGCCTTGGCAAGTAACTTGTCATCTAATTTTATTTTGGAGATAATAAGGAATTATTAAAGGCCATGATGAAAGCATTTTATAGACCAGTGGGTATACATATTTTGGGTCATGAGTGGGGTACGTGCAGCTGTGAACATCTGGCTCATTGCCAACCTATCCCCAGAATGTTGGTTCCTGCAGCATCTGGTACCTACAGTACAGGTTTCCCACGTCACGGGACCTTGCTTGTACTGTGCTTGGGAACAATGTAAAGAAATAATCATTCATTTTTTTGGCTGAATGTTTTGACAGACCAACATGTCTTGTAAAAGTGTTTTGTCTGTGTAGCCTCAAAGTTTCTAATCATCTAGTAAAGAGAAAACAACATAAGGCCTCAGTTTGGATCCAAATATTCAGCCTATTAGCCTTGGATCCTGGGATCCAAGAATACCCACTCTTCTCCCAGTTCATTTATCACCTTTTATTCCCCTTGCTGGTTACTGTCCAACTAAGTATAAAAAATTACCAACCCTAAAATCAGAGTCTCTACTCTCTGGGAATAAATGACAAAACAGCTATCTTTCCCCCCAGAACAAATCAATGAATTTCATATCTGTAGATGTTGCAATGTTATCAGTGTATTTAGGTGTGACTTAAAACATTGTCCCTGACAAGCAATTCTTTCCTCACCCTTTGGACCACCAGCTTATTGTTGCTAACAAGTAGTGGGGCCTATTATCAAATATTTGTACCTCTGTGCCAGCCCTTCACTGTTCTGAGAGTAAAAATTTTCAAACCTACCTGAGTATAAACCCTCCTGTTACACACTCATATGTTTAACTATTTGCTATTTGTCAGACTGAGGTCAGAATTTGCAGTGATGTGACAGACACTTAGATTTTGCATTTGGGTCCAGCAGAGGTTGCTCAATCTGAATGAACTTTGTGATTTTCTTTTCTCCACACACCGCTCCTCTCACTTTGTTCACAACTGTTCTTCTGGGAAATTACTTCCCATCAGCAATATTTGTCTCCAGCTGGTGAACTGGATGGGGCTTTTTTTTTTTTTTTTTTTTTAGTTAATAAACACTAAAAGGCTGAGGGCAGCAAATCTACACCCTGGTGGTGCCAGCTAATGAAGAGCCTCACATGAAAGCTTATGCAAAGGGGACAGGCAGAGTGCAAATGTCCTGGGATCCAAGATTATCCACTCTTCTCCCACACGCTGCATAACAGACACTAATGATTATTAATTATTTAAGCAAAGAACATGAGAGCCAACACAGGCAGCAAAAGGGAAAAGAAGGAAGCTGCCTTCTAGGAGCTTCTGCTGAAATCATTTTAATTAGGACAGGCTATAGAGCCAAGGGAGATAGACCAAGACACTTAATAGCTAAAGAAATCTTTAAAAATCCTCTACCACTTTTTCCCCTTACTAAAAGGAAAAGACAACTTAGGTTATACTTGTATACATTGCTGACAAACTGGAATATGAAGTGGCTGCCACAGCCTGTCCTCTCTGATGGCATCACACGCCAGCAAGTGACAGAAGGCTCAGCTAGGTCTTCACAGGTTCTAGTGAATCCTGAAGCTGTGAGTCCCAAGTCTCCCCTCGAAATACGTCTTTCTTGCTCATACACACTAAGGACACTGACTAAGCTGAAGCTCGATCCATCTTTTCTCCGTACTGAAACCTTCATGAGATATTCACTTCAAATTTCAAATATTGTTGGGACTTTCCTGGTGGTCCAATGGTTAAGATACTGTGCTTCCACTGCAGGAGGCATGGGTTCGATCCCTGGTCAGGGAAATAAGATCCTGCATGCCACCAAGCACAACCAAAAAGTAAAATAATTTTTTCCCCCAAATATTGTGTCATTTCTGGTAGGTTTTACTTTTTCTTTGGATGTATCAGGATACCTAGAACAGTTTCTTCCTATTATATAAGCTGTGGCACTATTTTAAAAAGTTAAGAGCCCTAAAAGGCACAGTTTGATCTTATTTTTAAATTCTTGGGTGATCTCCATTTGTTTGAAACTCTCACTGGTAGTTCTGCAGTGCAGCCTTTGCAAATTATCAATTCCCTCGCAGCTAGTGATATTTCCTCTTAAAATCAAGAGTTTTCATTCCTAATTCACTAACATTTAGAGATATAATGCTCGTTATTACTGTAGCTAACCTGGCTCTGTGACTAAGAGAGACTGTGTTTTCCTTGCAGGTGTCTTTTTCTGACCTTGTTCCAATATTCACGTTATTTTCCACTAGTTTCCTACAGGATGTTTCATTTGAACTGCTTCAGAACTTAACATTTCACATGTGAGCTATTATGTATCCCCTGACTTTTGTTAAAGCCTAGTCTCTTTAGCCAATTACAGGTCACTGTTCTAAGCAGGGGATAATGCAGTAAATCAGACACATGTTGTCCTTGCCCTCATGATGGGTGAGACATACAACAATGAATTACACACTTCAATAATTCACTGCAATTATAGTTAAGTGCTGCTGCTGCTAAGTCACTTCAGTCGTGTCCGACTCTGTGCGACCCCATAGATGGCAGCCCACCAGNTAGAAAGGCATAGTAGAAACTCAGTTTACAATGAAAAAGTCTGGCATAGTGCTATGTACTCTCATCAATTTTTAGATCTAACTTATTTTGGGGGGTGGGGTTTTTTTTTTTTTTGCGTTTTTTCTTAAAAAAAAAAAATTATTTGAGAGGAAAGCAAATCTGTTTCCCCCCGAAGTCCTGATTTATGTCACATTCTTGTGCTCAGATTTAACTAGGATTCATTCTTTTTTCTCTTCTTACAGTTAGGCACACATTCACAGCAACAGTCCTGGATCTCTAATAAGCTAGTCTTGCTGTGTGGACATCAATATTTTTGGTGGGGTGTGAGGCTGAGGAGAGGAGAGTTCATGCAGCTTGGAAGCAGCCCTGGGGAGTGAAAGTGAGGCATTTTTAGCTGAATTCAAGTGGAGGCAAATCACTTAAAGAATCCAAAGGCTTTAGCAGTATCTTGGATTGACTTTAATGAGGAGTTAGACGGAAATAGCTACAGGCTCCAGGGGGCAGCCCAAAGCTATTGAGGATCCCTCCTGGGAGATAAAAAGGCGCTCACAGTGCTCGAATCACAAAGTGGTGTCAGCCTCTTCTATGCCCCTAGCACCGTGCTCAGCATGGGAGTGTTTCTGCTCATCTTTACTAATTGGTGGCTAACTACAGATAGAACAGAAAAGGACACTTATTTTTTACTAATAAGTGAAAAAGCTTTCTTAGAATAGAGCAGAAGACATACTCATAGGAAAGAGGTAGGAATCCTCAAGCTAGCATACAGATGACATGCGTGACTTTTTAAAGCAACTTTGAGCAGGCAATTTCCACTTAATTTCTTTTCAAAGAAGATATATAGAAACAGCATGCTGAAGGGGCTGCAGTGTCTGGAAAAGATAAAGGGGATGGTTGTAATTTGCCTTCCATTTCTGCTGCTAATGACACCCTATGGAGACAGACTATCATATTAACACACAAATTCCCACAAATCCAGTAACAATCTTTCACTAGGATGTCTTGGGTTATTACAAGATCTCTTTAGCACAAATTATATCATTAAAGGAATTTAACAGAAAAGGTGATTTACCTCACATCCAAGAAAAGGAAAAGACAGGAGAAACTGAATTGTAGGCTTTTCCCACATTAGATACTCCTAGTTAATTTATGATTTTAATTTCCTCCCACTTCAAATATCTAGATATGAATACAAGCTTCCCTTAGTCAAACCAAACACACATGAACTATAGCCCACCAGGCTCCTCTGTCTATGGGATTCTCCATGCAAGAACACTGGAGTGGGTAGCCATTCCCTTCTCCAGGGGATCTTCCTGGCCCAGGGATCAAACCCTGGTCACCTGCATTAGAGGCAAATTCTTTACCATCTGAGCCACCAGGGAAACCCCAAAGCAAACACAACACCTCCATTTTACTGGGTACTCTTAAAATGTATATTTAAAGATTTTCTATAATTTTAATGAAAATGGTATTATTTAATTTCATACCGTTCCTTCTAATGTAGCCTCAAAGCAATTTAAACATTTAATAACCATCCTTTACAAAATATCTACATGAATATATAGAGGTGACTTAACAAACTGGAGCCAAAGTTAAATATGAAAGAGTGGCACAATTAGAACTAGAAATGCAGTGACAGGGTTCAGAGGACACACCATCCCACGATATGGCACCTTGGCATACTGAATATTTTAAGCTGAAGGAACTTGAGAAATGACATGAATAGTACTTTTGACCTTCCCATGAAGCAGGTCACAAAACCCTCATATGAGATGTACCCTCCCCAACACCTGGAAGGAAGGAGCATCCTTACCTTTGAAGATGAGACACAAAAGAACTGGAACAAACAGATCTGGCTGTTTCTCTCAGTTTATTACACTTAGCTCACCTTTGTTCTATCACATTTTCCCAAGACTTTTCACTCATCATCAAATCTAGCATGAAAACACTCAAGTTTAATGGTTTCTCTGGGTCTTCCATTTCCTTATGAAGGCTCCCATGTCACATAACACTTACAGGAAATAAATCTGTATGCTCTTCTCCTGTTAATCTGCCTTTGTTATAGGGGTACCAGTCAAGGACACAAAAAAGTAGAGGAAAGACATTTTTTCCTCCCCTATAGGAGTATTCTCACTTTCTCTCCATTCAATATTCTCCAAAACAACTTAACCTTTGAACAACATGGGTTTGAACTGTGTGGGTCAACTTATACCCATATTTCTTTTACTAAATACATAGTACAGTATTACACAATCTGTGGTTGGCTGAATGCAGGGATGTGGAACCATGGTTACCAAGGGCTGACTGTCAAGTTATACATGGATTTTCAACTGTGCAGACGGTGGGCACTCCCAACCCCCACACTGTTCAAGGATCAATTGTATTTTAGTGAGATATGCATTTTAATGATTTGATTTTATAATTTTAGTATTTTGCCCCTCTGCGCAGCTTGCAGGATCTTAATTCCCTCACCAGGGACTGAACCCAGGCTCACAGCAGTGAAAGTCACTAGAAAACCACTGAACTCCCTACAAGATAAGATTTTAAAATGAGGTAAATATAGATGAACAAGATCATTTAGTTCAAATTGTACAGATCAGAATTATTTCCAAGCATAACCCTCCTTACAATATGTGAATACACATCTGAAATAATGATTCTAAGGACCCATCCAACTAAGATAGAGTAACAGATTGGGTGGGGGTTTAGGTCTATTTAAAATACGATTTTATCATTATAAAATAAATCTCTTGGTGATACAGTCTGACATCTAAACCTGTTACCATATAAACACTTAAGAGTCTTATTTTTTAAAGACTCTATCCAATATACATTTTAGAAAATTTAACAAAAAAGAGCTAGGTAGGTAATGCCTGTCACGTATCAGCACTCAATAAATGTCTGATGAAGAATAGACGACATCACAATCAGACAAAGGAGCAGATAGAAGAATCCATCCTGGCTTCCACATAGGAATTATTGTTAAGATTTCTCTAAAACACATTCTCTTCGCTTTCAAGACCTAATCCTCACCAGGAAAAAGTACATTTTGGGTTTTTCAAACCAAAAGGGCCTAGTATCCACAATCTGTCCAGTACTTTGTAACAAAATTAAACTGGCATAATCAACCACCCTTTCTGGCAAGAGCAGCACCATGGGGGGTCATCTGAGCCAGCACTGTGGGAGCAGTCAGGCTCCCTGGAGGCAGGGACAGGCATGAGTACACACTCACAGCCCTGGTCTCCACCCCAAACGCACAGGTTAGAGACAAGAGTCTACATTTCCCTTCCTGAGAGTGGACAGCAGATTTAGGTTCTGTCTGCATGCACTCTTTTACTCGCTCATATTTTCTCGCAGAGGAGTAAACAGTGCACACTTCTGGAAGGCAGGATGAAAAGAAATGCCAGAGGCTGAGGCTAAGGGACTAAGATTTTGCCTGTTTGCTCCAAAATTACAAATGCTCATCTCCTGGGTAACTATGAAACAAAAATATTTAAATAAATGAGAAAAAGCCCAGAGGCTTTTGTTTGTTTTGGTGGTTCAAACACAATGGAAGTTTATTTCTTGCTTCCATGCGTTTAAAGTGAACTTTCCTGATTGGTGGGTGGCTCTCTTCCAAGCACTGCCATGGGATGCCAGACTTACTGCTTCTTACAGTTCTGCTGTCTTTAAAAAATTTATTTTTACTGAAGTATAATTGATTTATAAGCTCAGAGCTTTATAAATCAAATCTAAGGTATAATTTACCAAGACCTAGAATAAACTTGGTGTAAAATTTGAGGTGTTAACAAAGTTTAAAAAAAAAATTAAGGGAATTCCTGGGCACTCCAGTGGTTAGGACTCTGCATATCTACTGCAGGGGGCATGAGTTCCACCTCTGTTTGGGGAACTAAGAGCCTGCATGCTGAGTGGGGCAGCCAGAAAAAAAATCTTTTTAAAAGATGAGTTAAAAAAAAAAAAAACCACCACATTTTCTAAAAACATGGTCAACCATAGGATTAAGGCAATCACGTATAGTCTAATCCAGGCCAAATATCGGCTTTCACCTAAATTACTTATCTCTTTATCATCAAGGGTCACTGCCTCAGTTTTCAACCTGGCCTGGTTTATGAATACTGTGGGAATAAGGCCAGGCCTAAAGAATCTAGTTACCACACAAGCTAAAAGTGGGAAAAAAAAATCATTGAACTCTTTCTTATAGGAAAGAAAAGTCCCATGTATATATATATGACAATTTAGCAGTAACCAAAAAAACAGTATTTGAACTACTAAGACATTTTGGAGTAAACAGACAGTTAAGATTACAAACTTTTAAACCATGTAATGAAATTATGACAGAAACGCACAATCAGAGGTTCTTCTGGGAAGGCTTCAGAAGTTCACAGTCACAGTTACCAGCATTTGGGGCAGAGGACCTGTGACTGATGCATAATCTTAGTAAGAATTCTTACTAGCATTATCTTCTTCTTTTTTAATTCAAAAGAAATTGGGTGGCTCTCCTTGACCTCCTTTATGGAAAATATTTTTACTTGTTTATTTTTAATGGTTGTCCATTGTATGAGGCTGCAAGGAATCTGATGTTCTCAGAGGAAAACAACCAAGCATTAGGAAGCTACAGATTGACAGCCTCAAACCTCTCCAGTGGTCCCTCTGCCTGGAACAGCATGGACTTTCTACTGCGAACTCTTAAGAATGCCACTGACCCCTTGTTTTCAGGTCCCTTCAGCAGCTCAGTCTCTCCGTTTTGCTGTTACTGTGAACAGGGAGAGGAGCTTTCAAAAAGAGAGTGAGGGTGTCAAAAGGCCATACCTAGTAGAACCTACTTTTTCCAGCTTAATGAAAATACTAAATACTAGTTTCTCTAGTTTAATTCCAAGGCTACACAGACTGGAAGCAATTACAGCTTGTTCATGGGGGTCTGTGGGAATGCTAATAGTTTAAATTTACATATTAAAGCCTGAAAAACATTTTGAGAAGCAAAGAGTGTTTTTTGGTCTTGGTAATGACTAGAATAAGAAAAAAATGGACAGGAAAGTGGTTGAAAAGCTCCAGGCAAAATGGTCCGGGTTTATTTTTGCTGTAATACTTTCAAACTATCCACCATTCACTATAATAAGACACTCTTCTAACGGTGGATTTGTTCAGTCTTTCATTTTGCCTAAGATGTTTGTTCTTTGGCTGAGTGTCTTCAATAAAAGGCCTAACAACCAAAGTTAAAAATCCATCTGTTCCAACTCCAACTCATTCCTGGGGATAACTCATTCTAATGCTTGATTTTTTCTTCTACCACCCACCTACAATACCTAACTTACCACTCACCGGGTTTTAAAAAAAGCTAAACATTGAAACAGAAATTGTTTCAAATTATATTTCCTTAAACAGCCAGGTTGGACACTTGATCACTAGACTTTACTTCTGTGGCAACCCCAGTTTTCTGACAAATGCAGGTATTCTTTTCATTAAAATATTAGCTTGACCCAAAGATGTCAAACAGCCACCCTGGCATTAGTTATTACAGTCTGAGACCTACCAAGAGATCTAAAAAACCAGAAGATTAAATATAGCAAAATATGAATATAAACATAGTTTACAAGTCATTTAATAACTACAGTTATAGAGACTTTTCAAAGTATTCACTTTTCAAATTACTCTAAACTGATACCAAATTTGTGAAACAAAATATATCATATGGCTCTTGAAAAAACTGTTAAATGGTAGATTAGCTCCAATGTAAAACATCTTGCTATATTAACAAAGAGAGGGCAATGCACAGTAATCCTATAGAGTGGGTAACTCCCACTCAACTGAAGAGAAAAATTAGGCTCAAAAAGATTAAGTAACCTACCAAAGGTCACACAGCCCTGACTGACAGTGTCTTGCTAGGCATTGCAAACCTGGCCACTCTGAAAGGAAGATTAATTTTAAATTGAGTAGTAGTCATTCCTTACAAAATGAATACATTATTGTGATTAATGGCAAAATATTTCACTTAGGTTAGTCTTGCAGAAAGTTTAAGGGAAACCAAAGTTTAAGGACTCCAGATTCATTTAGGCCCCTTTCAAATATAAAATACTTCCAATTTTCCTTGTCCTACTACTACTAAAAGGGAAGGGAAAATATTGCTATGAATTTAAGAAAAAAACCCCAAACACCCAAAAGAGCAATTCTGTTCCTAGGTACATACCCAAAAGAAGTGAAAGTAGGTATTTAAACAAATACTTATGTATTAACGTTCATAGTAGTGGTAATTTAGTTGCTAAGTCGTGTCCAACTCTTGCTACCTCACAGACTGTAACCTGCTAGGCTCCTCTGTCCATGGGATTCTCCAGGCAAAGATATTGGAGTGGGTTTGCCATTTCCTTCCCTAGGGGATTTTCCCAACCTAGGAATCGACCCAGGTCTCCTGCACTGCAGGCAGATTCTTTACCAACTGAGCTAGCAGCAGCTCTATTCACAACAGCCAAAGAGTGGGAAAAAAACCAAATGTCCATCAAGAGATAAATGGATAAACACAATATGGTACCCATGCAAGCGAGTATTTTCAGCCATTAAAAATGAATGAAGCACTGATACATGCTACAATGTGGATTAACCTCAAAAACAGTATGCTCAGTGAAATAGGCCAGACACAAAAGGCCCCATACTATATAATACCATTTATACCAAAATGTCCAGAATAGGTAAATTCACAGAGATAGAAAGAAGATGAGTGACTACTGGAGGAGTGACTGCTTAGTAAGGATGGAGGTTCCCTTGGGGGTGATGAAAATGTACTGGACGAGATAATGGTGATCACCACACAGCACTGTGAGTGTACTGAACTGTACACTTTAAAATGGTGAATTTTATGTCACATGAATTTCGCTTCGGTTAAAAATAACACACAGAATAATGAAATAATGATGATTGACCGCAAAGCCCTAAACAAATAGCAGGTAATCTGCTTTTCCTTAGTTTGTTACAATTTAATGAGTTTTGGATCATCATAAATCAATACATAAAAAATTACCCATTACAAGTTCCAAATAAGGCATTAATATAGCTGAGTTCCCCTAATTTGTCCAGTTGGCAGAGCACCTAGGAGATTTTACAGTATACAAGAAGCTTTAAACATTTTAATAATGTTTTTCATTTTTAAAAGAAAAAGAATACTGAGAAAAACATGTTAAGACTATAAAGTGGCCAGAGCCTGGGAGACAAGCTGACATACATACATATGTGAAAATCTACATATTTGAGTGTGCAGAGAGACTAAACACTCAGGAGAGAAACTGGCTACTCCTTGGAACTTATTTTGTGTTTCTCAAAAAACTGAAGAGTAAGTAGTAGTTTACGGTCACCACCCTCTGGGTTTCAGCAAAGAGGTCACACACAGGGAGGGCCTCAAGCTGCCACTTCCAATTGCTTCCCTGGTGAAACAACACAGGAGGTTAAGTCACCTCAGGAGACTTGCAACAGGACTCCCATTGTTCCAAGCTCAAAACTCAGAGACACAATGGGCACCATTCATACTGAGAGCTTACAGGCTGGAGAATGGTCCCTCAGTGACAACTTATCGGGACACTGAATTTTCATAAACATAGACTTGTACAAATATGTCTTAATTATTTTTTAAAAGTAGCACAAAATAAACAAATAAAACTCAATGGACATTACACTGACAGGACACCCAAGTCTTATTCCCAGCTCTGTCTCTAATAAGACTACAAACAAGTCACTTGCTCTTTTTGAGCCTCATTTTCCTTGTATGTAACATGAAAATGATTTCTAAGATCACATAGAATTCTAAAATGCTATGAACATATATGAGGTCTATTGATGTTGCTACATTATTTACTCCAACAAATGGGGATAAATTATGAGCAGAAAAGAACTGTCACTTCACATCTTTTCATTTACTATCAGCACTTAAGAACAGGGAGGTGTAATAAAAACAGGCAGAGACACTGTTTTCTCTTAAACAGACAAACTATAATGAACAAGGTCCATGAGGCCTTCCATCCCAAAAAGGCCAGAATGACTGAAGCACGTATCCCTACACAAAGCACAATGACGAAGGGCATAAACAAAAGTGGTGAGTACGTTTTTCTGTCACCTTTTCTTAGGTTATGAATACATTTCATGAATCTCTTGACTTCTCTGCCATAACTCAAACTCCCCAGAAGAAAAATACCATTTACAATAAGAATGTGATTAATCTCCCAAGCTTTCACACCATATCATTTTTTCGTTTTTTCAACCTCAAAACTTGCCAGAGCAAGAACTTTGTCTCCAGAGCCTAAGGAGAAAGACACATAATAAACAAAGATGTCATTTCAAATGCATTTACAGTTCCAGGTAAAGAAAGGAAAACCTATCACATTGATACTAAAATAGGAAATAAAATGAGCTTCTATTATTGGTGCATTATCCCCAAACCTTCCCACTGCCATCCCAATTTCCTTCCCTTGCACAAACAACTCAGCTACACAATTTATTGGTTACAGACACTTTAATTCAGGTATGAAATAGAACAAGTAAAATCTTAATTTACTTTTTTTAAAATTTACTTTTATATTTACATTTAGCTTACAAATGTTTTTAAAACATTAGGCTATACTAACTTGATTATTTTTAATTAAAAAGTATTGGGAAATAAACCCATTAAAAGAGGTTTATAGAGAAAATAATTCTGGTTTCATTGCTAACTCAAGAAAAGACCATCATTTTATCTCACCCACACCATCTGTCAATCTGAAGCAATAATTCACGTTCAGCTTTCAGAAATACAAGAGTACTCACCAAGGTCTGTAGAGACTTTCTCAAATTGGCTGAGAATAGCACCTGCATTTGCTGACAAGAAGTTCTCATCATCTGCAGTCAGCTAAACAAACAAAGCAAAGCCCAAAGGACTGAGTTCAGATGTTAACAAGTGGTTCTAGGAACCACTGTTAAGAATGTCAAAGGACCACAAACTAAATTACAGATCAGAAGCTATATACTAGGGACTTCCCTGGCAGTCCAGTGGTTAAAGACGCCACGCTTCCACTGCAGGGGGCACAGATTCTAGCCCCAGGAACTAAGATCCTGCAAGCCAAGAAACCAGTGGGGGCGGGGGTTCTATACCAAACACTTCCCACATTTTCCTTATACCTAATATATTCAGTTAAATACAGATACCTTCTCTCCAAGTTTCCTGAGAGCTGTAAGTATCTCCACTTTCTGTTGAGTATACAGGTCTTTTTCCAGCTTTCCTACCATGAGATCTCTATCCATCTGTAACAGATGAACATGAGGCATATGGTATTTAAGTTAAAAACATTCTTTGCATAAAATCAAGCTTTTCAGATCTACTTCTTTAAGAAAAGATCCTTTACTGATTAATATTATTAAAAAACTATAGAAACAATTCAAGGTAAAAATGATAGGAATGTTCTCACACAGTTCTAATATTTCTTGGTACTAATCATCACCATGGACTTAGTTACAAACGCTACTAAGGAATTAGTAGGTCAACAGCTTCCTTTAAAGAGGAGCTATCCTCTAAGAACTCCATTTCATTACACTGAAGCGTGGTCTACAGGCCTGAAAGAGACAACTGGTTACAGATCCCCTGGAACTTTGATTAAATATCACCTCTACCACCAGAAACATGGAGAGCATGTATATGCCCTGGTACTATTCTATGTACATAGACACTGCATCAGTAATAGTGCACATACACATATTACTCCATTTAAACCTCATAACAACCAGAAGACATATCATTACTGCCTTTTTACAAATGGGGAAACAGCAAAAGAGACTGAAGAAAAGAACTCTGCCAACATCACATATGTCCATAGTAGAGCAGGGGTACAAATTCAGCTGATCTGTCCCAAGTCCATGCTCTTAATCACTAGGCTACTGAATTACCAATGGCTGCATATAACTTATTAACATCTTAATTATATTCATGTCTATAAACAGACTTCCTCAAGTATCAGGTTTATAAAGATGTTTGAAATTCTTAGATAGGGAAGGCCACACACGCATAAGCACTGGTGCTGCTAATGAATGCTAGATGGGATTTCAATTCAGAGCTCCAGAACTAAATAGTAAAACTTTAAATGTGGTGTCTTGGTAGAGGCAGTCAGTAGCAATTTCAACTGCCATATGCTGTTGAAACCTCTGTATTTGTTATCAATAAAGGATTGATTTTGTCAGGAAACTGTGGGTTGTAGCTCTAAAATCAACTGACCAATTTTTTAAAATAAGACTACTTTTTAGAGCAGTTTTAGGTTCACAGTTAATTGAGCAAAAGGTACAGAGATTCCTCATACATCCCTTGCCTCCCCGACTCCTCCACCGTTGCCCCATTATAAACATCCCCTACCAGAGTGTGTATTTGTTCCAACTGATGAACAAACACTGACACATCATAATCACCCACAGTCTATACTTTACATTAGGGTTCACTCTTGCTGTTGTACATTTTCAACTGACCAAGTTTTATACTTCAGAACATCACACTGAGCAAATTCTTGGGCTGAGAAAAGAAATACACAAAGTGATTAGATCAACTGATAGAAACTTTACCTCTGCTAACCTTGTCCGAAGCTGACCTGGTTGTTTCTTTGCAAATAATCTGATGACCTCTGGGGTTTTAAAGGCCTGGCTGATAGCTGCCTGGATAGCCTAGAAATACAAGAAGGTTAAAAAAAAAAAAGTTCAACAATGGGTCTTCAATTTTTAATAGGTCTTCTTTGTTCATCAAATACTGTTACAACTTTAATTTCCATTTGCTATTTCCATGCAAGTCACTGGAGTAAAACAAACAACTAGATGAAGATCTGGAAGCAAACGCTGTTTTATCCATCAGTAGATATTCCTCCAGAAGTTAAGCCCTCAACAGGGTATATTTTCTATTAACATTTTAAATATACTTACTAAGAAAAACCCACAACAAATTGTGTCACCAATGTAAGTAAATTATGCTTACCAGTTGCATTCCACTTAGTTCATCGACCAAAGTCATATTTCCAGACATAATTTTCTTCAGTGAATCATTAAATTCACTTAGTTGCTCCAGAGTTTCCTTTTTGGTTTCTTCATATTCATCTGTATCAAGTTCCTCTCTGAAGTATAATGGACATAATACCAAAAAATATAGAATTTCAAGAGAAGACAAAAAAAAAAAATCAGTATTTATACACCAAGGTTTCAATAATATACATATATATATATATAAATATGTTGGTGGAAAAAAGGCTGAAAGGAAATATATCAAAAATACATGTAATAGATGTGTTCAGATACTACTGTGGGCATTATCCTGCAACATTGATAACCTTGTTTTTTGGTTTTTTTTTTACCAAAGTGAGGCATGCTTAACAAACTACATAACTTCCTTTTAGGCAGTCTCTGAATCAATGGTATAACCTTAGATATAACCTTAAATAAGATATTTAACTAGCCAAGTCTCAGTTTATTTATAAGCTACAGATGATAGTACCTTCCTTGCATTAAATGAAATATGAAAAGTTCTTGGTATAAAATAGGTATTTAATAAATAGCTATAACTATCATCATTATCATTGTTCAGTTGCTAACTCATGTCCAACTCTTTGCAACCCCATGGACTGCAGCATGCCAAGCTTCCCTGTCCTTCACCATCTCCCAGAGTTTGCTCAAACTCATATCTACTTAGTTAGTGATACCATCCAATCATCTCACCCTCTGCTTCCCCCTTCTCCTCCCACTCTTAATCTTTCTCAACATCAGGGTCTCTTCCAATGAGTCAGCTCTTTCCATCAGGTGACCAAAGTATTAGAGCTTCAGCTACAGCATCAGTCCTTCCAGTAAATATTCAGGGTTGATTTTCTTTAGGATTGACTGGTTTGATCTCCTGCTGTTGGGGAGCCAGAGAACGTCATTTCCCTACAGGTGCTGAGGGAGTTTCGTTACCTACTCTGTGATTCCCTATCAGGGAAAAGGCTAGCTGAGGATTTTTCTGGGAGAAAACTCACTCACTGTCACCCCACCACCGGCACAGCTGTTCTCTATCCCACCCGCCCCTTCACAGCCATCAAAACATTAATGGGGGGTAAAAGTTTATGTGCTTTGAAATACAACAACAATGCAGTACTTGCCATCTGGGTACTCCAAACAACCCATTTAATAAACATTTAATAGAAAAAGAGCTCCTATATATCAAGTGCTTGCTTTGGGCCAAGCATTAAGTCAATCTCTTCATCTGTAATGTTTACAACAATCTTCAAGGTTGTTAAAAAGGCAATGAGCAATCTTAGACCAGTTAATAGTGAAAACACACACCAGAAAGTTCAAGTAATACTTTTTCAGTTTGATACAAGGCAGGGCTACTTTAAATACTGAAGACAAGATGGGTGTTATTATTTCCATTTCACACTTGGGGAAATGGAAACTCAAGGTGGTTAAGCATTTTGCCCAAGTTCGCACTTTGTAAGTAAGCTAAAGACTTTAATATCCCAGGCTCTTTAACTCTAAAACCTATATTGAGTTTAGTTGTCCAGCAGACAAAGCACTGTGAAGAACATTACAGGGGAAATGAGAATCACACATAGGACTGCACACACACAGAGCTTATAATCTAACTGTAGAAAAAAAACACCATTTTACAGCATAGCAGTATACAATTATACTATTACCTGCATTCCTCCAGGTCTTGTAATTGCTGCATTAGTCTATCCAACTGTTCTTCTAAATTCTGCTTTAGTTTGCTTGTCTCTGTCTTTCCTCTGGAAGCCATTTTAATCTCTAAGGAGAACAATAAACCCATATGCAGTACTGGTTATTTGAAATGATTCAATCTAGCAGTGCAATTTAAGCTAGATTATACTCTTTCTGAGCTACAGGTGTGGGGAAGATAGCTGTGCAAAGAAACAGAAAAAGTTAAATTCATATAAACACCTCCACAAAAATGCCTGGCAGTCTTAATTGACTTGACAAATTAATTAGAAGTTTTAACTATTGATCTATCTTACTAAACAAATTTGATAGATAAAAATACAGCTTCGTAAGGAAATAGATCAGGTGTGCCTCTGCTCCACAAGATTCATTTTAACATCCTTTTTCATTCTTAGTAACTACACTCCAGGACTCAGAATTCTCCTAGTGTTATCTTGTTGATCTTTGTGTACATTTACCTAATGACTTGTAGGCATGAACAACTTTTGATATGAATTTCTTCTCTGGAAATGTGCCCATTTTTCTATGGGAATTATCTTTCTCTTACTGATTCATATAATATGGATGTAAAGTCTGTTGCAAATATTACCTCTTATCTCCTAAAATTTTACTTATGGTGGTTTTTGTTATGGTAAATTATTATTTTTAATGGCCAAACCGGTCTTCTCTATGTCTTCTTAGTTTTGTGTCCCATGAAAGCAGGTTCTAACCATACAAGATTTTCAAATATATANTGTGATGGACACAGAATTCAACTTTTGAGAAATCAGGTTATCATGGTCTTTTAAAAAATTTTTATTTTATACTGGCGTATATGGGCTGCCATCCCTGGGGTCACACAGAGTCGGACACGACTGAAGTGACTTAGCAGCAGCAGCAGCAGCAGCAGCAGCAGCAGCAGCATGGTCTTTATTTTCAGCTTCCTCTAAATCATTTTCTTTTTGGACGTTTTCATTCATGGTGAATTTTTCACTTTTTTTTTTTTGGTTTTGTTTTTGTTCACTTCAGCATATGTTAGAACAGGAAGAAGATCTTCCCCAAGCTGTCAAGCTCATTCTCACATTTGGTTGAATTACGTGATGCTGGTTGCTGAGTTGGTGTGCAGAAATGGAGGACATTGCACTTGTCCTCAGGCTGTTTTGAAGGCAATATATATGTATATGTAGTGGTCAAGTAGCAAAGCAGGATAGTATGAGGTTAGCTATCAAGGATGAGCTGGCATTTTAGAGACAAGAAAGAAAGATCTGCATGGATCAGAGACAAGTTTCCAAAGAGAAGCAGGCTACATGAAGGCTGATAGAAGGCTGATCAGTTATCGATAATTTGTTTCTGCAGGAAGGACAGTGTGGGCAAGGTGGGAACAGCATACTGTCTGACTTGGACTCTGACCCCTCAAACCTCTGTTCAAGGCATGACACATTCAAGGTCATAGTAAATTGTATTAATATTTGTACTAATGCCCCTTTTTCCAGTGATTTCCCTGAAGCATCTTGTGTGCCTTTTAAAGCATACACAATTTTGTTTGTTTTGCAAACAAAACCATTTTCAGGCACCCTTTATTTTGGTTTTGTTCCTCATATGAGCATTTTGGTAGATTAAACTGATACAAGTTTTAGAAAACCACCAGGACATATTAAGAGCTAATTGCTTGAGTTCTGAAATTACTGAAAAGAGCTATTTTTTTTTTTCTGTTGCATTAGCTGGCACACATTTTTCCCTAACCTCACACTACCATCTAAAGGTGTATCGGTCACATCATTCTAGATAATGTTATTCTAACAAACATCCTAAAGTCCCAGGAGCTTAAAAAATAACAAAACTTCATTTCTCAGTCATGTTACATGTCTGGCTGTGGGTCTTCAGGGGGTGGGTGTAGAACCTGTTCTGTCTTGTAATTTAAAGAATTAAGACTGACTTGTAATTTCAAGTAAGAAGTTATATATGGAACCAGTTGACCCACAGATTCCCAAGCTAAGAACTCCAGCCTGAGGCACTCACCACACTGCGGTTTCCTTACCACCTCCTGTCTCGTCCCTGAAGAGTAATTAAGGCGTCTGGGATTAGGGTGCCATCTAGCGGCTAACACAGGATCCTTTACACCACTCAAGATAGTTGACAGAAAATTTTTTTCGTACATACAAATGTTCCTTTAAGCTCTTTAGTTTTCATCTCTTTTCCAATTTTCCATCTCTTAGACAAATCCCTGTGAAATTTCAAAGTAGTTTTCTAGAATAAAAGCAGCTTGAGTAGAAGAGATTAATAAAAGGTACTTTCACTTTCATAATTAGGCTTCCCTGGTGGCTCAGCTGATAAAGAATCCGCCTGCAATGCAGGAGACCTGGGTTCGATCCCTGGGTTGGGAAGATCCCCTGGAGAAGGGAAAGGCTACCCACACCAGTATTCTGGCCTGGAGAACTCCATGGACTATATATAGTCCATGGGGTCACAAGGAGTTGGACAGGACTGAGCAACTTTCACTTCCCCAGTAAATTTAAAATTAAATTAGGATATTAAAGTACGACATTTATATATCCTAGAATAGTGATTTTTGCACCCCAGGGAGCCCTGTGAGGTTCTGTGAGTGTCTCTGTGGGAGGGGAGTGTCGGGGAGAACAGGGAGACTGTTGGGTACTTGGAACAGACAGAGGACGCTTGCCCTGCGTGGCCTGCCTCCCATCCCTCTCCTACAGAGTGAGGCAGAACAGTGACAGCGGCAGGAACAGGTCTGCAGTGAGTGCAGTATCTGGTGTGTACCAGATACTGTTAGGTGAGAGAAATTCATCAGTAAAGGGGACAGCACATACACACACACACAATTTGCAGTGAGAGTTAGTGCCTACATGATACAAAGGGAAGAGATATAAATGAAATTCTAACTCTGACCTCTACTTTTGGCCTACATAAACTCAGGAAACTTTGCNTGATCAGTAAAGGGGACAGCACATACACACACACACAATTTGCAGTGAGAGTTAGTGCCTACATGATACAAAGGGAAGAGATATAAATGAAATTCTAACTCTGACCTCTACTTTTGGCCTACATAAACTCAGGAAACTTTGCAGAAGGACCTAAATATAGTCATGTAGCATATGCAATAGCTTTCTCTGTTTTTTTAATTTTTATTTTTTAAAATTTGGCTGCACTTTAGTTGTGGCACCTGAGATCTAGTTCCTTGACCAGGGGTCCAACGTGGGCCCCCTGCATTGGGAACGTAGAGTCTTAGCCACTGGACCACCAGAGAAGTCCCTTGCTTTTATAAATTAAAAAGGCTAGAAATTAAGAAAGAAATGGACTCTATTAGGAAAGGCAGTTCACCAGTAGGGTGTTGCTGTCCTAGATGAGTGGTTTTCAACCTGCTTTTCTCTCCCTGCGTTTTCAGTTTTGAAAGCCTCTCTTCACAGGAAATTGTATGATACAGAAGTAAAGCAACAACAACAAAAACTTGGCAAGGGTGGTGTGGACTCTGGTCGAGGTGGGGAAGTGTGCTTGTAAACTGTGTTGATGTGTGTGGTGGTCCCTCTTGGATTTATGGTCGCTTCGAAAACACTGCCCCTCAAGGTGGTTTTCCTGGGCGAGCACTTCAGGCAGCCCTGCCAGGACCAGGTGTGGGCCCGAGCGCTGCGAGACCTGCCGGCAGAAGTGCTCTCCACCTGCCACAGTGCCAGCGCCCGCGCCTGAGGGACTGTCCCCAGTGCAGGCAGATGGGCAGCATTCTAGAACAGAGGCCACCGGCTGGTGACCAGATGTGTTTTGTTTGTATGCATGACAATCCAAACTATATGAGCCACCGTTGAAAACTGGGAGGTTTCATGTGTGGCAATGGCACCCCACTCCAGTGCTCTTGCCTAGAGAGTCTCATGGACGGAGGAGCCTGGCGGGCTGCAGTCCATGGGGTCGCTACTAGTCAGACACGACTGAGCGACTTCACTTTCACTTTTTACTTTCATGCATTGGAGAAGGAAATGGCAACCCACTCCAGTGTTCTTGCCTGCAGAATCCTAGGGATGGCAGAGCCTGTTGGGCTGCGGTCTATGGGGTCGCACAGAGTTGGACAGGACTGAAGCGACTTAACAGCAGCAGCAGCATGTGATACTAGGGATTCTGGCCTCTCCAGAGATCTGGCTGCCTTTGTCCCTATTGACTAACGGCTGCATTTTCAGATGGGACCTGAGATGTCCCATTTGTCACAGCCCTCGTCTCTCTCTTGTTTCTAAATAGCTGGGCTGTTGCATTCATTTGGGAAATGTGTCTGGCCCGTGTAGGTGTTCTCTCCATGATACTGGCTTGCTGTTTCTGATGTGTGTATGAAACTTTTAATCTTTTACATATATGTAATATATAGTTATGGAGAAGGCACTGGTGACCCACTCCAGGACTCTTGCCTGGAAAATCCCATGGACGGAGGAGCCTGATAGGCTGCAGTCCATGGGGTNACGTCAAACCACAGAAATAAAATTTTAAACAGAGCAAAGATGAATTGAGATCCATCCCATTAGAAGAAAATTGTCTAATGATACTACACTAAGGACAATAGTTAGCATTTATCGAGTTCCTACTGTGTAGCAGATGGGCTTCCCAGGTGGCACCATGGTAAAGAGTCCTCTGCCAATGCAGGAGATGAGGGTTAGATCTGTGGGTCAGAAAAATCGCCTGGAGAAGGAAATGGCAACGTGCTCCAGTATTCTTGCCTAAGAAATCCCACGGGCAGAGGAACCTGGTGGGCCCCAGTACATGGGGTTGCAAAGAGTTGTACATGACTGATCATGCACATACTATGTTGCAGGCACTGTGACACTGGTCTCTAAGGAATCTTGAGAACCTTGATTTATTTACCGTGACTATAAATTAATGCTGAAAGACAACCCACAAGCAATAATAAGAGTTATTACTGTTAAATAATTAGTAGAGAAATGTGTTACATTTTAAATTTACTTTTTCACTTAATATGCATACAGTTCAGGACTTCCCTGGTAGTCCAGTGGTTAAGAATCTGCCTTGCAATGCAGGGAACACAAGTTCGATCCCTGGTCTGGGAACTAAGATCCCACATGCCGAGGCACCACAACTGCTGACTCGAGCCTCAATTAGAGGGTCCAAGCACCTCAGCAAAGATCTCATCTGCCCCAACTAAGACCCAACACAGCCAAATAAGTAATATATATTTTTAAAAATGCACATAATCCTATGAGATGAGACTGTGGTTTCCTGTCTTATAAATGAAGAAACTGAGGCTCAGAAAAATTAAATGTCTTATCTCAGAACAAACACCTAATATAGTAAGCGGTAAAGTAAAAGTGTAAGTGTTAGTTAATCAGTTGTGTCTGACTCTTTGGGACCCTATGGATTGTAGCCCGCCAGGCTCCTCTGTCCATGGAATTCTCCAGGCAAGAATACTGGAGTAAGCAATAAAGCTATAAAAAAGTTTGAACCAGGTCTGAGAGTCATGAGATACCTGGAGTAATAGACAAGTTTAGCCTTGGAGTACAAAATGAAGCAGGGCAAAGGCTAACAGAGTTTTGCCAAGAGAATGCACTGGTCGTAACAAACACCCTCTTCCAACAACACAAGAGACAATTATACACATGGGCATCACGATATGGTCAATACCAAAATCAGATTTATTATATTCTTTGCAGCCAAAGATGGAGAAGCTCTATACAGTCAACAAAAACAAGAACAGGAGCTGACTTTGGCTCAGATCATGAACTCATTATTGCAAAATTCAGACATAAATTGAAGAAAGTAGGGAAAACCACTGGACCATTCAGGTATAACCTAAATCAAATCCCTGACGATTATACAGTGAAAGGGACAAATAGATTCAAAGGATTAGATCTGATAGAGTGCCTGAAGAACTATGGACAGAGGTTCACGACATGGTATAGAAGGCAGTGACCAAGATCATCCCCAAGAAAAACAAACGCAAAAGGGCAGAATGGTTGTCTGAGGAGGCCTTACAAATAGCTGAGAAAAGAACAGAAGCAAAAGGCGGAGGAGAAAAAGAAAGATATACCCATATGAATGCAGAGTTCCAACGAATAACAAGGAGAGATAAGAAAGCCTTCCTAAGTGAACAATGCAAAGAAATAGAGGAAACAATAGAATGAGAAAGACTAGAGATCTCCATTAAGAAAATTAGAGATATCAAGGGAACATTTCATGCAAAGATGGGCACAATAAAAAACAAGAGTGTGGACCTGAAAGAAGCAGAAGATATTAAGAAGAGGTGGCCAGAATACATAGAAAAACTGAACAAAAAAGATCTCAATAACCTAGATAACCATGATGGTGTGATCACTCACCTAGAGCCAAACATCCTGGAATGTGAAGTCAAGTAGGGCTTAGGAAGCATTGCTACAAACAAAGCTAGTGGAGGTGATGGAATTCCAGCAGAGCTGTTTTAAATCCTAAAAGAATTGTTTCCTAAAAGATGCTGTGAAAGTGCTGCACTCAATATGCCAGCAAATTTGAAAACTCAACAGTGGCCACAGAACTGGAAAAGGTCAGTTTTCATTCCAATCCCAAAGAAAGGTAATGCCAAAGAATTTTCAAACTACCATATGATTGCACTCTTCTCACATGCTAGCAAAGTAATGCTCAACATTCTCCGAGAGGCTTCAACAGTACATGAACAGAGAACATCCAGATGTTCAAGCTGGATTTAGAAAAGGCAGAGAAACAGGAGATCAAATTGCCAAGATCTGTTGGATCGTAGAAAAAGCAAGAGAGTTCCAGAAAAACCTCTGCTTCTGCTTTATTGATTACATCAAAGCCTTTGACTGTATGGATCACAACAAACTGTGGAACATCTCTCTCTTCAGGAGATGGGAATACCAGCCACCTTTTCTGCCTCCTGAGAAATCTCTGTGCAGGTCAAAAAGCAACAGTTAGAACCAGACATGGAACAATGAACTGGTTCCATATTGGGAAAGGAGTACATCAAGGCTGTATATTATCACCCTGCTTATTTAACTTCTATGTAGAGTAGTACATCATGTGAAATGCCAGGCTGGATGAAGCACAAGCTGGACTCAAGATTGCCTGGAGAAATATCAATAACCTCAGATATATAAATGACACCACCCTTATGGCAGAAAGCAAAGAGAAACTGAAGAGCCTCTTGTTGAAAGTGAAAGAGGAGAGGAAGAGGCTGGCTTACAACTCAACAGTCAGAAAACTAAGATCGTGGCATCCAGTCCCATCACTTCATGGCAAATAGATGGGAAAACAATGGAAACAGTGACAGACTTTATCTTGGGGGGGCTCCAAAATCACTGCAAATGGTGACTGCAGCCATGAAATTAAAAGACACTTGCTCCTTGGAAGAAAAGCTATGACCAACCTAGACAGCATATTAAAAAGCAAAGATATTATTTTGCCAACAAAGGTCCATCTAGTCAAAGCTATGGTTTTCCCAGTAGTCATGTATGGATGTGAGAGTTGGACTTTATTTATAAAGAAAGCTGAGCACCGAAGAATTGATGCTTTTGAACTGTGGTGTTGGAGAAGACTCTTGAGAGTCCCTTGGACTGCAAGGAGATCCAACCAGTCTATCTAAAGGAAATAAGTCTTGAATATTCATTGGAAGAACTGATGCCAAAGCTGAGGCTCCAGTACTTTGGCCACCTGATGCAAAGAACTGATTTATTGGAAAAGACCCTGATGCTGGGAAAGTTTGAAGGCAGGAGGAGGAGAAGGGGGTGACAGAGGATGAGATGGTTGGATGGCATCACCAACTTGATAGACATGAGTTTGAGCGAGCTCCAGGAGTTGGTGATGGACGGGGAAGCCTGGCATGCTGCAGTCCATGGGGTCGCAATGAGCTGGACACAACTGAGCGACTGAACTGAACTGAGAGTCCCAGCCACGCCGTTATGCTATGTTAGCACTACCTGCAGTTCACACTTGGTAACTCACATTGAGTGAGTTAACTGCCCACCACAACTTGCACAACGAAATTAAGTCTGCGGTTACTGCTCAAACATTTTTAAAATTCTTTTGAAATTACATGTACACAGCTTCCATGCACGGAGAAGACAGTGGCACCCCACTCCAGTACTCTTGCCTGGAAAATCCCATGGACCGAGGAGCCTGGTGGGCTGCAGTCCATGGGGTCGCACAGAGTTGGACACGACTGAAGCAACTTAGCACCAGCAGCAGCAGCTTCCATGCATATAGGAAAATCTTCCTCCTTAACTAGTAGCCCTCTTTCTTCACTGTAAACTATTATCCACCTTCATTATTCATTTTATTAATTGGATTTAGCACTGAATGACTTTAGGGCACTTGTAGGAATCAGATATCCCCTCCAAAGACAAAGGTTTATCCCCAGTGAAGATACTCAAAACAATAAGCAATTTGAAAACATACCCCCAGACTATTTATTATTTTGTTTTATTTTTTGACATGTGAGACCTGAAGCTTGGAGTCTTAACCCCTGGAATGCCAGGGAAGCCCTCCTCACCCCCAAACTATTTGAAGCAGTGGCACACAGAACTAAAATTGAGTCTCGGGTTTAAGGTTACTGTTATAAGAGCATTAGTATCCCTTCGGCTTCCTTGGTAGCTCAGTCGATAAAGAATCTGCCTGCAGTGCAGGAGACCCAGGTTCAATCCCTTGGTTGGAAAGATCTCCTGGAGAAGGAAATGGCAACCCACTCCAATATTCTTGCCTGGAGAATTCCATGGACAGAAGAGCCTGGCAGTCTCTAGTCCATGGGATGGCATGGTTGGGCTTGACTGAGCTAACTAACATGCTAACTAACTAGTGTACCTTTAGAGCTGTAAATCTGAGGGGTTGCCAAGTCAATCCCATTAGCAGTCAGGCAACATAGATTTAATTGTACTGAGCATTCTGAAGTGTGACAAGAAAAAACAGTTTTTTTTAAAGTTTATGTTTTAAAAGCTGACTTAATGTTTGCAAAATGTTTCATTAACATTTACACATCAGTGTTTTTGAAACTTGCTGCTGCTGCTAAGTTGCTTCAGTCATGTCTGACTCTATTCGACCCCACAGACAGCAGCCCACCAGGCTCCCCCGTCCCTGGGATTCTCCAGGCAAGAACAGTGGAGTGGGTTGCCATTTAGTCAGTGATAATTTAAAAACTGAAAGTAATTTCCCTTAAACCTCCAAGTGTGTTAGTCGCTCAGTGGTATCGGACTCTTTGCAATCCCATGGACTATAGCCCGCCAGGCTTCTGTCCATGGTATTCTCCAGGCAAGAATACTGGAGTGGATTGCCACACCCTCTTCCAGGGGATCTTCCCGACCCAAGGATCGAATCTGGGTCTCCTGTATTGCAGGCAGATTTTTTACCATCTGAGCCACCAGGGAAGCCCTTAAGCCTCAAGACAGCCCCAGGAAGAAATGACCTTTTTGCCACAGTGGGCTGGGGAGGGACACTTACAGCCTGAGCTGGTGAGATCTTGGCAGCCAGCAGTGCAAGCGATAGGCTGAATGAGCCAGACAGAAGTGAATCATGGTGACCCAGGTCCCTGAGCACCTGGAGCAGGGCACGGAGGATCCGGAACAGTCCTGTTAGAGCTTCCAGACCTCTTCTCCACCTGTCAGGGCCTCCATCCCCACACACCAACCCTGCGAACCCTGGGAGATGAACCCTGGGGGATGCGGAGGAAGTTCTTTCCAGGGGAGAAGGACAGGTCCTAGTTCTTTTAAAGCCACTCTAGGCTATGATAGGAGCTCCCTGTAACTTGATTCTTCTATGGCTTTAAGGGTCTGAAGTCTAAAGCTGGCTGTGTTAACAGTGAATTAGTAACACTGAGCTGGATATTTGAGACAGGTCATGAATGTGAAAAGAGGGAAAGCTTCCTTTAGGCTGAGAGATCAGCTTCCTTTCTCAGCCCTTCACCTGGGGAGGACCTGGAAACCTGAGCCCATCCCCAAGGGCAGGGGAAGCGCTTCAGGCTCTTCTATCCTTCCTTTTCTGAACAGCGAGCAACTCCCTCCCTCCCGGACCTGCTCAGTCACCCTGGAGAGTGGTACCTGAAACTTGAGATGGTTGGGACCAGAACCAAGGCTGGACTCCAGCTGAACTGAGAGCCTCCACCAGGGTCCTTGAGAGCATGCTCAGTAGCTGGCCAGACACCCTAATTTCCCTGTGGGCCCAGACCACCCCATAATAGCATAGGTGCTTTGTTTGCATGGGTATGGGGTGGGGCAGGTAATGGGTGGGCAGGGGCAATAAGCCCCAAGTGAATCCTGGTGTCATCCTCGGGATGATAATTGAAAGGTACATTTAAATCTTTCTAACCCATGAACTCTTTTTTAATGTTGTGTGGAACATTATTGACTCTTCTCTCCTTTATTTCATCTTCACAGTTAGCAGTGTCCCTGTGATTCCTGCTACTGTTTGGAGTAGACCTCAAGTATTTATTGAATACGTGTTTTCTAATTTCCATTCCCACCGACTGTACTTAAACTGAAGTTCTCATTACTTTTAACTGGACTTCCTATCTTGCTTTGCCCCTTCCAGTGAATCTGATAGCATCACTGACATCAGCATTATCACTTCCTCACAAATAACAGCTACCATTTATTTTGACACTGTGCCAGGCAATATGATCAGCGTTTTGGCATATCATTCCGTTATCTCTATTTTACAGATGAGGACACAAAGTTAAAAGGTCAGGTCAGGGTCATACAGCCATTTGCTGCTGTTCAGTCACTGAGTTGTGTCCGACTCTTTGCAACCCCATGGACTGCAGCACTCCAGGCTCCCCTGTCCTTCACTATCTCCCAAAATTTGCACAGATTTATGTGCCTTGAATTGGTGATACCATCCAACCATCTCATCCTCTGTCACCCCCTTCTCTTCCTGCTTTCAGTCTTTCCCAGCATCAGGGTCTTTTCCAATGAGTCAGTTCTTTGCATCAGGTGGCCAAAGTACTGGAGCTGCAGCTTCGACATCAGTTCTTCCAATGAATATTCAGGACTGATGTGCTTTTTAGGATAGACTGGTTTGATCTCCTTGCTGTCCAAGGGTCTCTCAAGAGTCTTCTCCAACACCACAGTTCAAAAGCATCAATTCTTCGGTGCTCAGTCTTCTTAATGGTCCAGCTCTCACATCCATACACTGCTGCTGGAAAAACCAGAGCTTTGACTCTACAGACCTTCGTTGGTAAAGTCATGTTTCTGCTTTTTAATATGTATTTAGGTTTATCATAGCTTTCCTTCCAAATAGCAAGTGTCTTTTAATTTCATGGCTGCAATCACTATCTGCAGTGATTTTGGAGCCGAAGAAAATAAAATCTGTCATACAACCATGTAACACCAATGTCACCTTTGTTTTTCTAGAACCCTGTTGTCACACCATTGCTCAGAAACCTTCAGAGTTTCTTGTTATCTGTGGAACTGAAGTTGCCTTTTCTCAGCTTCTCAGTTAGGAGGGCTCATTTCCAATCTACGCAGTCCCAATTTTCCTCTCAATTTTCTCCTTGGTGCGGGAGAACCTAGGAGTCAGGATACCTAAATTCTAGCCTTGGGTCACCACTCAGTAACTCTGTCCAATGAGAGCAAAAAATCGGAGCAAAAGTAAGTTGGTCAACCTAGCAATTTGGTCTGAACACTATTGGGCTATAAATAAATGGCCCTTATGCAGATCTTTGAGTGTTGCCAAGACTTAGGAGCACACAATGAGGGGTTTTATAGCCTTCATTTCCAATTCATTTCCAACTCATTATTTCTTCTTTGAGATGTTTGTAATAGTGGGGAGTTAGATAAACCTAAGTGACTAATGATAGATGATTAACTGGAAAAACTAAATATGTAGCATTAGGTTATTATTTGGAATAAAGTAAATGTCCTTGGCCATTCTTTTTCTTTTTTGGTGAAAATTAAATGATAATGTACATGAAATTAGTTTATAAGTTGAGAAGTATCCTATAAATGTTGGTTTGTTTGTGGTCATTCATTGTATTTCTACATTAATCATAAAAATCTTCGAGCTCTACAGGTAATTCCCCAAAAGTTCCCAAAGTGCTTTGAGCATTTTGGCATCATTGGAATTATCTTTGTAAGTGCTCAGAATTATTATTTTGAAACATAATTTGATATGTAAGAATATTTTAAACTTCACAGTAGCAAAGGTATTTTATTTATTGATAGTTAATAGAGTGTTAAAGAAGTAATTAGAACTGGTACTTCCCTGGTGGTCCAGTGGTAAAGACTCCGCCTGCCAATACAAGGGACCCAGGTTCAGTCCCTATTCTGGGAAGATCCCACACGCTGCAGAGCAACTCAGTTGGTGCTCTAGAGCCCATGCTCTGCAACAAGAGAAGCCACCACAATGAGAAGTCCTCACGCTGCAACTAGAGAGTAGCCCCCACTTGCTGCAAGTAGAGAAACCCTATGCATAACACGTAAGTGCAGCCAAAAATAAAATATTTTAAAAAAGAAGTAATTAGAAACGAGTGATATGAGTTGGAAAGGTTCACCAAGTCCCTCTGCTCAATACTCTGTAATAACCTTTAAGGCGGAAAAGAATTTGTAAGAGTAGATATATGTATATGTATAACTGAATCACTTGACTGTACACCCGAAACTAATGCAACATTGTTAACTATGCTCCAGTATAAAAAAAAAATCGGAAAAAAAAGCAATAATAGAAAGTATGAGTTATTTTTAAGACATATTTGGGTAAATTCCTCCTAATTAAAAAAAAATAAAATTTTAAAATAAGTTGCCTTGCATTACTTCAGTAGGGTTTTGGAAGTATCAAATGGAATAATCAATATCAAGAAGAGTTTGTCAATTGTAAACTGTTATCCAGTTGAAAGTGATACTATGACCTTGTTGACTAAGAGGAAAAGTACAGTTCTGAAGGACGGGTTGTTGGGGAGTTATATTTGGTGGATGATGATATCATTGTGGGGCTTCCCCACTGGCTCATCAGGTAGAGAATCCACCTACAGTGCAAGAGACACAGGTTTGACCCCTGGGTCTGGAAAAATCCCCTGGAGGAGGAAATGGCAACCCACTCCAGTCTTCTTGCCTAGAGAATTCCATGGACAGAGGAGCCTGGTGGGCTGCAGTGCAGAGGATCTCAAAGAGATGTGACTGAGCAGCTAGACATAGTGGCACACTGCACAGTGTCACTGTATCTGTTAACCATGGCCACAATAGTGCAGTCACAGCACCATTAAGCTTTCATTTTTGCTCATAAGTCTAGGCCCACCTTGTGGGCCAGCTGATCCAGGTTCATCTGATCTCACCTGACCTGCTTGTGCTTCTGGGCAGATTGAGGCTTGACTGATCTAGGATGGCCTCGGCCAGGCAGCTGGCGATTGGCTGGCTGTCAGCAGGAGCATCGTCTCTGTCCTGCGGGTTCTGTCATCCTCCAACAGGCTGGCCTGGGCTTGTCTTCATGGAAGGGCAGGAGTCCAAAAGAGAGTGGGTGTGCACAATGCCTCAGAGGCCTAGGATCAGAATGGGCGTGTTTTCCCATGTGCCACGTTATTTGGGCCAAAGCAAGTCACAGAGGGTGGGAAGATTCCATTCCTTTATGAAAAGAGCTATAAATTCACATTGGAAAGGAAGGGTGGGGAAATGGAGCCATTTTTGCAATTCACCCAGCATAGTCACTGAAGCCAAAGATTTTTTCCATCTGTTTGGTTTGTGGGGTTTTTGTTGGTGATGTTTTTTGTTTGTTTCTTACTTTTTGACTGCAGCATGTGGGATTTTGGCTCCCCAACCAGAGATTGAACCCGAGCACGCTGCATTGGAAGTGCAGAGTCTTAACCGCTGGACCACCAGGAAAGTCCCTCCATTTGCTTGAAATGAGTATGTGGAAAGACATCAGAAGACCTCGAACTGAACTTACTTTCTTTTTCCTTTGCAGGCAATAAGAGAAGTGTCAGAGTTTTCCATTTAGATCAACAACTTCAAATTCTCAGCATGGAGAACTCAGAGAAGACAGAAGTAGTTCTCCTTGCTTGTGGGTCCTTTAATCCTATCACCAACATGCACCTCCGGCTGTTTGAGCTGGCCAAGGACTACATGAATGGAACAGGTAGGAACAGCAACCAGCAGCAACGATGGGGTTCAGGCTACACTGCCGTAAAATGTGGCACCTTGGCCTATTGGACATTTTAAGCTGGAGAATTTTGATGAAACAGCAGAAGCAGGAAGGTCACTCTGCCCTCCACCCCTCCTCCCTGAAAGTGAAAGTCCGTGGAATTTTCCAGGCCAGAATACTGGAGTGGGTAGCCTTTGCCTTCTCCAAGGGATCTTCCCAACCCAGGGATTGAACCCAGGTCTCCCGCATTGCAAGTGGGTTCTTTACCAGCTGAGCCACAAGGGAAGCCTATGAAGCAGATTGTGAAACATTCACATGACAGATGCCCTCCCTAAACTCAGAGAAATGGAGCATCCTTATCTATGAAGAGAAAGGAATGCCAAGCAGACAGGCCTTGTTGGATTCCCCCAAGCTCCTACACTTACCTTGTACTCTTTGTTGTTCAGTCAGTCAGTCTTGTCTGACTCTTTGTGTCCCCATAGACTACAGCACACCAGGCTTCCCTGGCCTTCACCATCTCCTAGAGCTTGCTCAAATTCATGTCCATTGGGTTGGTGATGCCATCCAACCATATCGTCCTCTATCGTCCCCTTCTCTTCTTGCCTTCAGTCTTTTCCAGCATCAGGGTCTTTTACAATGAGTCAGCTCTTTGCATCAGGTGGCCAAAGTATTGGAGTTTCAGCTTCAACTGAATGAATATTAAGGATTGATTTCCTTTAGGATTGACGGGTTTTTCTCCTGCACTCTTTGCTCTGTCATATTTCCCCATGACTGTTCACTCTTCATCAAACCTAGCGTAAGAATACTTAAGTTTACCTGTGTCTTGGGCTCTTCATTTCCTTACTAAGGTTCCCATGTCACATAAATCTTACATTAAGTTAATTCATATGCTTTTCTCCTGTCAATCTATTCTTTGTCAGTTTACACCCAGCCAGGGACCCTAAGAAGATCCAAGAAAACTTTTTCTCCCCTGCATATACACAGATTCATTTTGTTTTGTTATGGAAATAATCATGCTATGTGTTGATAGATGGATGAGTGTGCCAACTCACTAATAGTCAGGGAACTAAAATAATAGAGTGATGTTTTTCCCATCACCTTGACAAGAATTTTTAAAACTTGATAATGTCAAATATCAGGTGATGGGAAGGAATGGGCTCTTGAATATTCAATGGATTAAGGCTTTGTGCAAGGCAGTTTTGGGCACGACTGATCGACTAACATACACATAAGACAGTTTGGCAATATCAATCAAAATTTATTAATAAACTGCTGACGAATGAGTGGTCTGTTTGATGGGCACGAAATTTCAGTTGGGGAAGTTGAAAGAGTTTTGAAGATGGATTGTAGTGATGGTTGTATAACATGTAACAATATTGTACACTTAAAATAGTTTAAATGGTAAATTTTATGTTATGTATATTTTACCACATTTAAAAATAAATAAGTAAACCTGTATCATTGTTTAAAAAAAAGGAGGAAGGGATCTGTGACTATGAAACCATATTGATGATACTATTTCCTGTACATAAAATCTAATCTGTTATACCTTATGTGAAGTCTAATTCTTTACCCCAGGAAAATATAAAGTTATCAAAGGCATAATTTCTCCAGTTGGCGATGCGTATAAGAAGAAAGGACTCATCTCTGCCTATCACCGAGTTATCATGGCAGAACTTGCCACCAAGAACTCAAAATGGATAGAAGTTGATACATGGGAAAGTCTTCAGAAAGAGTGGACAGAGACAGCCAAGGTGCTAAGGTAATATGGTGAAGTCCTGCAGTTCTTGTGTGGGGTCATCACAAGGCTGCGAAGCACATGAACAGGCCTGGGTACCATTCAGCCTTTGTGTCTTTCATTGTGTTTTGAGATGTTTGCATGCTTGTTAACTGTGTATATCCCTGTAAAAGAACAGGAAGTATACTTGGCCTGTCTGTGCCCTGGTGAAAAAGGTAAAGCTATAAGATGATGGCACTGTGGTCAGTCTTCTCAAGTATAAAAGACAAAGGCAGATAATTGGGCTTCCCTGGTGGCTCAGGGGTAAAGAATCTGCCTGCCAATGCAGGAGACACTGGTTCATTCCCTGGTCCGGGAAGTTCCCCTGTGCCACAAAGCAACTAAGCCTGAGCACCACAGCTACTAAGCCTATGTGCTACAGTCAGTGAAGCCCATGCTCAGCAACAAGAGAAGCCACTGCAGTGAGATGCCACTGCTCACTGCAGCTAGAGAGTAGCCTGTGCTTGAGAGTGGCCTCTGCTCGCCACAGCCAGAAGAAAGCCCAACCAGCAGTGAAGACCCAGCACAGCCATAAACAAACAAATGAAATTTTATATATATATAGAAAGACGAAGATAGTAATTTAAGAAAGAGAGGCCATGATTCTTGATCACAGAGAGACCTGGTTTGGATGCTACTTCCATGACAGCATATGGGGGGTTTTCACAGATCACTATGCTCAGGACTCTGAAACCGTTCCAGTTTAAGGATTCAGAACCCAGAGTGAGTAACATCTAATTATTACTTAATGCTCTCTTGAGTGGCATGTCCCCAGTGGCTCAGTGAGTAAGAAATCTGCCTGCAATGCAGGAGACACAGGAGGCGTGGGTTCAATCCCTGGGTTGGGAAGAACCTCTTGAGGAGGAAATGGCAAGCCACTCCAGTATCCCTGTCTGGGAAATCTTACGGACTGAGGAACCTGGAGGGCTACAGTCCATGGGATTGCAAAGAGTTAGACACGACTGAGCTACTAAGCAAGCAAATTCTCTTCAGTATAAGACACAAGGGCTTTCTGAAAAACCTTTCTGTCTCATGTCTATTCTTAGAGATATCTATTAGAAATGTCTGTTCTTTGAATCTTCTGGTTCTAGCCATATTAATTACAATTTAGATAGGAAATAGAACCACTCTGAACATTTTAAGCAGAAAGGGACTTTAGGTCTAGGTTGAAAGGGCTGGAGGAGTGGAAGCGGAGGTTTGTTTCAAGATCATGTCCCCTTAACTGCAGGTGAAGTTCGGGAAACTGTTCCTGCTTCTGCTGCCACCAATGCTGCTGTTAAACTGTCCCAGTCTCCTAGCGTGGGGGACAGGACAGTGGAACATAGGGTCTGGCCTCCATGCCAACCTGTCAAGGTCCAGAGCCTCCCAAATCTCTCTGCCTCTGAGGACCTCTGAGAAGTGATTTCAGGGTGGGATTGAACCCAGCCAGCAGGCAACGTCCAGCCCAGTGACTTACCCAGAAGCATAACAGGGAGAAGAGGGTGACTTCTGTTCATTGGTCAGAAGTTCTCCCATCAGAGACCAGGCTCCTGTGTCCTCCTCTTCACCCAGCCCTCTTTGGCTCCAGAGTAACCTTCCTGTTCATTCCTGAGGGAAGGGGGTTACAGGCACCAGGGGCCCACAGTTGTCTCTCACACATGTTGCTCCTGTTACCTGGGTAACTGTACCACTATAACGCCGTGGGCATCCTGCCAGCCAGAGTGAAGCTGCATACAGATCCTGCCTGTGGGCCCTTCTGCTTAGGCTTCAGACACTTGTCACACCCTCAGACCTTATCCTCGGCATTGAATTCTTCATTACTAGGTTAGGCCATACTCTTTTTTAAAAGGATTTATTTTTATTTACTTATTTGGCTGTGTCAGGTCTTAGTTAAGTTGCATGGCATCTTCAATCTTCGTTGCAGCTTGAGGGATCTTTAGTTGTGGCATGTGGGATCTAGTTCCCTGACCAGGAATCGAACCTGGGTCCCCTGCATTGCGAGCATGGAGTCTTAGCCCCTGGACCACCAGAGAAGTCCTAGGCAGGCCATACTCCTCAGTGGTCAAGTGTGTGGGCTCTGGAGCCAGACTGTTGGGATTCAAATTCTGGCTCTGCCATCTGTAAGCTAAATGACCTTGGGCAAATTGGTCACTGTCCTCCTCTCTCAATAGGTATAATAAACAATTCTGATAGAATGCTGGCAGTACTATAGTTGCTTTATAGTAACCAAAACATTTACTCAATCTGTTTGTTCTTGACTACCTCCTGTGTCTGAGAGGCTCTACTAGAAGCTGGGGATACAAACTCTAAACTGCACTTCCTCTCCATTATGGGGATAATAATACTATGACATGGGATGTTGAGAAGATTTCATCAAATCATTCATGCAAGAGATTTGGTGTAGTGGTTAACACATAATAAAAAATCAGTGTCTTAACTCTGGTCATTATGACACAGACACATACAGCTTAGGATAGTAATAGCTACCATTTGCTCTGTTCCCAGGAGTTTCCCTGCTCTCCATTCTTTTAATTTATTTTTTAGTTTATTTTTGACTGTGCTGGGTCTTTCTTGCTGCACAAGGACTTTCTCTAGTTACCGTGCACAGGCTTCTCTTTGTAGTGCTTTCTCTTGTTGCATAGCAC
This sequence comes from Neotragus pygmaeus, assembly GCA_006410875.1. Taxonomy (NCBI): domain Eukaryota; kingdom Metazoa; phylum Chordata; class Mammalia; order Artiodactyla; family Bovidae; genus Neotragus; species Neotragus pygmaeus. The sequence goes on along the minus strand of SJYV01051883.1, from coordinate 3,945,641 downwards.
AGGCTGTAGACCATGCAGGTTTCAGTAGTTGTGGCACATGGGATTTAGTCCCTTAGTTCAATTCCAGGGATTGAACCCCTGCCCTGGCAGGTGGATTCTTAACCACTGGACCACCAGGGAAGTCCCTGTTGCTTTCCATTCTTGACAGCCAGAGCCCAGGGCCACTGTGTCTTGGCCAGCATCCATCCTGACCTGACAGTACTGTGTACTTGAAGGTATCCTTTCTGAATAATCAGGCATTGTGTGTACCTTTTTTAACAGCTCCTAACCTTTAACATTGTGTCAGAGGCTCTTAGGCCTCTCCATGGGGATGATATTTCAGTTGAACATTGTGAGAAAGAGAAATAAATATTCTGTTGCTTTGTCGTTTTATAGACACCATCAAGAGAAACTGGAGGCCAGTATCTGTGATCCCCAGCAGAACTCACCTGTGCTGGAAAAGCCTGGACGGAAGAGAAAGTGGGCTGAACAAAAACAAGATTTTAGTGAAAAGAAATCCCTAGAGCAAACAAAAACAAAAGGTCTGTATGTTTTCCCAGGACTTAGCAATGAGGGCTGTTAAGACTCTAAGGCTGGGCAAGCCCCCTTTGTATTTGCTTTCATATTCAATATGTGTGGGTGCCTGGAAAATGCCCCTTGTTAGTTTTCTTTTTTCTTTCTTTTTTTGGTCTTCCTTTGGCTGTATCACACAACTTGTGGGATCTCAATTCCCCAATCAGGGATTGAACTCAGGCTGTGACAGTGAAAGCCCAAAATTGTAACCACTAGGCCACCAGGGAACTCTCCACCCCGTGTTAGTTTTCTGATAGGAAGAAAGGAGAGTCAAAGGTACCCTGAGTTTATTTCTCCTGTAGTAACATTTGAGGTTCAGGTCTGGATCTCTTTTTGGAAAAGCTGAATCTGATAAAAATTATGAATCCTCAGAAAAACAGACATACACATTTTTTTTCTGCACTGGACCTTTGTTGCTGCACCAAGGCTCTTTCTAGTGGCAGTGAACAGGGACTACTGTTCGTTGCCGTGCATGGGCTTCTTATTGAGGTGGCTTCTCTTGTTATGGAAGACCAGCTCTAGAGCTCAGCTCAGTAGTTGTGGCCCATGGGCTTAGCTGCCCCACCGCATGTGGAATCTTCCTGGATCGAGGGTTGAACCCCTGTCCCCTGCATTGGCAGCTGGATTCCTAACCGCCGGACCACCAGGGAGAGTCCTACATATTCATTTTGATGCCAGGAGTTATTAAAAAAACAATCCCTGAGGCTCTATTTTCTCTTCTTCCCAGGTGTGCCAAAGGTGAAGCTGCTGTGTGGAGCAGATTTTTTGGAGTCCTTTGGTGTGCCCAATCTATGGAAGAGTGAGGATATCACCAAAATCCTGGGAGACCATGGGCTCATATGTATCACTCGGGCTGGGAATGATGCCCAGAAATTCATCTACGAATCCGACGTGCTGTGGAAACACCAGAACAACATTCACCTGGTGAACGAATGGATCACCAATGACATCTCCTCCACGAAGATCCGGCAAGCCCTCAGGAGGGGCCAGAGCATTCGCTACTTGGTCCCCGATCTTGTCCAAGAATATATTGAAAAGCATAATCTGTATAACTCTGAGAGTGAGGAGAGGAATGTTGGAGTGGTCCTGGCTCCTTTGCAGAGAAACACTACAGAAGTTAAGGCATAAGAAATTCTACAAAAAAAAAAAAATTCTACAGCATGGTATTTTAGATTTCTTTTTTGGAAATTTGAAACCATGTGGGTGTTAGTAACTAGGGGAAGAAATTGTTATCCTCTTTAATAAAGTTTAACAGTTTGGTAAAATCAGTAGTAAATTAAAGTTAGGTTTATCTTTTTACTAGAAGTTGCTAAGATGAATGTTTTCAATATGGCTATGCCATGCAGCATGCGGGATCTTAGTTCCCCAAACAGGGATCAAACCAGTATAGTGGGAGCACAGAATCTTAACCAGTGGACTACCAGGGAAGTCCACAAATTCCTTTATCTTTAAAACAAGAGATTAGCACCACTAAAACCAGAGGAACATTCCATTAAACTAAGTACAAAAACAATTCAAAAAGAGCACCCTGACTTTACCACATAAAGAGAAGTGAAGTGTGAAAAGTGAAGTCTAGGAATTTCCTGGTGGTATAGTGGTTAGGACTGCACTCTCACTGCCGAGGGCCTGGCCTTAATCCCTGATCGGGAACTAACATCCCACATGCTGTGCAGTGAAGAAAACAAAAAGAGAAGAAAATTAAGAGTTCACTTAAGATCCTGACTTAAGTTATGACAGGAATGAACATTTTATGCATGCCTATTGCTGCCCGCCCCCTCCCCCCAAGGTGGCCAAACAGTTTTTAAAATAATGATCTTGTAAAAGGCATCAGCTATCTCCAGCTGTGCAGAATACAATCTGTGAATGATCTGGAAGACACTTTACACCAGTAGTTCGTTCTCTCTGACACATCTCAGAAGGCCAGTGAAGGCCTTCTGCTAAGGCATGTTGCCTGCAGCATCACTTTTGGAGGTAGGAAGAGGCGTCCAGGCCCTGGAACGTTTAGAAAGGTACACAGGTGTTTCTGATGCCCACGACAGATAGGGAGCCTCTGCTGTCCACATGTTATGCACGGATTCGCTTAGCACATAAGAGACCTCTGAGAATGAGGTCTCTTATTCAAGGAGTCTCATACAAGAGAATGAGAGGCCTCATTCAAGGATTTTATGAAGTGTGAATGCTCTTAGCCTTTACTCATAGCTTAATAAACAATGAAGGGACATGAGAAATCCCACACTGAGTCAGCCCAGCACTTCCTTTAACTCATAGTGTTGAGGCCCTGATGAATGGTTTGTGCAAGAAAGCTCCACAGTCTCAATCTAAAAACTCTTGAGTTAAAAAAAAAATAAAATTTAAAAATAAAAACTCTTGAGTTTTGAAAGACCCTTGCGGTTTCTGTTCCATTCGCTGTGAACCTGCGATTTGTGCATTTAAGCAGAAAAAGAGCCTGTTTTTTATGCTTTGTCTCTTGTTCTTTTGTTTGAACTTTAACCAAAGTAGAACACTCAAATAATAATTGAAGTCATAACATTATGTTAAAAAGACAAACTTGTTATATGATTTGCTACTGATTAAAATTCTGTGGCAGTTATACCCATACTGCACAATTGCACTCATCTCACATGCTAGTAAGGTAATGCTCAAAATTCTCTAAGCCAGGCTTCAGCAATACGTGAACCGTGAACTTCCTGATGTTCAAGCTGGTTTTGGAAAAGGCAGAGGAACCAGAGATCAAATTNTGAAACTCTAGTCCTTTGGCCACCTCATGTGAAGAGTTGACTCATTGGAAACGACTCTGATGCTGGGAGGGATTGAGGGCGGGAGGAGAAGGGGCGACAGAGGATGAGATGGCTGGATGGCATCACTGACTCGTGGACGTGAGTCTGAGTGAACTCCAGGAGTTGGTGATGGATAGGGAGGCCTTGTGTGCTGCGATTCATGGGGTCGCGAAGAGTCGGACACGACTGAGCGACTGAACTGAACTGAAAGCACAAAGACCAGAAATAGTTTTTTTTAGAATAGTTTTATGGTTCATGAAAATCATTCTGTGATAGAAACAGGACTAAATTTAACTTTATTCTAAAGAAAGTAGAATAATTTACCTTTACATACCGAATGATTTACATTTCGTACTATACTACTCTGAATGAAGGATTTATACCTCTGCAGAAGAAAAAAAAACATTTATATCTGTGCGGTTGAAGTTATTTGAAGCTACAGTTTTAAAAAGGAAATAAAGTTGGCAAATGTAAATTCTGTGGCTCCTGGCCTCTTTTAATTTTTACTTATTTGTTTATGGCTGCGTCAGGTCTTGGTTGCAGCATGTGGGGTCTTTCATTGTGGCATGCAGACTTCTCTCTAGCTGAGGCCCCCAGGGTCAGTAGTGGCAGCTCACCAACTGTGGCATATGGGATCTTAGTTCCCCAACCAGGGATTGAACCTGTGTCCTCTGCATTGGAAGGTAGATTCTTAACCACTGGACCACCATGGAAGCCCCCCCATTCCTGGCTTATTCTTACTGAAGTCAATGGATCTGTTTCTCAAAAGACAGAGAAGAGTACAAAGCTTGGCACTCAGTGGTTTCAGTCTCTTAACCTGCTGAATGAATGAAAGGTCATAACCTCAGGTCATAGAAATGAGAATCGTTCCCCTGCTCCTCAGTTTTTTGGAGTTTAAAAATTAGAGCAGTGCTGAAAAATAGCAATAGAACTATTGCTAGAAGTCGATGAAGTTATCAAAATTTAACTTTGATTTCTTCTCCTGGAAAACTACACAAATTTACCTGAAGTATGTCTGAACTGCAGGAAGGTTCCATGCTAGAAACTTCTTTTCTACTATGAAGCCTTTTCACCTAGAAGTGCCCATAGTTTGCTGAGTGTATTGACCTCAGGGCCCGCTGGGTAAGGCTCATAGGGACCCTCCCAGGAGACCTGGTAACAGTGAAATGGTCCTATTGTGGTATTTATGGATCACCAGCTTTGTACATAGAAGGAGCTGCTTGGCTTTTTGTCCCCATCCCAGGATGCTGCTAATACCACAGCACAAGAGCATGTTTTGGGGTCTCCTTAAGGACACAGCTTCCTCTTTGGATAGTGAAACTAGGACAATGAATTTCACAAGAAAATAAATATTAGTAACTTGCAGCTTTCATTGAGGAAGAGGGGAAAATGCCATTGTTTATTCTCTATCGTGTCTCATATTTGGCACTTATAACGTGAATTTAGTTTAGGAATTGTGCAGAGCTGGTGTATTTGATGCTGGTAGGGGTGGTGGGTTTTTTTTTTTGTTGTTTATATGCTGCTGCTGCTGCTAAGTTGCTTCAGTCGTGTCCAACTCTTTTCAACGCTATGGACTGTAGCCCGCCAGGCTCCTCTGTCCATGGGGTTCTCCAGCCAAGAATACTGAAGTGGGTTGCCATGACCTTCTCCAAGGGATCTTCCTGACCAGGGGGGTTATACCTGGGTCTCCTGCATTGCAGGCAGATGCTTTACCACTGAGCCACCAGGAAAGCCTAATAAATACTACAAGTTATTTATCATGTATCTGAAACTTGAGGAATCCTGTTTCTAGTTTATTTTTTGCCACTTCCAGCAACCTTACATGGGAGGAACAACCTGAGAGGAGGTATGCAGAAGCCCATTCATGGAGCCAGCCCAATTGAAGTCAAGTGTGTGGGGTGGGATGTGGGGCTCATAGGAGGGAAGCTTGGTGGGGTCCACATACAGTTTTTGACCTGTTACAGTAGCACCAGCACATGGTGGTGAATTCCTGTCTGTTGGACTCCTCCTCTGGGACAACACCCCCACTCCGCTCAGGAAATCACCTTGGTTTCAGTGCTGAGATTCAGATCCATGTCTGCCTCAAGTGCTTTATCATTCAATAATGCAGCAGACAGTGTTTCCCAAATCAAGTTAAGTGCCCGAGTTTTTCCAGACCAGGGGGTAACATGACCACAATGACACGTTTAAAAGTGTTAGGGAAATTTTCAAACAGAATTAGTGATAAAAGTATAATGGGGGCTTCCCTGGTGGCTCAGTGATGAAGTGAAAGTGAAGTACCTCAGTCGTGTCTGACTCTTTGCAACCCCAGGGACTGTAGCCTACAAGGCTCCTCCCTCCATGGGATTCTCCAGGCAAGAATACTGGAGTGGGTTGCCATTTCCTTCTCCAGGGGATCTTCCTGACCCAGGAATCGAACCCAGGTCTCCTGCATTGCAGGCAGACACCTTAACCTCTGAGCCACCAGGGAAGCCCTGGTGATAAAGAACCCTCCTGCTAATGCAGGAAACATGGGTATGATCCCCAGTCTGGGAGGATCCCACATGCCTTGGAGCAACTAAGCCCATGTGCCACAACTACCGAGCCCATGTGCACCAACTACTGAAGCCCATGCACCTGGCGCCCATGCTGTGCAACAAGAGAAGCCACCACAGTGAGAAGCCTGTGCTCCACAACTAAAGTGGGCCCCACTCATTGCAACTGAGCAAAGCCCATGCAGCAACGAAGACCCGGCACAGCCAAAAAGAAGTATAATAAATCCCCTGTGTATCTAGGTCTTATCCTCGAAATGGGACCAAGCTCCCTGATGGCGCTGCCTCCTTGTGTTAGGAGGGGAGGTATAGATGAGGTGAGGCTTATTTTATGTCTTTACTGTATGTACCATTCTTTTCTGGACCAGTATTAGATTCCATCAAATGCCAGAAAAATGCCTCCACTACAAATGCCCCTCATCATTCCCGCTCATCAGTCTAGGAGAAAGCGCTGCTCATCCACAAGCATAGGACTGCATCTTGGCTCTTAGTTTTTTGCTTCACTTTGGCAGTATCAAATGGAAGGAAAGAAAGCACAAATTTGGCCAAGTAACATTTGTCTTTCCTTTCCAGACATAGCTTTGGTCCTAGTCAGGAAGAAAGATCTCAGAATTATAGAGGAGGAGATTTCTCCTTCTCCCATGGGCAAGTCCAATCTATGTCCAATCTACTTCAACATCCATTCAACCCTACCCATAATAGATGGTCCTTGCCCAATCTGGCCAAGAGCCATACCAACCAGCACAATTGCTGACACTATTATTGGTTATTCCTGTGAATTTCATTTTCAGGCCAACATTTAGAACAATAAGATCTTAAGGGTAGGAAGGAAATATGATTTCTCCATGTCCTGTTACCTTAGTTATCTGGAATTTAAATAGGTTTCATGCTCCAGAAGTCTGGTCAGAGTTCATAGTTCTGTGCCCTTAAAGTGGTAAAGTTTATCTAATCCCAGGACTTGATATCATCCCATCATATTCCACCAAAGGAATCAATGTTTTGAACTTATGAGAATCAATAGCCTCATTTTGAGTGAGGCAATGTCACTATGGGCCTCAGGAAGCATCACTACGAACAAAGCTAGTGGAGGTGATAGAATTCAAGGAGCAAATCCTAAAAGATGTTGCTGTGAAAGTGATGCACTCAATGTGCCAGCAAATTTGGAAAATTCAGCAGTGGCCACAGGACTGGAAAAGGTCAGTTTTCATTCCAATCCCAAAGAAAGGCAGTGCCAAACAATGTTCGTACTATCACACAATTGCACTCATCTCACATGCTAGCAAAGTAATGCTCAAAACCCTGCAAACCAGGCTTCAACAGTACATGAACCAAGAACTTCCAGGTGTTCAAGCTGGATTTAGAGAAGGCAGAGGAACCAGAGATCAAATTGCCAAGATCTGCTGGATCATAGAAAAAGCAAAAGAGTTCCAGAAAAGCATCTACTTCTGCTTCATTGACTACACCAAAGCCTTGACTGTGTGAATCACAACAGACTAGAAAATTCTGAAAGAGATGGGAATACCAAACCACCTCACCTGCCTCCTGAGAAATCTGTATGCAGGTCAAGAAGCAACAGTAAGAACTGGATGTGGAACAACAGACTGGTTCCAAATTGGGAAAGGAGTATGTCAAGGCTGTATATTGTCACCCTGCTTATTTAACTTCTATGCAGAGTACATCATACGAAATGCTGGGCTCGATGAAGCACAAGCTTCAAGATTGGAATCAAGATTGCTGGGAGAAATATCAATAACCTCAGATATGCAGATGATACCACCCTTATGGCAGAAAGCGAGGAGGAACTAAAGAGCCTCTTGATGAAAGAGGAGAGTGAAAAAGTTGGCTTAAAACTCAACATTAAGAAAACTAAGATCATAGCATCCGGTCACATCACTTCATGGCTAATAGATGGGGAAACAATGGAAACAGTGACAGACTTTATTTTTATTTTCTTGGAATCCAAAATCACTGCAGATGGTGACTGCAGCCATGAAATTAAAAGACGCTTACTCCTTGGAAGAAAAGCTATGACCAACCTAGACAGCATATTAAAAAGCAGAGATGTTACTTTGCCAACAAAATTCCATCTAGTCAAAGCTATGGTTTTTCCAGTAGTCATGTATGAATGTGAGAGTTGGACTATAAAGAAAGCTGAATGCCAAAGAATTGATGCTTTTGAGCAGCATGTTTTCTAAATAAAACAAAGGCCATTAGTTTTGACACTCTTTCTGCTACTGCTGCTGCTGCTAAGTCGTTTCGGTCGTGTCCGGCTCTGTGCGACCCCATGGACAGCAGCAGATGTGTATAAGAGACAGACTAAGCCCATGTGCCACAACTACCGAGCCCATGTGCACCAACTACTGAAGCCCATGCACCTGGCGCCCATGCTGTGCAACAAGAGAAGCCACCACAGTGAGAAGCCTGTGCTCCACAACTAAAGTGGGCCCCACTCATTGCAACTGAGCAAAGCCCATGCAGCAACGAAGACCCGGCACAGCCAAAAAGAAGTATAATAAATCCCCTGTGTATCTAGGTCTTATCCTCGAAATGGGACCAAGCTCCCTGATGGCGCTGCCTCCTTGTGTTAGGAGGGGAGGTATAGATGAGGTGAGGCTTATTTTATGTCTTTACTGTATGTACCATTCTTTTCTGGACCAGTATTAGATTCCATCAAATGCCAGAAAAATGCCTCCACTACAAATGCCCCTCATCATTCCCGCTCATCAGTCTAGGAGAAAGCGCTGCTCATCCACAAGCATAGGACTGCATCTTGGCTCTTAGTTTTTTGCTTCACTTTGGCAGTATCAAATGGAAGGAAAGAAAGCACAAATTTGGCCAAGTAACATTTGTCTTTCCTTTCCAGACATAGCTTTGGTCCTAGTCAGGAAGAAAGATCTCAGAATTATAGAGGAGGAGATTTCTCCTTCTCCCATGGGCAAGTCCAATCTATGTCCAATCTACTTCAACATCCATTCAACCCTACCCATAATAGATGGTCCTTGCCCAATCTGGCCAAGAGCCATACCAACCAGCACAATTGCTGACACTATTATTGGTTATTCCTGTGAATTTCATTTTCAGGCCAACATTTAGAACAATAAGATCTTAAGGGTAGGAAGGAAATATGATTTCTCCATGTCCTGTTACCTTAGTTATCTGGAATTTAAATAGGTTTCATGCTCCAGAAGTCTGGTCAGAGTTCATAGTTCTGTGCCCTTAAAGTGGTAAAGTTTATCTAATCCCAGGACTTGATATCATCCCATCATATTCCACCAAAGGAATCAATGTTTTGAACTTATGAGAATCAATAGCCTCATTTTGAGTGAGGCAATGTCACTATGGGCCTCAGGAAGCATCACTACGAACAAAGCTAGTGGAGGTGATAGAATTCAAGGAGCAAATCCTAAAAGATGTTGCTGTGAAAGTGATGCACTCAATGTGCCAGCAAATTTGGAAAATTCAGCAGTGGCCACAGGACTGGAAAAGGTCAGTTTTCATTCCAATCCCAAAGAAAGGCAGTGCCAAACAATGTTCGTACTATCACACAATTGCACTCNGGTAGCGTGTGTGGGTGGGTGGGCGTGCTGGCCCAGGAAGGGTTAATCTGCCGGCCAGACAGCACAGGGGTCACTCTGGTGTGCAGAGAAGTTGAGCATCCCAGTCCCCCAGAGCTGGACTGCTAATTACATTTGCAATTATAAACACCGCAACCTCCCTGCGCAGGGACCTGGCCACAGCAGCGGATGGGACACCCAGGATGTGAGCCTGCTGCAGGCCACCCCAGCCACACCGGGGGGACACTGGGGGCAGTAGAAACCCTTGGGGCCCGTGGACCCTTCCTCCGAGGAATGATCACACCTATGACGGTTCCCCAGAGGTCCAACGCTGCTGGGCCTGAGAAAGGGGACGGTCAGCAGAGAGGAAGTCCAATCAGGGGTCACCAGCACTTGGACCTTTGGTTTATCCCTAGAAGTCAGCAAACGGCCCCAAGGGCAGGAGGTGAGCTCAGATTTGTCTGCTTCCAGTCCATTCTCCAGCTGAGCCCTTCGGGGCTTCCTGGTCTGGTCTGTGGACCCTCTGCTGGTGCCCCACACATCCTCTGGGAACCATGGCCACGATGGAGGACATCGGAGGCTCAGCACTCAAGCTGTGCATTCCCCAGGGGACTGTTTGGCCAAAAGTCACCCAGCTTCAAGCCAGAAGCTCCCAGCAAAGCTGGGAGGAGTCCTGACGAATTCTGGACAGACCTCCTGGTCAAGCTGGAAGAGACTGGGAGGACTGGAGCTTGCAGAGACACAGGGCTGAACGATGGCCGGTAGGTGTGAAAAGGCACCAGTCTGGGGTGTTCAGGGTGTGGGCTGGACTTGACTTTGAAGGAGTGAATTAGGCTCTGCATCTCTGCTATTCTGTCCTCATAAATGAGAACCACAAAGAAATCATATTGAGAAAAACACCTAAAGCGTCTGGAAGACACGTTCTAGGGAAGGGCGCTACAGAACCGGGTCAAAAACATCTCGGCTCTTGTCTAAATGTTTGACTGAACTCGCTTTCTTTTTGAATCCTGCTCATTCACACAGCCAGCTCCATCGCCCACCCCTCATGCAAACGCTCTGGCAATGTCTCTCCACCCCACACCTTCCTTTGGACTGCCAGACTTGTACAGAGCTTCCCAGTTCCTGTGCTCAAAAGAAGCTGGGCGTTTTGTAGAGGACTGAGGAAGGAGACAAACAGAAAAGAAAGCATTTGGCATATGTCCCATTCTCCGGAACACGAATCAGGCAGACAGAGTCACAAGGGCCCCCTGGGCTAGGGCCGGGACACTCCGAGAAGGCAGGGTTATGACATGAAATCTCTGTCACAGCCACTTCCCTCACAGAGCTTTCCCCGAAAGTCCCCTCTTGTCTCTCCTCTCCCGGACTAAATGGAATATGTATTGATTCCTCCAAATCAATAGAATGAAAAGGTTCTTGTTTGGTGGGTCAGTCTGTTTCTTCATATACGTTTGTTTAAGAAACATCTTTTTCGTATGTTCCAATTGTTGGTAAAAATCGAGGATGTTTCTAAAATGGAGTTGTGGAAATAAGCTCCGAGAGGAAATTTCCAGTTGATGTCAAGATCTCACTCAGCTGGAAAGGGCCTTGCCCAGGACTGGGCCCTCCTGTTTCCTGCTCAGCTTGTCGCCCTCAGGCCTGAACAAGCCCATCCTCTTCCACAGCAGCACATACCTTCCAGAGGGGGCTACAGACACCGAAAGGTTTATTTCCTAGAGCCCCTCCCTCAGAAAACCAAGATGAATGTCCTCCCGCTGATTTATTTTTAAATGTACCATTAAAAATTAATTCCCCCCTTTGTTTTTCTCTGGGTCACTGATTCTGAATTACCATGTGGCATTTTTCCTACGTGTGAACCCACATATTTTACCTTTGGGACAGTTTGTTTTCTGTTTCTTTAACATCAGTAAAGTGGTCATCGGATGGTGGGTAACGAGGCCACCCCCAGCCCCCTAGCTCCCCGGATTGTCTGCCGAGGATCTCCATCGGGTCCGTCCCTGACGCATTTGTACACAGGCCCACACAAGCCATCACGCTCACTCCGACTCTGGCTGATTATATATGTACATAAAATATTGATTAGAAATGGTAATGGAGTCACCTACAGGATTGGCTACAGGAAAATGAAAATGAAGGAGAGAAAGGTATGAAGGTCCCAGTGTATCTGTGTGTGTGTGTATGTGTGTGTGTGTGTGAGTGAAATTCTCACCCGGAAAGTGAAAATAACACTAAAATATTAAAGATCGCTCTTTGTATATTAGCAGGTGAAAGGGAAGTCTGGGGAGTTCTTCCTCGCTGGACTGTGGTCCCTGCGCCCTTGGGTTTTTTTCAAGTCCAGGGATGTCAACTAAGGCAAACAGGTAGAAACTATCCGTACAGAAAACTCGAACCCACCCACTCTTGTATATGTTCCCAGAGAAACCTAGGCACCATAAGGGATGGATTCATTCTACCGTCCTTCCAACAAACCAAAGAATGCTGTCCGCGTCTTGTCACTTTGCTAGCAGGGAGGCTCTAAAGCTACTTGTTGTGAAGCCGAGAAACACCAGGGGGTGGTGGTCAGAAAGCTGCCTCCCCCAACAGCAGCCTCCGACCTCTACAAGCTTGTCCTTGGCAGCTCTGTACCCCAGTAACCACTGCAGAGGTGCGCCTTCTCCAGGAGGCACGCACCTGTGTACGGGGCCGGCTCACTAACGCTTGGACTGCTGCCCAGCAGGTCTGGGGCTCTGAGAAACGGCATCTCACCGGGATGCTTAGATCCTCCGTAGAAGAAGCAGGCACATTTCTGGCTTTTCCTGTGCCCCGTGGAGTGAGAAGCTAATTCTTTGCAAAAACAAACAAACAAAAGCAAGAAGGCTAGGGAGTCCAAATCCAAATCACTATCAGGCTTGCTTTATAATTGATTTCCACTTCAAACCTTTCCCAGACACCCAGGACCTCGGCTACCTCATTCCCCTCTGCCGCTTCCCTGACATTCCTTCTTTGCCCATATTTCTCCTCAAACTCAAGCCAGGGTTGCCGTCAACTCGATGAATTACCCAGCTGCTAAATCCCCCATCTCTCCTTGCTTCCCTGGTCAACATAATCAAAAGATGTACTTCCTTCATACAAAATTTCATATTTATTGACTGTGACTTGAGCCAGGGACAAATACATAGATATTTCAAGCTCAACTAAAGAAGTCACCTTTGGAGAGAAGAAAACTAAATAATTTAAATATCCAATATTTGTCCTACTTGGTAATTTTATGTGAGGAAATGCCCCACGAACATCATACACAGCTCACAGTCTCACCCACCCAGGAGGTTTCTTTGGGGGCTCCCCCTCCCTTATAGAGAGAGCACCACAGTGTGAAACGGGCCCCCACTCCAACTGCACCAGCCGTACAAGCTGGGATCAGTGTAACCTTTAAAGAGAAGCCACTTTTCACACTGATGGAAATCTGAATCCAAGATGCCCCTCATCTCCTAATCCAATCGCCTTTTTCTGACACTCTGTTTCAATTCTGGCGGCACCTAAAGAACCCTCTGCCCAGGGAAACCCCAAACTGGAATAAAAAAGGTCAGTGTGGAGGCTGGACCCTGCAGTAGCTCCTAAGAGACGCTGCTGCGAAGTTGCCTTCTCTCTCACGCGCGGTCCACCTGGGGTGGAGGTATTCTGTTCAGGGCGGGGCATAATCACACTTACTGGGACCCCACGTTATTCAGAGTATTGTTTAGGGATGTCGTGGTTCCTGGGAGGAGGGGGTGGTACAAAAAACGAAAGGATGACCGAAGGAGAACTGCCTTGGGCAGTTCAGCTTGCTTCAGGGGGGCGGAAAAAAAGAGCAGGAAGAATAGCAAGAAGTTAAGCAGATCCACGAGAATCTAGAGTTTTCATTGTAGTATTATCTGAAGCCTTCCGGGGGAACCACATGGAGTGCGCCCACAGCCAGATGCCCCAACACCTGCCCGGAGCGCGGTGGCGCCTGGAGCGCCCGCGGGGAGCCGGGGACAGGTGCCTGGGCAGGCGGGGAGCGACGATCGCGGAGGGCCCTGGGCGGGGAACGGCGGGTGGCCGGAGCAGGACCGCGCGAAGTCAAGGATGGTCGCGCGGGGCAGCGTTCCACCGTTTGGGGGGTGAGTTGTGCGCTTCCCCACTCCGCGCACTCGGCAAGCTGCCCAAGTCCCTGCGGTTACCCGGTGTCTAGCCCTGCAGCCCCCGTCGGCCACCCACGCGCTCGCGACTCAGACCACCCCAGGTTCCAGGGAGGCGAGCGCAAAGCCGCCCCGGGGCACGCAAATCACCCGGCACCGCCTCGCCTGAAGCCGCGAACCAACTTTGCCTCCGCTGCAGCTTCCAGCCGACCGTCCCCACTCCTGGCGGGAGGCGGGCATCCCGTGGCGGGGCACGCGAGGCGCCGTCTTACCCGGCCGCGCCGCCCGCACCCCTGGGGGCGGGGGGCGGGGGGGACTTGGGTCCACCGCGCCGCGTGCGCGCCCTCGGGGAGCCGCTCTGAGACCGCAGCGCGGGACCGCGCTCGCCGCCCAGTTTCCAAACCTGCGCTGCACGTTCAATTTCGCCCCCTTGCCCGGACCGTTTCTGGTCCCCCGTATGAAAATAAACATTAAAGTCAAAGGGCCCGCAGGGACGCTTTCCCGAGTGGGGACGGGACATCCTTGAGATATTCCCGCACCTGTTCTGGGCTCGCTCCTCCCCATTCCACAGAAACTCAAATATTTTCTCCCCGCGGGGGACGATCGGAGTGAATAAGAAAAGATCTGCTCTTACCTAAGAGTGAGGGTTTGTCAAAACGGGGCGGGGGTGTGAGGGAAAAGTTAGAGTCGGGTTCACCCCAGAAGGAAACCCAGAAAAAGTGTGCGGTTTTCCCCTTCCGACGTCCCCCCTCCAAGTGCCCTCACCTCGCCCCCGCCCCGGGGTCCCCGCCACTTCAAGAATGCCTAGAACTGCGACACTCAAGACAGAGACGGCCGGACAGGCAGAAGGACAGACGGAGAGGCCGAGCACCTACTGGTTGTGGTAGCCGAGGGGGTCAGGGACGCAGAGTTCGGACACGTCCATCAGTCCCGTTTTAGCATTCCCAGCTGGTAGAGAAAAGGCGGCGGGGAGATCACGCGGAAGAGCGAGTGAAGGGCACCGGCGAGGTGCGAGTCCGGGCAGGGGCTCGGTGAGCCGGCCGAGGCGGAGTGGGTGGATGGAGCGCCGCGGCGGGGCGCGAGGGAGGCCGAGAGCCGTGCGCGCCCAGCCCAGCGCTCCGGCACTCGGGCACACACTCCCGTGCGTGCAGAGGGGATGCGAAGCGGGGGAGGCGGCTCGGGCACCAGAGACCTGGAGCCCACTAACCCTACTGTAGCTTTAAGGCTGGGAGACTGATGTATGGTTTGGCTCCTATTGGCTATCTCTCAGGGGCTGGACTTAAAGTGACAGAATCGAGCTGGGGTGGGGGGAGGGGGGTGAGCCAGAGANAGTCGACATAAGTTTGAATAAGCTCCAGGAGTTGGTGATGGACAGGGAAGCCTGGCGTGCTGCAGTCCATAGAGTCACAAAGAGTCGGACATGGCTGAGTGACTGAACTGAATGTCACTATGTGAAAGTGTTAGTTGCTCAGTCATATCTGACTCTTTGCGACCCCATGGACTGTAGCCCACCAGGCTCCTCTGTCCATGGAGTTCTCCAGGCAAGAATACTGGAGTGAGTACCCATTCCCTCTCCAGGGGATCTTCCTGACCCAAGGATCGAACCTGGGTCTCCTGCATTGCAGGCAGATTCTTTACTGTCTGAGCCACCAGGGAAGCACAATGCCACTATGGTTTCCTCAATAAAAATAGCATCTTTCCTCTGGAAAGTTCATAGCCATTCATTCAACAAACATTCAATAATCACTTGCCAGGCATGCTAGGCACTGGGGATACTGTAGAGGTGAATAAGATGAACACAGTCTCTACTGTTGACATTTTAATGAAAAAGGTAGTCAGTAAACAAAGCAAAAAAAAAAAATTATGGACTATGGTAATTACAAAGGATATAAGCAGAGTTGTGATGCAGAGTAATTGTATACCAGAAGGTTGCTCTGAAAAGGTGGCTCAGATTTTTGAAGAGATTCAAATATTTACACACTGAAGCATTTGAATCTTGGGAATAATGAAATTTGAATTATATTTCTCAAAAGCTTTCTTGGCTGCAGAATGGAAAATAGTTTGATTGGATAAGAGTAGAAGCAACAAGCCCAGGGAGGAGGCAAGACATGATGGTGGCTTGGAAGAACCAACAGGATTTGCTGGTGGATTGGATATGGATGAGTAGAAAAGGGAAAAATCCAGTGTTTACTGGGCTTTGGGTTTAACAGGTGACTAGTGATACAATTTATAGAGATGAGGAAAGCCGAGGAATAATTTTATTTTATGCTTTCTGCTTTGGATATATTACATTTGAGTGCCTTTAGGACATCCAAGAGGCAGCTTAAGTGGTGAGAGGTGACACATGAGCTTGGTAGTCAAGCTATCTGAGATTGAAACCAGACTCTTCCACCAACTGTATGACCTTGGGTAAGTCACTTAACCTCTCTTTGTCTCAGGTTTTGTCTTTTTTAAATGGAGATAAATAAAGTAACTATTGGAGAGGTAGGGTTTTGTGATAAATGATAATACACATAGTAATCACTCAATAGATGTTGGCTATTAATGTACTTGAGTCTGGCGCTTATGTGAGAGATCAGAAATGGACAGATAAGCTGTACATCTAAAACTAACACAACAAAAGCTTCCGTACTGTGTACATGGTTCTCTTTCTCTCTCTTTTACCTTTAAAAAGAAAAACCCAGAAAAACATATTAGATTTGTGTAAATGAGGGTATGCCAATAGGGTGGCCAGTTTGCTTCAGGCTTTATGAAGGATAATTTGTGACGCTATATACACACACACATCTCCCAAACCAGCAACAGGACTTTGTTTATACTGAAAACAAATATTATTTTTTCTTTAAAGAAAAAAAAAAGAAATGAACAGGTAAGTCTTGGAGACAGCCTATAGAGATGGTATTTGGGGCTAATGTTATAAGTTAGCCCATATCCCCAACACTCTCCTCTTTTGCCTTTCTCTACTGTCAAGACTGAAGACTAGATACTAGATTTCCCAAGTTCCCTTGCAATTAGAAGTGGCCTATGACATGGTTTTGGCCAATGAGTGTAAACAGGAATCTGGTGAAGGGACAATGGCAGGTGGTTCTCTGCCTCTTCTTTCCCACCTTGAATGTGGATGTTCCAGCAGCCAACTCATGACAGTGAGGTAACCAACAGGGATGAAAGGCCAGGAGAATACAGAGATGCCACTTTTTAAATATGTAACATTTTAAAGTACTAAGTTTTTTTGGCTGTGCTGGGTCTTCATTGCTGTGCTCAGGCTTTTCTCTAGTTGCGGAACAGGGGACTGCTCTCTAGTTGCAGGCTGTGGGCTTCTCCTTGCGGTGGCTTCTCTTGTTGCACAGCATGGTCTTTAGGGCTGGGGCCCGGTAATTGTGGCACACCTGCTTAATGGCTCATGACATATGGAATCTTCCCGGACCAGGGAGGGAACCCATGTCCCCTTTTATGGCAGGTGGATTTTTAACCACTGGACCACCAAGGAAGTCCAGAGATGCCACTTCTATGTCATGGAGTTGCCACTTATCCCAGGACAGCTTGATAGGTAAGGAAGATAACCGCCTATTTATTGAGACCACTAGCATTGGATTTATTGGTATATTATTTGCAGGTGACCCAGCAATCCATGTCATGTATTTGAAGGAGATCTCTTGGTTATTAATGTGTGTGCGTGGGCTCAGTCGTGTCCAACTTTGCAACCCCAAGGACTGGAGCCCGTCAAGCTCCTCTGTCCATGGCTTTCCCAGGCGAGGATATTGGAGTGGGTTGCCATTTCTTTCTCCAGGGGATCTTCCCAACCCAGTGATCTAACCGGGTGTCTCCTGCATTGCTGGCGGAATCCTTACCACTGAGCCACCTGGGAAAGGCATAGTAACACCTAGGCGAGAAAAAAGTGTAGCTCTGATCCCAGTGTGGGGTACATCCACTTTGAAGTTAAAGCAGAAGAGGACAGAGGCCCAGGAGCGCGCGGACAAGGAGGCTGGAAGTGGACCGGATTTCCAGGAGGCCTGTGCCCAGCGCTCCCCGCAAGGCCCTTCCCCGCTCTGTCCCCTCGTAGTCCCGGCCCGGTCCGCCTCCCCGGCCAGACACTGGCCTCCCAGTCGCCGCTGCCCCTGGTCAGTGCCGTCCCCAGCCCCGCCATGCCTTCGGACCTCAGCGGCCGGCACCTGGAACCTGCTCAGTAACGACAACGTCGAGGGCTACATGCGGGCCCTAGGTAGGCGGGAGGGGCCGTGCAGGGGCCTCGGTTCGGCCATGCGTCCAGTTCGGGGCGGAGGCGGCCGGGCTGGCCTGCTGGTCCGTCTCCCTGCGTTCCTTCACCTGCACCCGTGTGTCCCCCGAGTCTTACTACGGGTTCACCGGGTCCCCCACTTCCCCACCCTCGTCTATCCTCCGTTCCCCTGAACGTCTCCCACCTCCGTCTGCCTGCCAGTCCTTCAGCCCAGCCGTCTGTCCCCCCATCCTTCGGTCTCCCGCATCCCCCTGTTCTCAACGCGTCTGGCCGTCTCCTGGTCCCTCCCGTCCTTCCTCTCCTACTCCGCCAGTCTGTCTGTCCTCCCCTCTGTCCGCCGGTGCCCGGTCCACGCGGCCAAGGCTCCTGTCCCATCGCGGACTCCCAAGCAGGTGGGGCGACCGTGGCGTAGGCCACCTCGCAGGGAGAGCTGGGGACACGATGGGGTTCCCCATGGGTGTCGGGAGAGGCTCCGCGACCCGAAGCCCCTCCTCGGAGATCCTTGTCCCGCGGCCGCTTTAACGCAGGTCTCTGGGCAACCGGCTGAGGGAATCCCCGAGTCCAGGATAGGTCCTGGCCCGCAGCATCAGCGCCCCCTGGAGATGCTCCGGGACGCAGATTCCGGGGCCCCAGAGTCCCGAGCCTGGCCTCCGGCCCCGCCCTCGCCCCGCCCCCCC